>CAKNYM010049816.1:141183-179308 GCA_932195095.1 Andricus curvator
ATAGAAAACCATAAAAAATAATAATTCCTACAAAATCTATAAATTACCTAAAAACTTGGTATTCATTATACATTTTTACTTAAAAAAAGAATGTATAATACAGTAACCCTAGGCGGGAAAATTGTATATAGCTTATACATAGTTTGAAATATTATATATAATTTTTATTTGTTTCATAGAAAAATGGTATGAAACAAATGGAAATTATATAAAATATCAACCTCGTCTCTTGCGTCCAAGTTTTTCCATTTTCAAAATTAATTTTCCCATGCAGGAATCGAGTAAAAAATTTAATGATTATTTTTATCCAAAGTAAATCAACCAGTTACTGGTTTTTTTGTTTCGAATATAAAGAATTTTGAGGCAAAAACGAGGCCGATAGGAGTTGTAATGATTTAGAAATCGATTTTGAAATACCGAAATTTTGTTCCCTAAAAAGGTAGCTTATATTCAATATCAAATAATAAATATACCTTGCAAACTCACTGAGCTTACTAATATAGGGTTGGTTCGAGGATTTAAAGAATTCAAATTCTAAATTAGTTTTGAGAAATTTCGGAAACGGTTAGAAATTTATAAAAAATAAAAAAAATTAATGTGCTTTACAGTGTTTCCAAGTCAAATGTATAGAGTGACGATCGCAGCGCCACTATTTGCCCTTTCCGCCGCAGGCAAGAAATTTACGCATGGCGTGACATACCTTTGATTAATATCAATAATAATATTTTTGGTTTTTTCTAACTAAAAAGATAGTTATAAACAATAATAAATTGTTGAGACAATTCTTTTTGCTAACTTGGAATCATTATTATCTCATTAAGTAAAAAATTGCATTATTTATTACCTCGATCTAACTTAAAAGTTGAAAATAAGTTGAAAAATTTGGAAAAACCTGCGACTACAGTTTGTCCTACCTAAGCGCTAGCATTCACCTGTATATTTGGTCAGAGAATTGGAAAACTGCATAAAACCGAAACTCGTAAGCACATCCGACTACTCTCAGACGAGTTTGGACGTAGACATTCGATTGAATCGAGTGCCCAGATTCTTCCTCGGCACAAAACCTCACGCTCGACAGTAGTTAAACGCAGTGAAAACACGACTGAGCGAGAATCACGAAAGGTCACCCATCCGAGCGCTAACCGTGCTCGTACGTGCTTAACATTTGAGATCTCGACGAGTCGGGAATCACCACCTTGCTACTGCCGTCGGTTTTAATTCCATAATAATTAACCTTGAAAAATATTTGTTTTAGGATATTCAACTGTACAGGATGGAGTTCTCCATCTGCTCGCTTTTCCTCGGATTCTCCTTGACTGTGACAGAATGGACTCCGTTCTCCGAATTATATCGACAAGAGATTCCAGCACTAGAAGATTGTAAAAGATTTTCTAATAATCGCAGCCTAACTTTGTATTCTAGAAATACCAATTTATCATTTATTGGACCAAGCTTCATCGATGATCCTCTCCTATCATGTTTGGCATTGGTGGGCAGAGGAATTCATAGAATATCCCCCGTAGCTTTTGATAAACTTCCAAACTTGACACATTTGGAGTTATCAGGCAATGCTTGGAAAGGACAACAGATGTTATCGATTGGCGGACATGAAACTCTAAAGAGACTCATTTTGGATGATGTCTGGTCAGATATGTATGAACACGATGAATACGATAATCGCAGCATAATACATATAAACTCATCATATCCAGCATTACAAATGTTGGTTTTCAAAAGTAATGAATTAAGTAAATTTGGAATCATAGTACACAAGACAGCTTACTTTCCTAAGCTTTCATATTTAGATTTGAGTTTTAACAGACTTAGATTCATTCTATACAATACAACATATACTGGGTCTCGTACTGACTCTGATTATCCTAATTATCGAAACGATTTATCATGGTTACCTAAATCACTGAAATATCTTAACCTTGACTATAATCGTTTACATTCTTTGTCGCTCACAAATATGAATGAGCTCGAAGTTTTATCAGTCAATGGTAATCATCTTCAAAACATTACCTTACAAAACCTAAATAAACTTAAGGCATTTTCAGCTGATTCTAACTCCATTGGTCCTACTGTCTCCGATCAATTCAGTGGTATGCCTGCAATTGAAGAATTGGATTTAAGCAATAATAAAATTTCTTATTTTGCTGGTCAAATTGTAGATTTTATGCCAAAACTGCGGTACCTAAATCTCGCATTGAATCTTTTAACTGATGTTCCTGTAATAAAAGATGCACCCAATTTGCAAATGTACTCGCTAAGTCGTAATGAAATAAGCAAATTAGGGTCTCACGATTTTATAGGTATGCCAAATTTGAAAACCTTGGATCTATATTATAATAAGATCGGTTCGATAGATCCGAATACCTTCGACCATCTTGAGAAATTGGAAACTCTTTCACTCAGATTAAACCAGCTAATAAAGCTGCCAGCTGGATGGATGCTGAAATTCCAAAATCTTCGTTCTGTTAATCTGGAATGGAATCAATTTCCAAAATTGGAAAATCTTGAATTAAATAATAGTCCTTCTTTGGTGGAATTTTATCTAAAAAATAATAATTTCAAATCGCGTGATCCTCAGTCTTATGCTTCCTTACCCAAAAATATATCAATATGTACGTAATATAATTAACAACCGTTTGAAAATTGAGTCTAGATTGGACTTTATAAAAAACTTTATACAATGTAATCAAATTTTTTTTTCATAATCAATGTTGTAATTAATTTCGTATTTTCAATCATTGAGCAATAAAATATTGAGCAACCGAAAACTTGATTAAATTTTTTCTAATTTCCTCATTTCCACAATTAAAAGAGTTTTGGTTAACATAAGGTCAATAGCAGTTTATAATTATAGTTTATAGAAAAAAAATGTTACTACAAAATGAAAATTTTTAATTACTATTTATTTGTATTTGTATTTATTTCCGAAAAGTCCCTAGAGCTACATAGTTTTTGAACACATAACTTCGAGATTAAATCAGAAAAAGAATGTAGAAAATTAGAAAAAGAACAAAAAATGAAAGAAAAAGAAGGAGGTACTAGAAAAAGAATAAAAAAATTAGAAAACGAATCTAGAAAATTTTAAAGATAACTTTTTCATTTTACAGGATTTTACAAAATTTTAGGATAAATTTTAGTCAGTTTGAAAGATATTTAAAATTTTTGGAAAATCAACTATTTTATTGCAAATTGGCCTTTTTTAGTTGAATCCAACTGTTTTTTAGTTGAGAATTCACCTATTTCGTTGCAAATGTATGTATTTTGTGAAAAAGTTGGTCTTTTTTTATTTAGAAGTCCCTCTCTTTTGATAGAAATTTAATCTTTTTTGGTTTAAAATGCAAATGTTTGGCTGAAAATTAATCTACTTTCTTTGAAGATTCAACTATTTTGTTCAAAATTCACCTTTATTCAACTGTTTTTGGTGAAAAATTAAATTTTTTGGTTGAAATATCAAGTATATCATTTTTTGTTGAGAATGCATCATTTTTGGTAAAAAAATTGACCAATTGATTGAAAGTTGAACTAATTTGTTAACAATTCATTTTTTTCTTATTGAAGATTTTTCATTTTATTTATTTATTTATTCAAATGAAGAGCAAGTTGTCTAATTACAAATGTATTAAAAAAAGATTATCTAATTGCACGTTATCTCAATCAAAACTTAACTTAATTCCTTTGAGAATTCATCATTTTGGGTTGAATATTCAACTGCTTGGTTGAAAGTTAAAGCTTCATAATTCTATTTGAAATTTTGACTATTCCACTTTTTTATTAATTTTTTGTTGAAAATTAGTTTTTCGTTAAAAATTAATTTTTTGTTGAACATTCAACTGTTTTGTACAATAATAGCCTCTTTGGCTTGGAAATTCCACTATTTGACACAAAATGCAAATGTTTGAAAATGTAATTTTTTTAGATGAACACTTAACCATTTGGCTGACAATACTTGTTTTGTTGAAAATTAGATTTCTTCTGAATTCAACTATTTTCTATTTGAAATTAAAGTCTTTTTGGATTGAAATATCAACTATTATACATTTTTTGTTGCGAATTCATCTTTTTCGGTTGAAAAATAACTTTTGTAGCAAATTCGTCTTCTTGTTGAAAATCTGTTTTTTGCTAAAAATACAATTGGTTGAAAATTATTCTTTTTTGTTTGAGAATTTAACTATTTTACTGTGAATTTGTCGTTTTTGATAATTTCAACTGTTTTGAATTTTTAGGAAAAATTCGAATATGTTTAAAAGATATTTATATGTTATGAAAAATTTCCAGAATAATTTAAAATTGGAAAAGATTTCAAAAAATTCAAAATAAAATGCAGATTTTTGAAGATTTTGAAACAAAGTGTTGAAGTTTTTTCAAGGATTTTGAAATAATCTGTCCAAGTTTTCTAAGGATTTTAAAAGCTTTCAACATAATACAAATTTTTTCTTGATATGCCTCGGAAAAGTATTTTTTATTCGGAAAAAATAATTCACAAGGAATATTTAAAAATATTTCAAAGCAAGAACAAATTTTTATGTATGAATAAGAATTTAACAGAAATTCAATCAATAATTAATATTTATTTGAAACTACTTAAAATATGATCTAATTTCTAATTTAAACTTGAATTTAAAAAGTTTTTAGTTTAAAAAAATGTTTAATCATTCAACTCCTTAATGTTTTTACCTTAAAATTGCTTTAAATGATATATTTAACAAAATTCACAAATTTATTGATTCATTCTTCAATTTGCTGCTTTGAAAACTATAACCTGGATTTGTATTTTTACATTCTCATTCTAATGAGAAGGTATTGGTTTTATGTAAAATTTGACATAGTCGGTTTTCATCAAATGTCCACGTTTTGAGACCTCCTGAGTCAGAAAAAACGATTTTTACGAAGGTGTCTGTCTGTCTGTAGTCTGTCTGTCTGTCTGTCTGTCTGTCTGTCTGTCTGTAGCCACGATAACTTTCGAAAAAATGATCAGATTTGATTGAGCTTTGGCACACTTTTTTATGGCCGAAAAATAGAGAACGAGTTCGTTAACCAGCTATTTTGGATGAAAATCCAAAAAGTGAGCACATTTTGAAAATTTTTGAGACCACTTTTTTGGAAGATTTGAAAATTCTATGTACGGTTATTAGTATTACGTAAAATGACGAACAAAATATTCTTATGACTTTTCGTGATAAAAAAAAAATTACTGGAGTTATAGCATTTTCAAAATTCCAAAAAACAAACGAAAATGAACATTTTAAGCCGAAAAACGCACGATATGAAAAAAAGTCAAGAGGAGAAAAACGTTGATTCCTGAACACCCTATAATATTTTCATGACAACTTTTTGAATTTTTCGAAAAATAAAAAATTCAAATTTTGATCGCACAAAAAATTAATGAAAAATCAAAAAAGCCATTTTGCTGTAAAACTATGCAAGATACCAGAAAAGATCATCTCACCAAAATTGTGCACCTAAAAAAGATCTACAAATTTCTTATCATTCACTTTTTGATATGACGCGTAGTTTTTGTTTTATTCGTAAAAAACAGCATTGAAAATAGAAAAATCAAATTTTCAGACGAATATTACCAGCTACGAAAAAATGACCGAAACAAAATTTGTTCATCCATGGAAGAGGTACAAATTTATTGTGACTCATGTTTCGATAGGATGCGTGGTTTTTGTTTTATTCGTGAAAATAACATTGACAGTAAAAAAAAATCAAAGTTTTGAAAAAACAATGCAAGGTACGAAAACATATAAATGAACAAAAATTGTGCATTCAAAAAAGACTTACACACCCGTAATCAATTTTTGTGGTAAGAATATATTCAAAATGAAAAAATTAACTTTTTTGATAAACGGCACAAGCTAAAATAAAATGTTAACTAATAAAATTTGTCGCCTCAATTATATCATTACTTTCCATTTGAAATCAAATACAAATTTAGTAATTTGTATATGAAGAACATATAACACGAAGCACAAAGTGCGCGCTCAGTGTATTTACCAAATCGCACGCCGTAAGTGCGCTCCAACTTTTTTGTTTCTATCATACGGTTCAAATGATTTTCAAATCAAATATCGAGCGCGAAGCGCGAGTGTCTGGATGAGAATGTGTTCCTTAAGGTCGATAGAACCTTGAGTAAATAAAGTTCCTTTTCAGTCTAAAATAAAAGAAAATTTAACAATCACGCCATACCACGCTGAAAAACCCAGTTCTCGTCAGATCACTGAAGTTAAGCAGCCTTGGACGCGGTTAGTACTTGGATGGGTGACCATTCAAGAATACTAACATGAGTGCTGTTGGCACATCGTGGGTGTGGTGAGCCCACACTTGTAGTTATTTATAACTACAAGAAAAACCTAGAAACACTACCCGAATCGGGTAGTGTCACGCCTACCCTGAAAGGGAAATGGTTTAATGGTATATATATATATACTTAATATGTAGAGGTTTTGATAATTTTATAATATTTGCAAACAAACTTTTTCTTTTCATCGAAGTCGAACACGAAGTTCAAAAATCTAGAGGAGCCTAGCGTAAAGCGCGATGCAAATACGCCCGAGCGCGTAGCGCGAGGTGAATACATAATCGAGCGCGAAGCGCGAGATAAATATATGATCGAGCGCGAAGCGCGAGATCCAACAGTCGCGCGCCCTAGGCGCGCTCAAACTTGCGAGCGAAGCGAGCCGCGCGCGAAGCGCGCCATGAGAATGTGCCCGCGAAGCGGGCAGATTTTTTTAATTGAATCTGAATCTTTGAACTGTACAATTGATCAAAGTTAAGCAAATGATATTTTGCAGTATAAATATCTTTAATTAAAATTTTGTTATTAAAAAGTGTTAATAGATTTCTTTGTATACGTTTAAATTATTGAGCGTTTGAATAAATACATTTTTAATTTCAATTTTAAAAGTTTATAATTCAAGAGTTTTTTAATTTTATTGACCGTACAAAAGAGAACGGGAAAGTAAATATTATAAGTTTTTTTGTCAGTTATATAAATATAATGTTCCCAAGATTCTTGAGAGAGTTCAAAACGATTTTTGAAGATTTCAGATGTATTGAAAAACAAACTAGAAACTTTTTAAGAAATTTTTTTATCACATGATTTTACAAAATATTAGGAAAAACTCGGGTCCGTTTAAATGATATTTAGCACTTTTCGAAGTTTGCAAGAAATTTCAAAATATTTCATAAATTTTCAGAAACCTTTTCAAGTTTTAAAATATTTTTAATCTCCTCAAAACTTCTAAAATTCATAATTATATTTTAAAGTGACTTCACTTTTTCTCAAAATTTGGAAAAATCTTTGAGAATAAAAAAATCCCTTAAAATCTTCTATATTTTTTTAATAGTTTGGAAACCTTTTAGAATTCTTCAAAAAGCTTCTGTTTTTTTTTCAAAATCTTTCTAAATCAACATCTTCTTTAAAATTTTTTAAAATCTGTTCAAACTTAAAATTACTTTTAAGTCTTTTTAAAAGTCGTACACCTCCTAAAAATCTTTTAAAACGATTCGATTTTTTTGAAATTTTGCAAAATTAAAAAAATTGCCTTAAAATATTTTAACAATTTGTTTTTCCTAAAATTTTTGTTAAAATTCTACAAAATTTAAAAAATTGTCCTATCATTTGCCAGCTTCTTTTTCCCAATAATTTGAAATCTTCAAAAGTCGAAACTTGAAGTTAACCTTTCAAGTAGAAACCAAAATCATTAAAAATTTTCCCAAAAATATGATTCTCACTACCAGTCATTTTTTGGTTGCCGCTACCAATGAGGTAGCAAAATGTTAAAAACAGAATTATTTCCCAATTTTTATCGGTCATTTACAATAAAAATATTCTCTTTTATTAAAACTGTTTAGGAACATTTAGAAATCGATCTTCAAATTGGCAAAATTCTGTAATTTCATACGTATATTATCATCAGTACTTGCCACATTAATGATTTGTCATTGATAAGAGATCGCAATTACTGTAAACCTATAAAAGTTATACAAAAAATAAGCACAAGCCGAAGATGAAAGAAATACATCCAAATTATAAATTTGATAATCTTTTCCATTACTCTTCGTTATTTTAAAAATATCTTCTTATAAAATTGACCCGCACCTTGGACTTATTTTTTCGTAAGATTCTGATAGAATAATTCAGTAAACAGATGGAATATATATTCTAATAGATACGGCATGATTAAATAATGTAACGAGTTAATTTTATAAAATAACAACTACTCTATTCGTCCTTCAAATCCATTAAATTTTTTTTGTTATACACTGCTTGTAGTAGCTCATCGATATAAAAATGTAATACATTTTCAAAAAAAACTTTTCCTTGTTTTCGGGATTCTTTTTTTAATTTTAACTTTAAAATTTGTAAATAATGAATAATAATTGAAAATTATTAAAATAGCTAAGCCCGTACATATTCTGTACTAATTTTTAAATCATTGAATTTTGCTGTGCAATTCAGATCATTTAACAGCTAATTATAATTTAAAAAACGTATGTACTGCAAGCAGAAATGAAACATATTTTTTTATTGCAAAATTAACGTCAAAGCTATTGAAGTTTGCACTTTCAAATTATGCGGGAAATCACGGAGCCAATGAATGCTTATTCCTTGCACATGCGCACGAAGCTTAAGATCGCTGCGGGCTGTTACCACCATGTTGAGTGTTACCGGATCGCGCGATTAATCGCAAATTGGGCTACTTCAGAGGCTATGTGTGCGACAAGTCGCAATTTGGGCTACTTAAGTCCGAGAGACCCGTGGATTTGGCTATTTTGGCCGCGAACCGCAAGAATTGTGTTTCACGCCGTTTCCCGGTTAAGAGTTGGCACTCCTGCCCGCCGGCTATCATATCCCTGCTATCGCAACCGCCAACTTCAGCTCCTACGCTCTGATTGGTCCAGACGTTAACGCTAACAGCAATCGCAATCGCAACTTCGGCGAGAACCGCGCGTGTGGGCGTGTGATACGTCCATTACACTGTTAAGCATGCTTTCCACATGCTTTACATCCATGAGGTACTGAGTTGTGGGGAATCACTATGACAATATTGTATAGTCACGGCTAGCTACTCCTAGGAAGCTTTTATAGTAACTTTTAGTCAGGTCTTTGACCGTCGAGTTTCCACCCTGTTGCGACTTGCATAAACGTAGACTCTAGCCGTCCGCGCATGGCACTCGTCTCGTCAGTTGGTACTGGTTCGACCTACCGTTCACGTGCGTTCACGTCATTGACTTGTGCTCCCATGCACACTGTAAATTCCAGTTCAATAAACTAAGTTATTGAGTTTAACCAGAATCCCTCGTCTTGATTTATTGCCTTAGTAGTTGATTTGAATATTAATTTAATGGAGTCAGATTATCAACTAGTGGGAAGCTGCTACAATTGGTAACTATTTAGCCTCTCCGGCCATCGCCGCCTTTCACCACATTAAATAATATTGGCGGGATTACTAACATCATACACTTCCTGGAATTTCACGAACTTGATCATCAGGTTGAGCAGACGAGCTCCTGGACATTAAATCTACAGATTTTTGGAAATTCTAAATTTGGAAACCTTGACGGAAAATTCGTAATTTCAAGATTGACGCCACAGCTGATCTAGATCTTTCTACCCATGCCACGTCGTTTTCAACTTTGATTCAAAATTTTTATGGACGCATCGGCTGAGCGTCAGGAATCTGCTTGGGTAGATATTTAAATTCAGCAACCTGTAAGTCTTTTATAAAATTTGTATTGTTATAGAATCTTTTTTCTCAAATCTGTAACATTTGTCGAACATATGAATTCTATTCGAATCGAACCATCAGCTGTATAGGTCGCAATGAATAGTTATATTTTGTGATTAACGAATTTCATCGCGGGTTAAAGTGCTCTATCGATTTTTGAAATTTTATTTATATGTAATATTACAAATATTTTCGTCGCGTCTTTTCAACTTTTAAATTTTGTAACGACGCTAACCGTAAACACGTAGCGTGGTGAATAAACTTTTTTGACGTCAAGGTCATTTGTTGTTATCAAATCCTTATTTTTCCAAACTGACAAGTACTTATCATGTACATTATGACCATTGATTTTAAATATCTGTGATTCTTTCAAGTGACCTTTACATAATTAGCGAAAGATAATATGTCATAATCAACAACTTTTATTTCAATTTGGGTTCTTTTGACCTCTGAGCGGTTTATAATAGCTTATTTCATTAATTTTATATGTTGAAATCTTCAAAAGTCGAAACTTGAAGTAAAACCTTTCAAGTAGAAACCAAAATAATTAAAAAATTTCCCAGAAATATTATTCTCACTACCAGTAATTTTTTGATTGCCACTAGCATTGAGGTAGCAAAATGTAAAAAACAGAATTATTTCCCAATTTTTATCTAGCGCTACTGAATGCGAGTACTTGCGTGTGTGATTCACGTCCTTAAACAACATTCTTTTAAGAATTTCACAGTTTTTTTATCGATTTAGCGATCTTTCTTCATGCATCGATAATTCCCTCAATCTGGCGGTACTCTTTTAATATTTTTCAATTTTAATTTTCTCCAGATTTTTCTTTTTTTTTATCAGAGAGAAATTGATACCTACATTTTTTTTAATACGGGAAGGCGGGTTGTCTGTCATTGTCAACTCAATACACCACATTTATTGAAATTCTATCAAATTTTGTTTTCTAATTCGAAAATCAATATATTTCAGAAATATTATACTGTGGTGGTCGGTGTCTTCCCGCCAAACGCAAACGTGAATCTCCAACTGAGGCCATTTCCGGACGGCCTCAGCCAATTGGCAAATATGCTCGTCGAAATGCAAAACCATCCGGTTGACGTAGCCGCTTTATCTAAGCTACCCACATTCTACCGGGATGACACTGAATGTTGGTTCATCCTGGCAGAGGCGGGAATAAAACGCGCTAATATTTCAAAAGAGAGCAGTAAGGCTCAATTTTTGCTTTCTCATCTCGACGTTAATTTAATCGCGCACGTGAAGGACATTGTAACGAGATCCCCGGAACCGGAAGATATTTATTCGCAAATTAAGCACGGATTAATCTCGAGTTTCGCTGTTTCTAAAGAAGCTCAGCTTCGTCAACTCCTCAAAGGGGAGGTAATGTCCGACGGGAAATCCTCTCTCCTGATGAATCGATTACATGCTCTTAATACCGCAGGCTGTAACGATAATGTTATTAAAAGTATTTTTATGGAGCAGGTGCCTTCTGCCACACGGCAAATTCTATCGAGTCTTGATACTCTCGATCTGCTCTCACTCGCTCAAACGGCGGATAGGATCGCCGAGACCACTAGGCCGTCGGAGTTTAATGTTGCTGCAATCGCAAATCAAAACTCTAACTCTGTGTCTTCTTTGCCCTGTGATATTTCTAGATCAGCTATAAATGGTCTTACCACAATGATGGAAAAATTTGGAAAACAGATGAAGGCTCTGTCGCAGTCATTGAATAGACGCTCGCGTAATTCGCAAAATTTTCGAGATAAGAAAAAAGTTCGCGCGCGAATTATAAGTTCTGATCGACGATGCTATTATCACCGTGATTACGTTAAAAAGCACTTAAGTGCGTCTCGCAATGTTCGTGGAAAGAGAATTAGCCTCAGGAAAGCTGAGAAAACATGTCCGAACGGAGACGACCGATTCAGGTTTGCCTTTTTCTAAACGTCTCCATATTAGAAATATGCAATCTGGTTTCATTTTCCTCATTAATAGTGGTTCAGATATTTCTCTGATTCTCAGTCGCGAATTTTCGTGGATCTTCTGTGTAGCATCAGTACCGAATCCCATTATTGCAGCCGATCTGCTAACTCACTACAAATTGGTTCCTTTTCTCCACAAATCGTCCTTGATCGACACAACGACCGGACGTCATTCTCGCGGTTTCTTAAAAAAGGTTCCTCAGTTTAAACTACGTACTATACACCGATCTGCTTCGTATTCAAATTTCCTAGCTTTTTCCCGGAAATAACGTCCGTGCTACAATTCGACAAGCTTCCGGTTTGTGATGTTCAACATCACATTTTTACCAACGATCCACCTGTTGCCGAGCGTGCACTTCGCTTGTCTCCAGACAAGTTGATCGCTGCTAAAGCAATTTTTCGGCAAATGATGGCCGATGGCATATGCCGACCTTCAAGCAGTGCATGGGTATCACCCATCCATATGGTGAAAAAAAATGCGGAGTGGCGCGTTTGCGGAGATTTCCGCCGTCTTAACGCAATCACTGTACCAGAAAAATATCCGGTCCCTCATCTCCATTATTTCACTGCTTTGTTGCACGGTAAAGAAGTTTTTATTAAATTAGACCTCCAAATGGCTTACCACCAAATACCTATCGCTTCTGACGACATAGCCAAAACCGCAGTTGTCACGCCTTTTGTGCTTTTTGAGTATACCGCCATGACTTTTGGTCTTGGTAACGCCGGTCAGTCATTTCAGCGCTATATTAACTGTGCCCTAGGAAATTTAAATTTCACATTTTCGTACATAGATGATATTCTCATTGCGTCCTCAAATGCTGAGGAGCATGATATGCATCTCAAGAGCGTTTTCGAACGTTTGAAAGTGTATCGACTTCGCATTAATGCGAGCAAATGTGAATTTGGGAAACCCGAGCTAAAATTTCTTAGATTTTTGATTAAGGCCATGTTATACATGAGTCACGTGACCTAAATTATCGATAATTTTTTTGCAACAACTCACGTCCACACCGAATGAGATATCGAGTTGAATTTTTGGGGAAAGCCTCAGGAAACAATAATGTACGTTTGTATACGCCATTTGGCTCAAAATTTAGAACAAAAGAATTTGTTGAAGAAATTAAAACCGGAGCAATATCGGCATTTTTTGTGCAACATCTCATGTCCGCACAAACTGAGATATCGAGTTGAAACTTTGGGGAAAGCATCAGGAAACTGTAATCTGCGTTTGTATACAAAATTTGGCTCGAAATGGTGAAGAAAAAAATGTAATGAATAAATAAGACCGACCGTGCTGTAGAACTCTGTAACCAATTTTCAATGTTCCCAATGAAACATTTTTGAGATTCTGGCTCACATGTCTTGAGGAAAATGATGCAAACATCGGTTGCCAAAATTACACTTGATAATATTTGCTGGTTTGGTGCAAATGAACAAATTGATATTTGATATATCCATGGTGTCAGCACTGTTGATAATGCAGATCGCTTGATTGCCGGTCGATATTTATTATTCCAATAATAACTTTTTTTTCTTACCCAACTCTATGCTTTACCACACACTGTCCTTTTATATTTATTAATATTTTCCCAAATTTTTTCCGCTCTATTTTAACTTTTATTTTTAAATATGGGACAAAAAATATCGATCTCAGGACTGGCTGGGTCACGTGACTAATGTATAACATGGCCTTAATCGAGACGGATGTGCGCCAACGACCGAAAAGGTTCGCGCAATTACGCAGTTCCCACTCCAAAGTTACCAATCGTGTTATTCGGAAGCGTTATGTGTGGCATTCGATGAATCAGAATGTGTGGCGTGCGAGCAATCGAAAATAACTCGGCACAACCAGCTTTTGCCCGCGAAATTCGTGGCACCGGAAGATCGGTTCTGCCACGTTCACATGGACATAATAGGTCCCCTTCCCCATAGTTATGGCTTTAAATACTGCCTAACAATGGTGGACAGATTTTCGCGCTGGCCCGAGGCTGTTCCTCTTCAAAACATTGTGGCTTTAACGATTTGCAGAGCTTTCGTTGATCAGTGGATTTCTCGCTACGGTTGTCCTGAGACTTTAACCACTGATAGAGGAACTCAATTTGACTCACAAGTATTTGCAGCTTTTTTGCAATTAATCGGATGCAATCGCATCCACGCCACCGCGTACCACCCGGCATCTAACGGCATGGTCGAAGTATGGCACCGAACACTGAAACCAGCCATTATGTGTCACGCTGACCATAAGTGGTCCCGATCTTTATCAACCGTCTTACTCGGTTTAAGATCTAACGTCATGGATATCTGCGCCTCTGCTGCTGAATTCGTTTCCGGTGCCACCCTTCGTGTACCTGGTGAATTCGTTCTACCCGAGGATTTTTCGCCGGATCCGCATGCTTTCTTGGAAGAATTCCGCGAGTACATGCGCAAAGTAAGACCTATCCCGGTGGCTCAGATGTACAAGCGTAATCCTTTTGTATTTAAAGAACTCAGTTCTTGTTCTCAAGTATTTTTGCGTGCTCACGCCACAAGATCTTTGGAGTGACCATATACTGACCCTCATAAGATTTCAAATAGAACTTCGGAACGCGTGTACGAAATAGAGGTAAACTGCGTACCTCAACTAGTCTCTATGGAGAATATCAAGCCAGCGTATTTTACGCGTGAGGACATCGACGACTTACCGCAACCGAATGGGGGCGTACTCGCGTCTTCATCTGTAAATCAACCTGTTCGCACTTATTCGCATCAAAATAAAAAATTATCGTTGAAATTTTAAATTTGGGGAAGTAATACAGATGCGCTGTCTGTCACTTTTATGGACATCTTGTGTAATTTAGAAGCCCTTGCGACTATCTAATGTATTTTGTGTCGCTTCTAAACTGTCATGACATGTATATATATCAATCATTATTATTACCATTTGTTCGAAAAAGACCCTGTAAATATGATGTGCACTATTGTCCCTCGCGAAGACTCACATAAGATTTATAAATGTTGAGAAATCACCAAAAAGACTGACAAAGGCTGCATCGCCGTATTAAGTGTTTGAAAATTCAAGATATCTATTTTTAAGAATAGCGATTTTAGGTCTTGCCTATTTTATTCTATTAATTTCAGACCTTATACGCTGTCAATATACGATTTTAGGTCTTGTATACCTTATTCTATTCATCTTAGACCTTATATCATGTGAAAATAACAATGTAGGTCTTATATTTAGTGACCAACGATTTTAGGGTCACTTCGCTGTACATACAGAAAATTTATCTAGTCATTCTTCATAGCGCTAATCTTATATCAAAAACTATTATCTCGTTAACTTAAGCACGGTAGGAATGAAACTATATGATTGTGTTTAAGGTACATTTTAATTGAAATTATGCGAACGTACTTCCTTCTTTTATGTATCGTTATCACTCAGGAGGAAGTACTGTAGGGAATCACTATGACAATATGGTATAGTCATGGCTAGGTACTCCTAGTAAGTTTTCAATGTAACTTGTAGTCAGGTATTTGACAGTCGAGTTTCCACTCTATTGCGACTCGCATAAACGTAGACTCTAGCCGGCCGCGCTTGGCACTCGTCTCGTCAGTTGATACTGGTTCGACCTGCCGTTCACGTCTTTGATCCTGGTTACACCGTCGAGCTTATAGTAGGCCGGCTTACAATAAACTAGCTTAAATGAGAGTGTCCAGATTCGCGTCGGCGCAGAAGCCGCAGGCACTCCACGTGTGCGACAGAGAGCCACTGTTGAAAACGCTTTTGCGCCGACGCGAAACTGAGCCACTCTCCTATTTAAGCTAGCTTATAGTAAGCCGGCCTACTGTAGGCTCGCCGGTGTAACGAGGCCCATAGACTCGTGCTTCCATGCACACTGTAATTTCCAGTTTAATAAACTAAGTTGATGAGTTTAACCGGAATCTCTCGCCTTGATTTATTGCCTCAGTAGTTGAGGAATAATATTAATATAATGGAGTCAGAACCACGCTGCTGGTTCTCAAACCACACATTTGTGTGCTTTTTATCCCCTTTCTTATATATCCCCTACTTTGGGCTACTTCAGGCCGATAATAATAATAACAATTTTAGTTGAAAATTCGACTTTTTCCTTGAAAATTTTTATATTTTGTTGAAATTCCGTCTTCTTTCAGTAGAAAATGATTCTTCTTTGTTGAAAAATTATCTTTTTGGATGCAAAATCAGCTACTTGGTCGAAAGTTGAACGACTTTGTTAAAAATTCATTTTTCGGGTAAACAATTATCTCTTTTAACTGAAAATTGAACTATTCCATTTTTGGTGGAAAATTTGTCATTTTTAGTTGAAATTCAACTGTACGGTTGAAAATTCATGTATTATGTTGAAATGTTGTCTTTTGGAGGGTAAAGGATTTAACTATTTTGTTAGAAATTTCTTTTTTTTTTTTGTTTAAAATTTATATACTTAGTTGAAAATTGGATTATTTTGTTGAAACTTCAATCATTTAAAAAAAAGTAATCCTTCTAGGTTTAAAATTCAATTGTTCTGTTGAAAATCCTCCTTTCTGGAGAAGAATTCAACTGCTTAGTTACAAATCAACTTTTTTTGTTGAAAATTCATATTTGTGGGTTGAAAATTCGACTGTTTTGCAGGAAATTCGTCTCTTTGTCTTAAAAATTTATCAGTTTAGTTAAAATAAAAAACCAACATTTCCTACCGTCCAAATCATGAAAAATGTTTAAAATAAAGAATGCCGCTCTTCGAATACAGAAAAAACTAAAATGAAAAATTCCGCCTTTTTATTTTACGGAAAATGTGAATATTACAGAATTTTTCCTTTTTCATTTGAATTAAAATACTAACCAAAATGTTAGAGAGAAACCTCTTTTTTTAGAATCTCTTTCTTTTTTGTGAATATATTTTTCTGAAATAAAACACCTATTTGAAACATCCTTCAAATTTTCTATATGGATCATGTTAAATGTAAATTTTCCTTTTAGCAGTTACTGAGAGCGTTTTTGATTAAGTTAATATTAATAATAATTTTTTTGGTTTGTTCCTAACTAAAAAAACAGTTATAGACAATAATAAATTGCTTAAACAATTCTGGTTGCTAACTTGGAATAATTATTATCTCACTAAGTAAAAAGTGGACGAAAAGTTAGAAATTGCAGAAAAAAACCGCAACTATCTAGCATTGCTAAGGAGGAAGATGGTTATAGACAATGATAATTTGTAGTCCAAAATAAAATGAAAAGTTTGGAAGAACCTGCGACTTTCTAACTCTATCTTAAAAGGAAATTGCTAAAAACAATAATACATTGTTTGTATAATTTATTTAAACATCTAGTTATCAGTAGAAAGTAATTTTTACTGTATCAGAAACAATTGGTACCAAAATAAATCCCAAAAAAATTATAATTAACATAAGAGGTTAGATTATTTTTTCACTCCATGTATACCGTTTTCTGGTTTTTACATATCTAAAATCCTTCTTCCCTTCCCAGATCCCCAATTACCCCAGCTCTCATAATGAGCCTCCAAGCAATGCATAACCTAAACTCCTAAGAGCAGCCGGTTGCCATCAGAAAAATTTCGATGTAGACACTCAATAGCATAGGTGTTGAAAAAAACCCAAAATAATTTTTGAAAAAATCAAAAAACTTAGGAGATATTCAAAACTGAAAATTTTGGTTCTTTTTTCTTAAAATTTTGTTTGACCCAAAAATTTTTAAAAACTTCTTGGATTTTTCAAAAACTAATTTTGAAACTGAATTTCTGAAAAAACCGCACTTTTTATTTTCTTAATTTTTTATATAGATAGCTTAGAATGTCCTCTACAAACCCTGTAAATATCAAAATGGAATCCCCCTTAATTTTCGAGAAATAATTAAAAACGTACGCCAAAACCACGAAGGAATAGTAAATAGACTATTCCTTCGTGGCCAAAGCGATGCACAAGATGTGAAAAATAATGTAAACAATAGACGAACAATGGAAGAATATTATAATTATTATTATTTAATAATTATTTCTCGAAAACTAAGGGATATTTTAATATTCACAGGACTAGTAAAGGACACTGCAAGCTATCTATATACAAAAAAATTAAGAGAATAGAAAGTGAGGTTTTTCAGAAACTCAGTTTCAAAATTAGTTTTTGGAAAATCCAAGAAGTTTTTAAAAATTTCTTGTTCAAAAAATATTTTTTTATCTACGTTCTATTACGAATAATTTACAAAAAAAATAACCTTAATATCACTAAAATCACCAAAGTTATGAAATTTCAAGAAAAAAAGGACCAAAATTTACAATTTTGGGGTTTTTCTTTCGACACCTAAGAGAACGGATTCTAGAATTTTCATCACAATTACTGACAATAGCTGAAATTCTTCAGATGATTTGACATGGAAGTGCTTATATAAATCAAATTAAAATTGCAAAAAAAAGTTAATCTTTAACCCAACAGCTGCAATTTCGAACAAGAAAGATGAAATCGTAACGAAAAATGTATAATAGTTGATATTTAAATCTAAGAAGATTTTAATTTTAAATCAAAAACAGGTGAATTCAGAAAAATACTAATTTTCAATAAAACAAGTATTGTCAACCAAATTGTTCAATTTTCATCTAAAAAAATTATATTTTCAATCAAATATTTGCATTTTCTATCAAATAGTTGAATTTCCAAGCCAAAAAGGCTATTCTTGTACAAAACAGTTGAATTTTTGAAACAAAAAATTAATTTTCATAAAAAAAGATGAAGTTTCAACCAAGAAGATTAATTATCCACAATAAAAATAAATTTCAACCAAAAATGGAATAGGTAAATTTCAAATAGAATTATAAAGCTTTAACTTTCAACCAAGCAATTGAATATTCAACCCAAAATGATGAATTCTTAAACGAAAAATGTAACAGTTAATTTTTAACCAAAAAACCATTTTCATTTTATATCAAAAATAGTTGAAGTATGTTAATTTTTTATTGAGGTAACTTGTACTTAGATACTTTTTTTGAATAAATTTGTGATCAGAAAACCTTCTCTTCCTTTTAATAAATGAACGACATGAAAAATCTTCAATAAGAAAAAAATGAATTGTTAACAAAGTAGTTCAACTTTCAATTAGTTAGTTAATTTGTTATCCAAAAAGATGAATTCTCAACAAAAAATTTAATCAAGTGTTCGGTTGCTCAACATTTTATTGTTCAATGATTAAAAATGCGAAAGTAATTATAACAGTGATAATACAACAGTTTTTCATTAAATTGTAATCTAGGCACAATTTTGAAAGAAAGTCAATGGTGTGTATTATTACAATATGACTTGAATTGCCCGCAATCAAGACATCCTGAAGTCGAAAAGTTCGACTTAAGCATATATCATTTTTGAGTCGCAGCCAGACTTAAATTCATTTCTTGTAAAGAAGTTTCTATGTCTTGAAGACATATATTTATATCTTGAGTCGAATTTTTATGACTCCAAGACGAGCGGTTTATAACTTCGAGTATATACGTGCCCTGAAAAAAGGGTAATTCTCACTGTCATAAAAGCTAATCTTTGTTAATGATGAAACAAGTTCGTATATTTTTATACAATATTTATGTATATTCAATCAATTCCTTTACGAATTTTCATTTGCATTAATCTTGTTTGACGACGATATCGAAAATGTTAATTTTTTTGAATTGAAATTCTATGTCCTGTTTCGATATGATGCTCAGTTAGTGCTGATTGCGTGAAATGCTTTAGTCTGACTTTACGCTCATGTTCCTTCATACGTTGGCTCACCGCGCTCCCGGGTTCTCCAACATTTGATTGTTCTCTCATGTCATGTAATAACTCTCATGTTCTTTTATCATTAGGGTTGTTAACCCACAGATTCTGAATACTTCAATTAAAAATAACTAATGTAATAATTGCAAATTTTTCATTCATCAATTTTAATCCTTCCCATCTGATGACAGTCTCATTTCTGAGTCCAAAAAGGTTCGTCGTGAGACAAATTTACGCCGACTTGAAATCGCCATGCTAAGACCATAAAAAAATTAAGACATTATCTTATGTGACGTCTCAGGTTTGAGACGCAGCCAAACATCGATGTCTTGAAGTCGAACTCAAGACATCACCAAGGCAAACTCAAGTCGAAGCATTTTTACTCGGCGTATATTGATATATTCTTGGGTATGGAAGCGAAAGGCTGTGGATTAGGCAATTTGAAAAGATTATTTCCTAGGAAAAATTGCACCAACGAAGGACTATTTGTTAATTCAAGATTTTTAAAATTTGTTAATTGATTCCCTTCCATATGAACAGAACAAAGATTTCAGAATTTAAGCATCTATCCAGCTGGCAGGTTTAATGACATGTTTCCTCTGGGTGAAAGAGTTTCCAATCTCTCAAAATGGTCGAAGGTATTCGGATCTATCGCACCAATCTTATCATAATCTAGATCCAAGTTTTTTAAATTTGGTATACTGTTAAAATCATAAGACCCTAATTTGCTTATTTTATTACCACGTAGCGAGTGAATCTGCAAATTGGGTGCATCTTTTACTACAGGAACATCAGTTAAAATATTCCGTTCGAGATTTAGGTTCTGCAGTTTTGGCATAAAATCTGCAATTTGACCAGCGAAATAAGAAATTTTATTGTAGCTTGAATCAAATTCTTCAATTTCAGGCATACCACTGAATTGATCAGAGACATTAAGACCAATGAAGTTCATATAAGCTGAAAATACCTTGAGTTTATTTAGATTTTGTAAGGTAATGTTTTGGATCTTATTATCATTGAGTGATAAAAATTCAAGTTCATTCATATTTATGACTGACAAGGACTATAAATAATTAAAGTCAAGGTTAAGATATTTCAGTGATTTAGGTAACCATGATGAATCGTTCCGATAATTAAAATAATCATAGTCAGTACGAGAGCCAGTATATATTGTATTGTATAGAATGAATACAACTCTGTTAAAACTCAAATCTAAATATGAAAGCTTAGGAAAGTGAGCTGCCTTGTGTCCTATTATTCTCAATATATGTAATTCATTGTTTCTGAAAACCAACATTTCTAATACTGGATATGTCGGGTTTCTATGTCTTATGCTCTGAATAACATATTCATCGTATTCATACCTATCTGACCAGACATTATGCGTAATCAGTCTCTTTAGGGTTTTATGTCCGCCGATCGATAACATCTGTTTGCCAACCCAATCATTGTATAATAACTCAAAATAAGTCAAGTTTGGAAGTTTATTAAAAGCTAAGGGGGATATGCTATAAAATTCTCTGCCCTCTATTCTCAGACAGGATAGGAGAGGATCATCGATGAAGCTTGGTCCAATAAAGGATACGTCGTTATTTTCATAATTCAAAGTTAAGCTGTGATTATTACAATTTCTATTATAATCATCTTCATCATAAGGGTCTTCTCGAGATAATTCAAATAACGGAGTACATTTTGTCACAGTGAAGGAGAATCCGAGTAAAAGCAAGCAGAAGACGAACTCCATCCTGTACAGTTGAATATCCTACAACAAATATTTTTCAAGGTCAATTATTATGTAATTCAAACCGACAAATGCTATATCTTTCTTCGATATGGTGCTAGGCTAGTGCTGATATCATGACATGTTTTAGCCTGACTTTACTCTCATGTTCCTTCATACGTTGGCTCACCGCTCTACCGGTTTCTCCAATATGGACTTTGCCACAAGAGCAATGGGTTTTATATACTCCAGGCTCACTGAAAGTGGTGATTCCCGACCTTTCAAAATTTGGAATGTTAAGCACGGTGGGGCACGGTTATCGCTCGGATGGGTGACCTTTCGTGCTTCTCGCTCAGTCGTGTTTTCACTACGTGTAACTACTGTCGAGCGCGAGGTTTTATTACGAGAAAGAATGTGGGCACTCGATGCAATTGAATGTCTACATCCAAACTTGTCTGATGGTAGTCGGATGTGCTCACGAGTTTTGATTTTCTAATTAATTTTTTTTTCCTTGAGAAATTATGATTTTCTGCAGTTTTTCAATTCTCTGATCAAATATTCAGGTGAATGCTAACGCTCAAGTAGGACAAACTATAGGGGATGTTAAAAATTGAAGAAAAGAAACACAGTAATGAGTACCTCAGGCATTACTTGGAGGCTTATTATGAGAGTTGGAGTAAAAACCAGAAAACGGTATACATGGAGTAAAAAAATAATCTAATCACTTATGTTAATTATAATTTATTTGGGATCTCTTTTGGTACCAATTGTTTCTGATACATAAAAAATTACTTTCCACTGATAATTAGATGTTTGCATAAATTGTCTAAACAATTTATTGTTCTTAGTAATTTTCCTTTGAATAAAGTTAGAAAGTCGAAGATTTTTTCGAATGCAATTTAACAAAAAGAATTTTTTAAACACATTATTATTGTTTGTAACGATCATCTCCTATAGTAAAGATAGATAGTTGCAGTTTTTTTCTGAAAGTTTCCACTTCTTGTTAATTTTTCACTTAGAGCGAGCTGATAATTAATGCAATTTAACACTTTAGATACTCTCTAATGTGAATTAATTAACTGATTTTCTTTCTTCAAAAGTCATTAAACGTTTTGAAACTATAAAAGAAGTATTTCCATAAAAATACCATATTCAAGTTTGTCAACAATTTTTATTATTCGACGTAAATCTGGAAAATTCTTTGGCAACGCACCTAAAATGAAAAAAAATGTTACATAACCTGTGTGATAAATAATTATAAATTCTTGAATTTCGGTAGGTCCAGGTCATCAAAAATGATTTAAAACTCGTTCGAGTATTTTCAATTTTTTTTTTTTATTGAAAAAGGAAATTTCTGTATTTCCTATATTTTAATTTAGTTGAAAGGAGGAAATTTTGGTTACAATTTTTTTCTGCATTTCAAACCAAAGAGATGAATTTTCTGCAAAACCGTTGAATTTTCAATCTAAAAACATTATTTTCAACAACAAAATTGATTTTCTACCTGACTTTTAGACGAGAACATGAGTTTTTTAATGGGCAACATTTTTTTCTGCGACCGATAGAAAATAATTCATTTGAAGTAAATTTAAAAAAATTTAAATAGTTTAAATTATTTACTGAAAAATTGTTAAATTCACAACTTTTAAACAAATCCTGGTATACATAGTCCACTTTAATTTATAGGCTATTTATTTTAAGGCATTTTAATTGATTGTATTGAACATTGTTTTTTATCTGTATTGTTACGAGATGTAACGGCCTATTTTTAGTACTTTTACGACTTGGGAAAACCTTGCCGAAGAAATCGTTATCAAATCCTGTGCCCGATGTCAGTAACCAATACAAGTTAATTACCGAATACGTTTTGACGGACCCATTTGGGAAAGCAGCATTCAAAATTATGTACGAGTCATATATAAGCAATAGAAAACTCCAAGACTCGGTTAGTTTTGACCCCGGCCTTCTATATGACGGTCACATTCTACGCTTTTAGTAAAACATCCTTTCCGTAAATTCCAACAATTGGAAAAAAGGTTGTATTTTGTTATTTTCAAAAGACTGTAACCTAAAAATATCGAAACAGTGTGTGACAAGTTTATTACTTTGGGATTACTGTGCTTGTACGGAACTAACTCCTGAGAGGATTCCTCTCAGCTTCAAATCAACTTGAGAAAGTGAGTCAACATCTTGTGAAAATCACAAAGCTATTATGCCTCCAAAGATCTCTTGTATAATTTAGGTTTTTACCTGTGCCTTCCAACTGATTTCTACTTTAACGACGTTTAATAAATATTTGTATAATCTTAATATCGTCAAAGAATTATCACTGGCATCCTCATCGCACTAGAATAAATTATTCCGAGAAACGAGGAATTAGGGAAAAAATAGAGGGAATTAATTAATTAAATTATGGGTTACGAATAATATTTATCTCTTGCTTAATTACTTAGGACATAACATATTCCCTTTATAATTTTTGGTGCATCGGCCGGAAACCAAAGCTAATGATAACATATAGAAATAATTTGAATATTTATCGTCTAAAGAAAATTTCCCGTTAGCTAATTTTTGACATACTTATTTTTGCGAAACTTTATTGAATATTTAATTTCTTCCAATTAAAAAATCATAAGAACGAGAGATTTTGGAGAGGCTTCATTCTTTATTTCATACAAATGTAATATTAAGTTGTTGTTCTGTTGAATTGAATATTTATACACACTGATATATCCAAGCACTACCATTTATGACTATTTCCATAGACCATATTATACTGTAATACAAGTGACATTTTTTCAAAAATATATGTATATACATTTCCAATTCATTCATTATCTCATTAAAATACCTTCAAAAGTACATTGTATATAACATTTTTGTTTTGCAAAAACGTCACTAATTTATGTAAACATATTTCTTTTATTTTTTTCTACATATACATGATGTGATAAATGTCTGACCCAGATCCCAATGATAATACCCAACGTGTAACTCGTTCTCAAACTAAAAACATTCCAGATTTAATTTAAAAAGTACTGGAAAACAAAGAAATTAAAAAGAAGCTAAGAAAAGCAATTTCATATAAAATTAGCGAATCTTCAAAATCAAAAGTTGTGCACAGCCCTGTAGTAAATTCAAGAAAAAAATCTGATTCAAGCAGTGACGAATTAAATGAATCCAATTCAAGCGACACAATAACTGAAGAGAATATATTTAGTTCTACACAAAATTATTTTCAAGAGCATGTATATTCTGAATCTAATAGTACTGATCAAAATGCTGAAGAAAGTAACAATGAAAATCTAGGTTCTCATGATAGTAGTCAATTTCATAATAAAACTGAGAATTATTTTTTGAATGCAATCGAAAATCCCAACTGTCACATTCAAAAGCAATTAACATCACCTGTAAATTTAACAAATGATCCAGATATTAAAGTAACAAGTGATTCAACCATAATTAACGATAATCATTTATTAGTCTGCGAAATTTTATCTAATAATCAGAACAATATTACTAGTATTTTCTCAGAAATTTGAGACCATAATTAATTAAAACCCAGTGAAGCTCCTATAAGTGTAAAATCTGAGTTACCTCAAATAACATCATCTGCTATTTTTAACAATAATCAAACACCCACCAAAATATCAATTCCAACTAATCAAAATGTTTTTCTCCGCGATGCTCTTGAAATCGTACCGATTTTTGACGGGAAAAACCTTCTTCTTTCAATATTTATTGAGGGATGTCAAGAAGCGAAGGGCATGCTTCCAAAAAATCCATTAATTGAAGAAAATCTCGTTAAATTAATCCGTGGCAAAATTATTGGGGAGTTAAGGAAAGGAATTTATGGAAATACTTATATTACAATTGATGGGCTAATCGAAAGATTAGAAGCACTATATGCACCGGCAAAATTCGTTTATCATTTGCAAGGGGAGTTAGGAGCAATGTTTATGTGGGAAAATGAGAATGTATTATCATACGCTCCCAGAATTATGGAAGCCGCAGAAAGAATTTTTCATGCACATAAAATTAATAATAAAAATACAGAAATAAAATCGAATGTTTTACTCGCGGTTTAAGGCCAGAACTAGAGATAAGAATCGGAGAAGCAAATACCCTTCAAGGAATCAGGATAAACTATTAGAAGTAGAAAGAAGATTAGCAGGAAATGCCGAATTGAGGAAAGAAAACCCGATTAAAACATCGCAAAAGGAGTTAGAATCATATACAAGAAACAGTAGGGAATTTGCAAAAAATCGAAAAATTAATATAGCGCAAGAAGAAGTTGTAATATGTCAATATTGTGGGAAAAGAGGGCATACCGCGTCATCATGTTTCCAAATAAATAAACCACAAAATCCATTTAATCAGAAAGCAATAACAAATTACAGTATCCCCCAGTATTTTTTACGAGATAACAAATAAGGTGGGCGAACACAGAACCAATTTGAAAACATACAGTGGAATTCACAAAATTCAGGGAAATTTCAAAACCAACAATCGTATCCACCAAATCAAGGTCAATACTAACGTCGACAATATCCATTCCAAAATCGACAAAATCAGGTCCAATATCAACTTCGACCAAATCAATTTCAGACTCAACCGCGAGATCGACCGTGGAATTTTCGCGAATCCCAGGGCCGATCATGGACGGGAAATCTTTTTCCACAACATATGGCACAAAATAATTTTTCAGGACAAGATAGGCAATTTTTACAAAATACTCGCAATTTCCAATCCCACCCTAATCCCACCCAAGAAAATTCTCTCTCTGCCAGATCCAATATAATATGTCATTATTGCAAATACCAGGGCACATAATTAAAGATTGTAGGACAAGAATGAACAATAGCGCTTCGCAACAAATTCAGAATCAGCCATTAAACGAGGGAAACTAGAACTCTCTCCTTTGGCAAGGTGCCCCGAATGAGACTCAGGCAAAAAATCTAGTGCACCCGTTTTGACTAATAAAAATAATTCACAATATGAGATAAAAACAGAAAAATTTCTTTTAAGTGTGAGCAGTACAATACCTTATATGAAAATAATTACTAGAGGACATAGATACCCTGCCGCCATGATGATAGATACAGGTGCAGGACCAAATTTGCTAAAGATAGGCATGATAATTCTGACATGACTATGAACGAAGATGGACGATTACGACTCACCGAAATAAATTAACACCCTGTTTTTACTTTTAGTCAAGTGAAACTTGATATTTTTGGACTTTCAACCATTTTCAATTTAATTCCAAATGAAGTACCAGTTGAACATGATGGAGTTTTGGGCACTGAATTTTTTCAAAATAACAAAGTAAAAATTAATTATGCAGGAAAACAACTAGAAATTAAAAAACAACCTTACCCTTTCGAATCTCAAGATTATATAACAATACCTGGTAGATCAATCACAAATGCTTTTGTTGAAGTAATAAATGAAGAAAAAGCAACTGGTTATATACCTCAATTATCCGTCGGTGATGGAATCTTTATAGGTAATGCGGTTGTTAGTAACAATAAAGGTCATGGCTATATGAAGGTAGCAAATACATGCGTGCAATCAATTAATATCGAAATTCCTAAAGTAGAATTGCAAGACTTTGCTGAAAAAGAAACATCCAGAGAAAAATTTAATACAAATTTAAACTTTTCCAAACCAACTAAAAGTAATCAACATAAACCTACCGACGAATTATTGGATACATTTTTAAATCACGACAACATGAAACTAGAGCATTTATGCAAAATCTTTAACATTTCCGGACAAGACAGAATAGAAGAATTAAAAAAATGGTTACGGTTGGATCATTTAAATAATGAAGAATCAGCACACGTAATAAAACTGATAACTAAATACACTAATCAATTCCATATACTGGGTGAAGAAATAGGAGCAACCAATTTTCTTAACCATAACATACGAACAACTGACGACGACCCTATTATGTCAGGACAGTATAGATTCCCGCCTATACACAGAGAAGAAATAACTCGGCAAGTTAATTAAATGTTTGACAACGGAATAGTAAAACCATCCTTATCTACCTACAATACTCCAGTTTGGATAGTTCCAAAAAAGTTAGATTCTCACGGAAAACAAAAAATGGAGAATGGTTTTGGATTTTAGAAAACTTAATGAAAAAACAATAGGTGATTCTATCTATTCTATTACATCCCTCGCCAAATATAACAGACATTCTTGATCAACTAGGGCCTAGGCGGTGCTGAATATTTCTCAGTATTTGATTTATCTTCCGGTTTTCATCAAATTAAAATGCATCCGGATGATGCACACAAAACTGCATTTTCCACGCCCTACGGGCATTATGAGTTTGATCGTATGCCTTTCGGTTTGAAAAATGCCCCAGCTACATTCCAGCGTTTATTGGACTTAGTATTAAGGGGGTTACAAGGAACAGAATTGTTCGTTTATCTCGATGATGTTGTTTTATATGCTGATACTCTTGATGAACATGAGAAAAAATTTAATAACCTGATGGACCGGTTACGTTCTTCTTATTTGAAACTACAGGCGGACAAGTGCGAATTCTTGAGGCCGGAAGTAGGATATGAGGCCATATTGTTGATAAAGACGGTATACGCCCAGATCCGAAAAAACTCTAAGCAGTTCGAAAATTCCCCATCCCCAAAAATGAGAAGAAAAGGACACCCCGTTTAATTGGACGGAAAAACAACAAAATGCATTTGATATTTTAAAGGAAAAACTTTGTGAAGAACCTGTTTTACAGCGCCAGGATTACACTAAACCCTTTATTTTAACCACGAACGCTTCCGGATATGCGATAGGAGCAATTTCATCTCAGGGAACCATAGGAAAAGATAGACCAGTAAATTATACTTCGCGAACCTTGAACGATGCAGGAAAAAAATACGACACTTATCAAAGAGAAGCTTTAGCAATTATTCATGGGGTACAGCAATTTAGACCTTATCTTTATGGGCGAAAATTTACTTTGGTCCCTGACCACAAACCACTAGTGTGGTTTCAGAATTCATAAGACCCATGCTCTAGAGTTACGAGATGGAAATTTAAATTAGCCGAGTACGACTTTGACGTTATATATAAGGCATATAAGACTAACGTTAACGCAGATGCCTTGTCCAGGAACCCCATTGATGATCCTGAAAATGAAAATATAATAAATTATATGAAAACAACGAAATCTGAATTTTTTGAATATGGTCATAATATAGAAGGCATTGGAATAAAATCCATGAAATCTGAAAATAAAAAGGCTGAATTTGGGCCTACAAGTGAGAAGACATCAGAGTTCATGAATCTTACGAAATCAATTGAAGGCCTGACGAATGTAATTAATCATCTTATAAATAATCCATTCAACGATAATAATCCAGCGTTGCGATGAAACGCCATGATAACTAGGGGAGCATCAAAAGGGCAAATGCAAAAAGAAAAAATTAACAAGACTGGGAAAATTGATCATAAGAATAACACTACTATCCAAGAAATAGAAGAAGAAGTCGAAGATGAAGAAGGAAAAGAAGAAGAGAACGACCTAGCAGAAGACGGAGAAGAAAAACAATCTGCAAAAAATGTACAGGTAGAAAAACGTGGTAGGCTAAGGAAGACTACCACTAAAGTTAAATGTAAAAATTTGTCTCCTCCCAAAAAAGGAAAGCGAGGTAGACCCATAAAGGTACATAACAATAAGGAGAAAAAAGGTAAGAAGAAGCAAAAATTTCATAATAAATCAGATTCAGATGAGGAAATTCTGTCTGATTCAATATATATTTCAGTAGAGGAACCTAGGAAACAAAAACATACGAAGAAAGTTAGGTCAGGAAACTCAAGTCTTGAAGACTCTGATAGTTCTCACCAGGAGGATTTTTGAGGAATCCTTTTTGATCCAGTTTATATTCCAGCAGAGGAATCTAAGAAGAAAAAATATATTAAGAAACATGACCCAAAATATTCAGAAGAGAAAGAAAAAGAATTGAAATACCTATCAATAAATGACGAGAGCGCCAATGATTCACATGAAGAAGAATCTGAAAATATTGTCGAGGCCTAAAAAAATGTAGATAAAGCAGATGAAATAATTCCTTATGAAGAGGAATCAAAAGCACTTAACAAATATGAAATGAAGAACGTCGAAAAAAAAAGTTTCCAGAAGATGGAAATTTTTCTCTATTGCAGCCCCCACCCGAACATCCTCCACCCCATACTTTACCAGTCAAACGAAGTACTACAAGAAAGAACGTAGTAGAATGCCTTGATCAACTACCAATGCGGAAAGACAATTACACATATTTTATTTCAGTTGACGGAAACCCTCGTGATAAAGGTTGAAGAGCTTCAGCAAAAAGAGAGAAATTACCCAAAGTTGTAAACCTTCAAAGAGGAGTCGCAAAATATATTAAAAAGGGTCAACAATACCACATAGGTCTGCCTATTGAAGACTGAAATTCAAGCGAAACTTTAGAAAGTAAAAATTTAACAATATTTTCATTGCAGTCATCAGCAAACAAATTAAATTTGAAAACAATTAGTGTAGCTAAAACTGCTCAAGTTAATCACATACTTTGGGATGAAACTTTAACCACATTTGATGCAACATTTGCTGAATCATCTACAAAAATTATAACATGTATGGGTATCACACAATATCCCACAAAGATCAACGTATAGAATTAATTGAAGAAGTTCATTCTTCTGCAAAAGGCGGCCACAAGGGAATTATGAAAACTTATAATAGAATACGTCAAAATTATTTTTGGGAAAACATGAAGATTGACATCCAGAAGTATGTCCAAGTATGCTTACAGCACCAGCTTGAAAAATTGGTCCGGGTTAAAACAAAAAACCCAATGCTGATAACGGATATCCCAGGAACCGCGTTTGAAAAAATAGCAATGGACATCATAGGTCCCCTTTCAGTAACAAAAATGAGCAAGGAATATATACTGACTATACCAGATAACTTTACATTTAATGAAACGATTAGCCAAAAGATTCCGAATTAGGCAATTTAAGACCACAGCTCTCCACCCTCAATCTAACGGATCCATTGAAAGGTCACATCACCTTTTAGGGGAATATTTAAAACAGTTTGTGAGCAAGCATGCTGAATGGAATGATTGGCTAGAGCTTGATACATTTTCATACAATACAAGCGTACACCAAGGAACAAAGTGTACTCCGTATGAATTAGTTTTCGGAAAACTAGCGCGTCTTCCTTCAAGCGAACCTCCATTGGAACATGAAAAACTAGAAACATATGATCATTACTTGACAAAATTAATAACACGCCTACATGAAGTGCGCGAAATAGCCCGAAATAACTTACTATATGCAAAAGAGAAATCAAAAATCTACTATGATAAAAAAGCTAATCCACAAAATTTTAAGGCAGGAGATAATGTTTTCTTATTAGAAGGTGGAAAAATACGTTTTGCAACTCAATATTCAGGACCATGTGAAGTTTTAGAGGTGTTAGGAAAAGGCAATGTAAAAATAAATATAAAAAATAAAACAAAAATAGTCTATATTAGTAGACATAAACTATCCAGAATACCAGTCAACGACAAACAAGAAGAAAAATATTAACCTACTTCCAGAAAAAAGGGGATTTCGAGAATGGACTACGCTCACCGACAGAAGATCGACAAATACATCGATTTGCTCGTAGACAATGTGGATATACTTGCATTATGGCCATATTAGTTTCTAACAAGGATTTACAAAAGGGACGATTGCAACATTCCTACATGGGGAAAAAATATAATGGAACCAGAAACCATGAGGGATATTATTCTTACAATAAAGACACGAGGACCATTGGCAATTCATAATTCAATTTTTAGTCTTCGGAATTCAAACCAACATCTTTTAGCAGACTTATTAGAATATAACATTTATCATTGGATTCTGATAAAAGAACAAAATAAATTATCAGTAAAACCTAGAAAGTAAAATTTTCTTAATAAAAATATTATTAAAAAAAATCCTCTTCCAGATAATGGAATGTGGAATAGGCGGCTTCTTAGTGATTCTTTGCGTGCTGTCAAGGATAAACCCGATAGAAGGCTTCATAGTATACGATTGTGGGTCCTCTCAATTAAACATTACAACATTATCGCTATTAGAGGTAGGAGAATGTGACATACCCAAACCTCAAATTCATGTAACACCAACATATATCCAATTTATACAGATTAGTGGATTTGCATTACAAAGAGTTATACAATGTGAAGTTGAAATTGATTGTACGATTCTACACTGCGGTATGTACTCTCACACGTCTGCAGTAAGTAATGATATTAGTCAGTACATACACGAAGTTACTCGGTATGAATGTGAGAAAATGCATTTAACAATAACGTTCATGATAACTTCAACAGCACTGTTATCAAAAGTAGCACTCAATACAACCTCACATCATACAGTACTATTGGCAGGTGGTTTGCAGCCAAATGGGTATTCTTCAGGTACCCAGTTCTCAGACCCTTTTGGCACCTGGTATAACGTTGTAGTTCAAGCTAAAGTCAAAGTAGCATTATGAGACCATTACGCTCAAGTAAATATAAATACAAATAAAATACACCTGCAGTCAGGAGTCGCTTTTTTCACTTACTGAAACTCAATGTACAGATAGAGAAGGTGGACAAACATTTTGGAACGCATTACCAGACGATGTATGCAACTTTCAAAGATATGTGGTCTTATGCGAAGGCACGGCTAACAGAACAATCGATAACAGCACCCCAACATTCAGAAATATTGTATTCCCTAACAAACCAGGATATAACCTTTGTATTAGCAGAAAAGGTAAGAGACGCGGTTTGTCATTTTATTTTCATTCGGGCAGAGAACCCAAAGCTCCTTATTCTAGAGACTAGACCAGGAAACACACTCTTAGAAAATAAAAAACCTCTCATCCAAAATATGGACATATTCACATATGTAAACTCAAAATTTTTTTATGTAGAGAGACATATTAAAACCGAAGTACTAGGACTCTATCGTTACGTTTTGACACAACGTTGCCAATTGGAACAACAAGTTATCAAAAATTTATTAACTTTAGCCTTTCAGGCACCTGACGAATTCGCATTTCATTTAATGAAAGGACCCGGTGTTAAAGGACGAGTGTTATTTACAACTCCCCGTACTTAAGGGAAATAAAACATATTTTTTGACTCCCCACACAGGAAAATAATAAACTTCTCGACCAGGCTAGAGAAACTGGCGACGAGAATCCCAGTCACAGGAACAGACAGACTAGCGACGAGAGTCCAGGTTACAGGAACAGAGACACTGGCAACGAAATCTCAGTTAATAAGGATAAAGACGTAAATATACAACTCTACCCAAATACAGAATTACAAAAAATCTCAACATATCAAAACAACTCTTTCCATTTATAAAAATCCACATATCATAATGACGGCTGAAGCTTTTATGACCCTGCTAAAAGATATACTTCAAGAAAAGGGAGAACCTATCCCTACCCTTAGCACAAAGTGACATCGTGGACCATCAGGAAATTTTTACTATTCAGTCTAAATTAAGTATAAAAAATTCATACTATTAATTGCAGCATAGGACAGATACTTAGCTAACAAAACAGCAATAAATAGTTTAGTTCGATTTTAACAGAAAATACTAATTCAACTCGAAATTTTAAGAACACCCTGTTTGGAATAAATATTTTGGAAAAATTACGAGAGTTCTGCACAGAAAGAAAACTTTCTTCACCGAAATATGCAACCATGCAAATTAAAACATCAGATAGAGAAATCACCTGGGTGATAATATGTACTGTTGGAGATATTAAGCATACAGGTGTGTCGGATAGCCTTATAGTAGCTAAAGCTTATGCGGCATTAAAAATACTATCGACCCTATATATTACCGGGAAATACACAACATCCTCTGTTGAATAAATCAATAATTCACTCAAAGGACTTAACTTTATCAAAAATGCTACTAGCACCTATTTGCCTTCATTTATCCAAGAAGGAAGCACAGAAAAAATTATTAGACAAAATCCTACCCGAGGAGAATTGTAGTAGCAAGCCTCAACAAAAAGAGGACATTACAAAAATAATTAACGCAGGTTTATTAACGCCTCTACCTCTTATGCTGAAATCACTCAACAATATACTTCTAATAATATAGATCATCAAATCACAAAACACTATAACCCCAATAACTGGCGCGCAACAATCTACCAAAAAGGGGGCAAAACGTGCTAATAAAGAAAAAATACAACCACAGCAAGGAAAATTATAATATGAACCAATCACCCAAGGAAACATTTAAATAAAAAAGTGTTTTAAGAAATGCTATTTTTGTGAGAATCGACCCCTAAACAATTATGATATACTATAAAAAAATAACAAACAGTGCAACCCAGTAACAACAACAAAAAGACTACTATAAATTACAATGAATTAAATTCGCTTTTCTCTTCCTCTTCTTTTTACAATTACGTTGCATGAGTTTACTACAAAAAATATATTATATTATATCTCTTCTCTCTTTATCATTAAGTTTGTAATCAAGTACTAATAAAACTTTCTGTTTCAGGATTCAGAAAGCGAGAGGCATAATGACAAAAAATTACATCAAAACAAGTACCCTACATTTAACAATATTATTTATACTTTCAGTAGCACGCTCATCCTTTTCAATGATCCTTTTACCCATACATCAGGCATTTATTTCGAACCATTATCAAAAATTAAGATCGTCTCTAACGAAGTTTATTTAGTATCTTATTTTGACATTGAGGATATTTTAAAATTCGAATCTGAATCAACAGAAAACTTCAAATACTTGCTACCACCTTGTGAACAGTACAAACAGATTTGTGATCAAAATCAAGCAAAATTAAAAATCAACAAGAATGAGTAATAAATATTGACAACAAATTAAATTTTAATTTTACATTTAATCTTAATGCTACAATGAATCTTCAAGACTCACTTGAACCAATCCACCAGATTCGAACAATAATTGAAAAAAATGGAAATTGTAGGTAATAAAACTTTTCAATGGACAGAAAAATACATTTATATCGCAAAAAAAAAATCTTTTCCAAAGGCAAATTTCCAAACAATTAAAACCAAAACCAACATTTTATCTTATCATAAATGGACAAGTGAAACCCCCAATGTAACCACAAAGATGTACAACATCTATGTCACGGAAAACTTAATTTCAATGGAAAAAGTAATCGTTAATTATATCGAAATTATAGATCCACTTTCAATACTTCAAATTAGGAAAAAATCTCGTTTTTATCCAGACCCTTCTGGCTATTTCTCCCAGGGACATCACACTCTTCAAAACATATCCATCTCCTATTTACCACAATTTAAATAGGGATCAAATAATAGCTATATACATTAAACACCAATTTAATTACATCGGCCTATTTGATGATAACGAAACTTATTTCGTCATAAAAGAAAACCCTTTAAAAAATTGTTACAATACAATTTCGAAAAGAATCTGTCTTATCACCCCCCTCACAAAAAATATAAAAACTGACCCTATTTGCGAGACTAATCTACTTATAGAATCAGCTCCATCCAAATGCGAATTATATGCAGCATTTGCTGATTAACCCATTTTCATACCGTTAGAAGTTCATAACACAAAACTAAGTGGCTTAAAATGCGTCTACGTCTGTTACGCTCAAGCCTCGATTCACGGATTTCGAAGCAATTTGTGTTCATAACTAGTCTATCACGGATGTTTTCACCTTTACCACAAACTATGTTTTCCTGAGGTGCCCCTACGTTATCCTCATCGACCCTTTTTCTTTTGCACAAGTTAATTGTTGCCCCAATTTCGTTTGTATATACGTCATTTTCAGTATCCGTTGATGGCCCAGGAATATTTTCGTTGATTACGAGAGACGAAGACGGTCCAGGTACATTATTTACAGCCAAAACATCCACGGATGATCCGAAACACTCCGCCAAACACTCGCGATCACTTTCCGATTCCAAATCAATAATTTTTAACAAATCGTCATAACTTTCGGGTGGAAAAGTTAATTCACTATGAATGTCTAAATTTAATAGCTCTTCAATGTTGAAATCAGACTTTTTTTTTGTTGCTTATATGACAACGCGCGCAAAAAAAAAAGAAAAGTGGAGAACTGAAAAGAAGGTGAACCGTCAACCTTTGAAAATTCCAGACTTATGACAAAAAAGGGCCCCGAGAAGGAAAAGCTCCAGTGCACCCCCACCCTTACTGAAAACTCATTAAAGAAGGAAAAATGTCCTTATACAATTCAGCACATGAGAATTGATTCCAAATTTTTAGGGCTGGCTCCTTGAGAAAAGCTAAATAGAGAAATGCGCGTTGAAAACCACCAGCAATAAAAAAAAGGAAAAGAGTCCCAGTGCTCCCACCCAAAAATAGCCAGAGTCCCACTAAACAAACCCTTTGATTACCTCAGCTCATTTCTTCATCTCCCTCTCCTTCTCTAAATTACTAAAATCTATTGAATTATAACAGAGACTAGAAAATTCATTATACGTATATATATGCATACTAATAATTATTCTTATTTTAGTTCATCTTCCTTTTATATTGACATATACAAATCACATAATTATAAAATGTGATTGCATTACAATTTATAGAGAATAAAAAAAGAATTGATTTTTAAGAATAAAAATTCGAAGAAATATACAGTTTTATTGCTCGCAATCTATAGAAACTAGGTCTTAACTTTTAAGAATAGAGATTCAAATTCCATGATATTCATACAAATAATTATTCTTATTTAAGTTCATATTTCTTTTTATTTGAACATATAGAAATCACTTGATTATACAAAACAGATTACAGTAGGAATTATAGAAAATAAAATTTGATTTTTAAGAATAAAAATTATAAAATTAATTATATCTGCACAAATACTAATTTTATTTTAGTGCATCTTTCTTTTGTTGACACATAAGAAACAGATAATTATGAAAAGTGATTACATTGAAATCTATAAAAAAAATATAAAAAATATAGAAAAATGAGTAAAAATATATAATCTTTTGTTGCACGTAATTTATACCAATTAAATTTTACCTTTTAAAAATTGAAATTAGAAAATTATTATATTTTTATGAATAATAATTTTAATTTTAATGCAGTTCCGAAAAACTAAAAAAATGTATGATTATTAGGAAGAAATATAATAAATTATACAATATAAATTCCCATACAATCAAATTACAAGTAGAATGTATACAAATTATAAGAAAATTATCATATACAGACAATAATCCCAACGTTAATTGCTTCATATGTAAATTACCATAATTTATGGAATAAGAACTTGTGGCTTTTTGGAATAAGACCCGGAAAATATGAACAATAGCTTCAATTTCAACGAACATTAAGTTATAAAAATAAAAATAATAAGAAAGAAATAAGATTTTTTTTAGTTCTGTTTTTATGTGAATTATTATAAATGATAACATATAAATGTTATCTTTGTCAGTAAGAATATTTCTTTTTCTTCTCTTTTAGTTTCTCGCGAACATGAAAATTTCATACACATCGAAAATCAAAATGCACTGGTGTTTTGAAAAGATGTTTAACCCTTTACGGTCTCAATTATATGACAGTTGAGATTGAAAAGACAATTTTTTTTCGCTCTCTTCGCTCATGGAAATTAATCAGCCTTTTATTTTTTTCGTAAGAAGGCAGTAGGTCATGCACTCCATAAACATGTCTCTTTGATTCCCTGATTAATTTTCAAGTTCCTAAAACAATTTCCAGTAATCTACATATTGCGAATTCTAGATTCTATGAACAAATCCAGACGGTAACAAAAATAAAAATGTTAAGCAATTGATTTCTTTGAACGTTGTGAATTTAAAATCATTTATAGGTGCGATAGTACTGTTTCATTTATAGTTTGAGTTAATCCTTCAAACAAAATTGATTATTACCGTAATTATATTTTACTGTGAAGTCCAATTGAAAAATTATACAATAACTTTTTATTCATTGTATAATTTTTCTTCCTTTGATAACTTTGACTTATGAGTAGAACTCGACAATACTCCAATCATTGATGTAAATGCCATATAAATGTTGATAAGACCCGAGAAGTTATATATATATATATATATATATAATATATATTATTTATTAATATATATATATATATATATATATATATATAATATATATAAATAATGTATATATTTGAAAAAATATGCACTCTAAATACCTCACAGACAGTATTACCATCAATTATAATATGATTCATATAAAAGTTAGACACATTTTTCTCATATATATGTTAGCTAAAAATTTAATGGAAAAGCCATAGAATATTAAATAATTCTCTATTTTTCCCCAATTTCTTCACAATTGTATCTTGTTCAAATTTGTAAAATTGGCGTTTTTACTTTAAATTAATAATTTTGTAATATCGAAAATGTTCTTTCATACAAGCAATTGAAAAACCAGCATTTTACTTAAAATGAATCATTTTTCAATACTAAAAATGTTCTTTCACACAGGAAATTTTTTTAAATTAGCATCTTACTCAAATTTACGAATTTTATAATATTGAAAATGTTATTTAAAACAGGCAATTGTAAAATCAGCGTTTTACTCAATATTATTGAAAATTTTATACAAAAAATGTGTAAAATCAGAGTTTCAATCGAAATTAATAACTTTATAATACTGGAAATGTTATTTAGAACAGGTAATTGTAAAATCAGCGTTGTACTCAATATTATTATTGAAAATGTTATTTAATACAAAACATTTGTAAAATCAGCGTTTCACTAAAAATTACTAATTTTGTAATATTAAAAATGTTCTTTTATACAGAAAACTTGTAAAATCAGCGTTTTACTCAATATCATCATTGAAAATGTTATTTG
>CAKNYM010049816.1:180253-269925 GCA_932195095.1 Andricus curvator
TTATTGAAAATGTTATTTAATACAGAAAACTTGTAAAATCGGCGTTTCACTCAATATTATTATTGAAAATGTTATTTAATGCAGAAAAAGTGTGTAAAATCACCGTTTTACTCAAAATTACTAATTTTTAAATATCAAAAATGTTATTTAAAACAGTCATTTGTAAAATCAACGTCTTACTCAAAATTAATGACTATGTAATTTGGAAAATTGCCAAATCTGCGTTTCACTCAAAATTGATAACTTTGTGTTATTAACATGATATCTATCATAGAAAATTGTAAAACCAGCGTTTTGTTCAACATTAATAACTTTGTAACATTAGAAAATACCTTCATTCCAAATTTTAAAATAAGCATTTTTTCTGAATGAATTGTTATTAGACCTTAATTAAATTGAAAAAAAATCGCCAAATTAACAATTTGTTATAATTTATTTTTACGGCGTATAAATTCAACTATTCATTTTGCCGAAATATCAAGTATAGCCAACATTCTTCCTGACTATGTTCGATCTGCGAGGGGCGGTGTTACGAGATGTAAAGGTCTATTTTTATTACTTTTACGACTTGGGAAAACCTTGCCGAAGAACTCGTTATCAAATCCTGTGCCCGCGGTCAGTAACCAATACAAGGTAATTACCGAATACGATTTGACGAAGCAACTCCTCGGCAGCCGACCAATAAATCCAAGACGAATCCTCAAACACATTACCAAATCCTCTGGTTGAGGTGGACGACATGACCAATTACCGAATACGTTTTGACGGAACCATTTGGGAAACCAGCATCCAAAATTATGTACGAGACATATATGAGCAATAGAAAACTCCAGGAATCGGTTAGTTTTTACCCCGACCTTCTACATGACGGTCTCATTCTACGCTTTTAGTAAAACATCCTTTCCGTAAATTCCAACGACTGGAAACAAAGGTTGTATTGTGTTATTTTCGAAAGACTGTAACTTAAAAATATCGAAACAGTGTGTGAAAAATTTATTAATTTGGGATTACTGTGCTTGTACGGAACTAACTCCTGAGAGGATTCCTCTCAGCTTCAAATCAACTTGAGAAAGTGAGTCCAGATCTTGTAAAAATCACAAAGCTATTGTGTCTCCAAAGATCTCTTGTATAATTTAGGTTTTCACCTGTGCCTTCCAACTTATTGCTACTTTAACATCGTTTAATAAATATTTGTATGATCTTAATATCGTCAAAGAATTATCATTGGCATCCTCATCCCACTAGAATAAATTATTCTGACAAACGAGGAATTAGGGAAAAAATAGAGGGAATTAATTGATTGAATTATGGGTTGCGAACCATATTTATCTCTTGCTTAATTACTTAGGACATAACAATATGCATTACACCACATCTGAATGTTGGAAATTTATTTATATATTTCACACATCAAAAACTGATTTTTTTCCTTTAAATTTGCGTTTATAAAATCTCATCACAACTGGAAGTGAAAAATTAGTAAGTTACAATCTTCAGGTTATAAAACTTCACATTCACCTTATGCCAATCTCAAATTAACAAAAACTATGACTCGTATTTTATTTTACAGATATTATCTTTGACAAAAATGCCGGTATTGAAATCCTAAACACTTGGATGTTTGGGATGCAAATAGATATAACTATAAAAGATTTGAATTTTAAATTAAAAATTGACTCTTAAACAAAATAGTTGAATCCTTAACCAAAAAATATTTTTTCAAGCAGAAAGTTACAATTTTAACCACAAAATATGAAATTTCTACGAAAAAAGAGATGAATTATCAAACCAAAAAGATAACTTATCAACAAAGAAAGATCAATTCTTCAAAGAAATGTAATGGTAGATATTTCGATCAAAAAGGTTTGATTTTTTATCAAAAAGACGAATTTTCAACAAACTGATTGAATCGTCGACCAAAACAGATTAATTTTTAACCGAAAGACAGCATTTTTAAATAAAAAAGATAAAAGTTCAATGCGGTTGTTAACATTTTGAAACTAAGAAGAAAAATGTATATTAATATAATTTTCAGATTTTCCAACAATTTTTACCAATTGACGCAAATCTGGAAAAATTTTAGCAACGGCCCTAATATAAAAAAAAGTTTTATGAAAACTGTATGTAAATAATTATAAGAAAAAAAACAGAAGGTAAACTTTACATCGATTTCCGACGAAAGATTCTTTGCAACAAAAATTAACTGCAGAGGATAAACTTTACACAAATATCGGTTCAACTTTCTTTTGTTTTTCCATGACAAGCACATGTATTTTGAAAGATGCGAAGTTGGCTGAACAAAACTTTATCGCTCTAAAAAAGTTCCTGCAACAAATTATATTCTTAGTTTTTTCTGTGATAGCATAAGATTGTAATTTCCGAATTTGAATTATATTCGAAAATTGAATAATAATTACTTTTAACACTTTTCTGTTTTATTCAAATTCAGCTTGATAGAAATTGATTAAGTTACATGCTGGTGATTTCAATGAATGCATGAAGCATATTACCTATTACTAATCAAATAAGAATACTTTTTGACGAATGTTTTGAACATGTATAATTGATTACACAGTTCACATTTTTAAAATCCTGAAATCACAAAAATTTTGAAAATCGGAATTTAACGCTAATTGAATAGAAATGATTTGTTGATGAAGGTTTTGAAAATGTATAATTGATTTCACAGTTCACGTTTTTAAAATCCTGAAAGCAAAAATTATATCTTAGGGGAATAATTCTGATAAAGGTTTTGAAAAATGTAGAATTGATTTCATGATTCACATTTAAATCCTGAAAAAAACAAAAAATATCATATAGATGAAATAAAAAAAATGCTGAAAATCTGAATATAAGGCTAATTAAATAGGAATAATTTTTTGACGAAGTTTTTTTGGAAAATGTATCATTGATTTCACAGTTAACATTTTAAAATCCTGAAAGCATAAAAATATAGCTGAAATCAAAATGTTTAAAGTCTGAATGTAGCGCCAAATGAATAAGAAAGGCATGTGGCCTCATCTCGAATGTTGTAGTGATAAGTGCTAAACAGTGCACCTTAATGTATATTTGACTTAAAGCACGTGTGTGAAAAAGTCTGGAATGATATGCACGCTGTGTTGAAATTATTTGTAGCATCTTGTTACATGTGACACATCCAGCATATTGTACTGATTTCAAAAGTAATGTTGTAAATACTGATTATTATCAGACTTTGTGGATTGACTAAGAAATCGAACATTTGAGAGCAGTAAAAAGAACTGATCTCTAGCAAACGAAAGCAGAGGATAATGAAATGCATGCAGTCTTAGACGGTCAATGCATCAATGTTTCTAAAATCACACGTCTGGATATTATCTCTAGTCCTCGCTCGCTGTTCGATACCAGTATAAAGCGTAAAGAATCCCGAGTGTATGACCTATAGGTCATACACTCAGGATTCTTATACCATAAGAAATGCTTCATTACTTCTTAAGATAACTTTCTGACCTATATTATTCAAATATTTTTTAATATCAAGTTCCAGAAGATTCAAGACTGCAGCATTTTTTCACAAGTTCTTTGCGCACTAAATAAATAAAGACATGACTTTTTTTTATTAAAAATGTTAACTATAAGGAAGCAATAAATCAAATTTATCCAATTGCCCTTGTACACTTGCGTACTGAACTAAACTAGAACATTTTCAAAGTGCATTTCTTAAATCTCAAAACCGAACTATCGTAGATTATTGGTAAGTTTTGAGTGCTTCACAGATTTCGCCATTTTTGTGCACGACGCCCCAAGAGCCCTAATCTGCATTTTCCTATTCAAATTTATTACTCCATACTTCTCATTCAAAACACTTAAGGCCATGTTATACATTAGTCACGTGACCCAGCGACTCCTGAGATCGATATGTTTTGTCCCATATTTAAAAATAAAAGTTAAAATAGAGCGGAAAAAATTTGGAAAAATATTAATGAATATAAAAGGACAGTGTGTGGTAAAGCATAGAGTTGGGGAAGAAAAAAAAGTTATTATTGGAATAACAAATATCGACCGGCAATCAAGAGATCTGCATTATCAACAGTGCTGACACCATGGATACATCAAATATCAATTTGTTTATTTGCACCAAACCAGCAAATATGATCAAGCGTAATTTGTGCAACCGATGTTTGCATCATTTTCCTCAAGACTTGTGAGCCAGAACCTCAAAAATGTTTCATTGGGAACATTGAAAATTGGTTACAGAGTTCTAAAGCACGGTCGGTATTTTTGTGAATTTCCTTATTCATTACATTTTTTTCTTCAACATTTCGAGCAAAATGTTCTTACAAACGCAGATTACAGTTTCCTGATGCTTTCCCCAAAGTTTCAACTCGATATCTCATTTTGTGTGGACATGAGTTGTTGCGCAAAAAAATTGCGATATTGCTCCGGTTTTAATTTCTTCGAAAAAATTTTTTTCTAAACTTCGAGCCAAATGTTGTATACGAACGTACATTATCGTTTCCTGAGGCTTTCCCAAAATTTCAACTCGATATCTCTTTCCGTGTGGACGTGAGTTGTTGCAAAAAAATTATCGATAATTTAGGTCACGTGATTCATGTATAACACGGCCTTAATTCTTTAAAATTGAATCGTATTCTTACCATTGGGTGTGATCTTTTCAGACCTCCATTTGATATTGAATTTCAACTGATTTATGCGCACATTAATGAATCATAGATTATCCCTAGGAATTATTTTAGGTTATGCAGTCTCATTGAACCCTAGCTATTCATGTAGCATTTTAGCGAGTGCGGAATGACAGATTTAAAGCACCTCGCACAGCTGACAGGTTAAAATTGTGGCCAACCGATTCGATTTTCATTCTTTCAATCTGCAAATGACAGATACGCAATTCGAACCGACTCGTTTTCTATCGGTCCTTTTTTCCTGGGCAATCAGTTTAAATCATTTGAAAATATTTGAAAATCCCTAATATTTGAAAAATTTTTAATATGGGTTGAAAAATTATTAATGTTGTAAATATTATGAAATAAAAATCCAAAGAGATAAATGCGCGCTTTGCGTGAATTTACTGCTGGCATTAAATAATGAAAAATAAAATATGTATCAAATAATATGTATATTCATGTAAGTATTAAATCTAAGAGAAAGAGATTTATTGGAATATTTTACTGGATTATTACGCGAAATATTGTCGAAACATCTCTGGAAATAGTCGGAAATGATAACCTTAATGACCTGTTTTTTATCGTTACATTAGGAATCACTCCTTATTACGCAAGATTTGGTCAAAACGTCTCGGTGAATACCCCTCACCGTTTACTTAAATTTATAAAAGCGTGCGTTGAACCAGGAGCTTCTTATTAAGCAGTTTGACAGTGGAGCAAATAGGTTATTTGATGAAATTTATAATTCTGATAATCAGTTTGAAATTCTTAGCCGATTGACTTCTTCTATCAAGCAGGTATGTTGATATAAATGATATTTAATATATCTGCAGAAAAGCTTTCAATTCCATAATTCAATCGAATATTCCTAACGGAGATGTAGAGAATTTAATTTTTTTATTCTACCTTTCATTTTTTCCAATTTTGTTACAACATGACTGAAAAAAAGAACTCGTTTATTTCTCCCATCTAAGATTCTTGGTTTATCAATATAATCCATTTTATATTATTTCTCATTTTCCAAGTATCTAGTCGTAATCCATTTTAACTGTAACTTCGAATTTCGAAAGCAAACGTTTTTTAAGAAATGTGAGAATTCATCATTATTTATTAGTGAGTAGTATGTATTTTGTTCAAATTCCGTCTTTTTGGTAGAAAATCCTTTTTCTTTGGTTGAAAATTCAACTACTTGGTCTAAAGAAATTCAGTCTTCTTTTAGTAGAAAATAATTCTTCTTCATTAAAAATTCATCTCTCTTGCTGAAAATTGAACTATTTTGTTAAGAATTGGATTATTTTTTTGAAACTTCAATCATGTTCAGAAAAAGTAATCCGTCTAGGTATAAAATTCAATTGTACTGTTGAAAATCGTCCTGTTTGGGTAAAAAATTCAACCGCTTAGTTACAAATAAACTTTTTTTGTTGAAAATTCATATTTTTGGGTTGAAAATTCGACTGTATACCAGGAAATTCGTTTACTTATCGTAAAAATTCATCAGTTTAGTTAAAATTAAAAACCTTAATTTCTTACCATCCAAATCATGAATAAGGTTGAAAAAAAATTTCTGTTCCAATTCAGAAAAAAAAAATTATAAACTAAAGTTCCTTTCTTCCAACTAATAAAAATGCTAAAAATACAAAATGTTTTTATTATAATTCAGAAACAAATGGAAAGCCAAACTTCTCTTCACGAATTCAGAAACAAATTAAATAACAAAATTTACTATCATCCAATTTAATGAAAATGTTAAAAATAAAAAAATCCCCTGATCCGATTCAGGAAAAGATTTACGTCGATTAATCAAAATGTTTGAAAACTCTGAGAATACTATTTTTATAAAAATACTTCTTGTTTAGTTTCAAAATGCCATCTTTGTGAAGAAAATCAGTGGTATGCAAAAATAATTTGACTCAAAATATATCGTCTTTTGATAAAATTTCGACTTTTCTGGTAGAAAATTAATTTTCTTAGTTTAAAATTCAACTGTTTTGTTGAAAATCCATTTTTTGGGTAGAACATTGACCTGTTAAACTTAATCATTATTAAAATGATAAAATTCATCTCTTCGGTATCAAATTTAAATTTGTAATTTGTAATTTGGTGATTGTGAATTCTCTTTTGTTAAAGCTCCTTCGGCTTTAACGAACACATTCTCATCTCGTATGTCGTGCTTCGCACTCGAATAACATTTGAACAATATGCAAATTTTTCTATATTATGTTCAACTTTAATATATAAAATATATACTATATTAATATATGTATGTCGGTTCCGAACTGCTCATTCAGATATAGCAAAACAAAGTACAAATTTTATTTTTCATGATCACTTTAATATTCGTTCCTTATTTGCCATTAATCTGCAGTCGTTTTTACAAAAATTTAACTTGTTCATTTGTAATGTTATTTTTCACGATTAAATGAAAAACTACACCTCCTATAAGAAAATAGATCAGAGCAAATTTGTAGATATAATTTAGACGAACAAATTATGACATCAGCTTGAGACCAATTTTAAAACAAAACTGGAGTACGCAGCCTTTCAAATCTTACGAATTGAAATCTGGAATTTTCCCTTCGTGTTTTTTCAGAATATTTACAAAACGTGACTTTTTGTGAATATTGCTCCTCTGTTCGCAACTGCTGAATTGGACATAACAAAATAAAGCAAATGTATTTTATTATTTGTTCTGTATTTCACAATAATTTTTTTTGTATTTATTGTACAGAGTGTATAGAAACAAATTTGTTCTATAATTTGCTAGTTTATGGCGCTAAGGTAGATGTCTCAGTAATCGTGACGGTCCCAGTAATAGTCAATTTTGATGTTTAAACGCCAGAATTAAGTGTTTTCCGCATGACAATACATTCCTAAAATATTTTTAAGTAAGTTTGAACAGTGCTTGTTGTGGAAACCAAATTAGTTTTTTTGTACAAATAGTGCACATCGGTAGAAAAATTGATTTGTATTGCCGGCGGCGATGAATCACGAAACGTGGAAAATAGCTTAACATTTAGGTTAGGAAACAAGTTTCTTTGATTAAGCTTTTAATATGTCAAGAAATTACTTGATCGGGACGAAAATTCTTTTTTTGTAATAAAAGATCATTTTTGTTTCATAAAATTAAGTAAAATCTTCATTTAGTACCTTCTCGTTCGAGAAATATCGGTCACGATTATAGGGACGTTTCAAAAGCATAGTTGCTCGAGTAATCGTGAACGGTCGCGAAGATTAGGACGAATCTGTCAAAATTGTATTTCCATACTTCGTTACAAATAATGATTTAATTAATTTCAAAAAGGCGTGAAATGAAATCAGAAAACCTATTTGTTACTGTGAGTAGTAATCGTAATATAAATTAGTGCTTAAAACTGAAAAAAGGTGATGTAAAATATTGGCATGACTTTAGTGATTTCATTATCAATTTTTTAGTTTATTATTATTTTTCAGTGAAGTTAATATTTCTTGACTAGTTTTTCATTAGCTAACATTAATCTATACTGCATAATATAAAGAAACATGTGTAAAATATATATAATCATTGATAGTTTTAACGTTTTGACAACGTAGACAGAACATAACCTCCAAATACACATGATTTTTTTAGTTACTGCAATTTATCAAATTTCGTCATTGTGTTTATAATTTATGTTGCAAAAAAGTTAATTATACAAATTACCAGTGTGTAAATATTTGTATCCCGTGTAATTATGTTGTACTTAGCCATTTTATAGAACAAAGTTTGGTTATATGACTTTATATAATGAAAATGCTTCATTTGTTAAGATTACAGTAGCATTCTCAATATTTGTAATCATTTATGTGTTAACAAATTACGTGCTCATTTTTTAATAAGATTTACTTAGTACAAATGTGATTCTTGACGTAGATATATTTAATCATATGGAAGTTTAATTTTATGTTGAGCCCAAAGCATAACGTACTTGATGTGTAATAACTGAACGGGAATGTGCTACATCTAGTTACTTAAAATGTTAATAATTTTTAATTATAATATTCAGTATTATTAAAGAATTTCATCATTGTAGTTATCACTTATCGTCATAAAAATTCTAATCAATATTTACTTCGATTTATTTTTGAGACCACTTTATTTCTTATAAATAAAATATTAATTTTATTCGAAAATATTTTTAATTGAAATAAAAACTAAAAATTTGAAGAAAAAAAATTCATTTTTATTATGATTAATTATTATAATGTCCATCAGACGTATTGGACCTATCAGAAGATTCGATTTTGAGGTTATGTTTCGACGGATTTCATCTCGGAGGTCTCAATCTCTCAATCAGTATAAAACTAACAATACATCTTTCATTTCATTAAAGTATACTTCAAATACAAAAATACACTTGAAATACACCTCCAAGTCGCTAAAAACTGATTTTAAAAAAAATTAACGTTTTGCACGAAGATTGGGACAACGACTCACGATTACTAGTACATGGCAGATTTGGAAATGACGATAACAGGGACATCGGTGCTTTTTGACTTTTAATTGTTTATAAATAAGAAGTAATATTAAATATAATGTAAAAACAATTTTACTAATATTCTAGGATGTGTAATGCTTCAATCAGTACCAATAATTTTTTAACTAATCCCTCCAAAACAATTTTCTAAATATTTGAAGTCAATGAAATCTCTTATGTTGACGATTACTGGGACGTTCACCTTAACTCGTATTTTTAGCGGTTTGTTTCAGTAAAGATTGTTTCTAATACATAAGCTATCACTTTATAATGATAATAACATGTTTAAAAAATGTTTTGAAAGAATTTGTTATTGTTCATAGAAATTTTCTTTCAGAATAGAGGTACAAAGTCGCGCTTTTTTTTTTAGTTTTTAATCTTGCTTTCATCTTTTCAGCTAGCGCGAGGAAGTTATTTTTTAAACTTGAGAAAAACAATTGGTTAAAAAATTTATCATTATTTATAAAAATATTCTTTTAGCATAGTGGTAGAGAATTGCGGCTTTTCTGAAATTTTTCACTTTTTTCCACTTTTCACTCAGATCAGTGGAATAATAATTAATTTAACTCAGAAACCTTTATTGTTTACGCAAATTATAATTATTTATAACTATCTTTTCCTATAATAATGCTAGAAAGTTGTGACTTTTTTCTGAAAATTTTTACTTTGCTTTGGCTTTTTAGTTATGAAACACCTATTCGGAACATCCTGCAAATTTGCTATGTGGATCGTGTTAAATGTAAATTTTCCTTCAAACAATCACTGAGAGCGTTTTCGGTTAAATTCATATTACTAATAATATTTTTGTTTTTCCCCAACTAAAAAGATAGTTATAAACAATAATAAATTGTTTAAACAATTCTGTTTGCTAACTTGGAATCATTATTATCTCACTAAGTAAAAAATTGCATTATTTATTACCTCGATCTAACTGAAAGGTGGAAAATAAGTTGAAAAATTTGGAAAAAAACCGCGACTTTCTGACTCTATCCGGAGAGGAAATTGCTACTGTATTGAAATTTCTACACGGAAAATGTAGATTAATAAATTCACTTTTATGTATTGTTAACTTGAAGTTTACTTGTTCGCATTGTACAAGAAACAATTCAAATAGTTTTTGATACTGAATGAGATAGTGATTTCAAAATATACAAAACCTTAAAGCCAGCATTGCCACTTCAAATTGTAAAAAGAAAGATTACTAGCACAAGTAGCTTCAATAACTATTTGAAATAGTACAGTTGAACATGTAAACTGTATGATTAACTAATTTTCATAGTGAGCAAAGAATTGTTAGTTTGACTTTTGCAAGTGAGTTCGATCTCCTCTTTCGCATTGCAATAAGCACTGCGCGAGATTGTCAGCCTTACTATTTGAAATTGTAAGTGAGTTCAGTGGCACAACTAGAAACGTGCAGGCCCCCTCCGCAAAATTTTTTAGGAGGTCCGTTTGAAATTAAAAAAGAAGGACGACTTATAACTTGCTTATCAGTAAAACAACTATTTAAAAATATATATATATATATATATATATATAGATATACAGGGTGTTTTTTTAACTTGAGACCTCGAAATATCTCATAAAATACGCATCCTATGAAAAAAATATCCGTAATAAAAACTTTTTATTTTCGAAGGGAGAAAAGCGACTTTTAAAAAATTTACCCAACCCCCAGGAGGCAGAAGTGAGGGTAACTTTGTAATTTCAAATGGGAACCCCAATTTTTTATCACAGATTCAGATTCTCCTTTATGAAATACGTAAGTTTTATTCGAAATTTTTTTTTTTAAAATGACAAAGTTACCCCCATTCCTGCCTCCTGGGGGTGGGGGTAAATTTTTTAAAAGTTGCTTTTCCCCCTCGAAAATAAAAAGTTTTCATTACGGAAATTTTTTCATAGGATGCGTATTTTTTTAGATATTTCGATGTCTCAAGTTAAAAAAACACCCTGTATATATAAATATATATTTTTTATAATAAAAACTATTTTATAATGTTTTCTCTTTTATCATAATTTTAGTCAAGATGATAATTATAAATATACATAGTGAATAACTCTATTTTATACTTCAATACTGTTTTTTTGTTTTGTACAAAATTTTCAGAATTTAAAAATATTCTGCAGAATTATATAAAAAAGAATACTTTTTTTACATTACTTCCACTATGGAATTTTTCGCTTATGATATTTTTAATTTCTTATAGCACTAAAAATTACTAGGGTCGTACTTGATTAAGCCACCCAGTTGCAAATATTATATTATTTGGAAGAATTTTTTTTTTCAGTAGAATAATTCATTGTTTTCGACGTATCATTTTTTGATACATTAATTAAAAAATAATTTGTAATAAAATTTTAGTTAAAATTGATTTTTAATTTTACCGTAGTAATAATTTTTTTAACCTTTTCACATTGATATTTGTAGAAATTACTATCATTCAATGGAAAAAAATCTGCCCGCTTCGCGGGCACATTCTCATGGCGCGCTTCGCGCGCGGCTCGCTTCGCGCGCGGCTCGCTTCGCTCGCAAGTTTGAGCGCGCCTAGGGCGCGCGACTGTTGGATCTCGCGCTTCGCGCTCGATCATATATTTATCTCGCGCTTCGCGCTCGATTATGTATTCACCTCGCGCTACGCGCTCGGGCGTATTTGCATTGCGCTTTACGCCAGGCTCCTCTAGATTTTTGCACTTCGTGTTCGGCTTCGATGAAAAGAAAAAGTTTGTTTGCAAATATTATAAAATTATCAAAACCTCTACATATTAAGTGATTGTTAAATTTATTTTTATTTTAGACTGAAAAGGAACTTTATTTACTCAAGGTTCTATCGACCTTAAGGAACACATTCTCATCCAGACACTCGCGCTTCGCGCTCGATATTTGATTTGAAAATCATTTGAACCTTGCGTTCCACGCTCGGTTCTGTGCACCGTATGATAGAAACAAAAAAGTTTGAGCGCACTTACGACGCGCGATTTGGTAAATACACTGAGCGCGCACTTTGTGCTTCGTGTTATATGTTCTTCATATACAAATTACTAAATTTGTATTTGATTTCAAATGAAAAGTAATGATATAATTCAGGCGACAAATTTTATTAGTTAACATTTTATTTTAGCTTGTGCCGTTTATCAAAAAAGTTAATTTTTTCATTTTGAATATATTCTTACCACAAAAATTGATTACGGGTTTGTAAGTCTTTTTTGAATGCACAATTTGTGTTCATTTATATGTTTTCGTACCTTGCATTGTTTTTTCAAAAATTTGATTTTTTGTACTGTCAATGTTATTTTCACGAATAAAACAAAAACCACCCATCTCATCGAAACATGAGTCACAATAAATTTGTACCTCTTCCTTGGATGAACAAATTTTGTTTTGGTCATTTTTTCGTAGCTGGTAATATTCGTCTGAAAATTTGATTTTTCTATTTTCAATGCTGTTTTTTACAAATAAAACAAAAACTACGCGTCATATCAAAAAGTGAATGATAAGAAATTTGTAGATCTTTTTTAGGTGCACAATTTTGGTGAGATAATCTTTTCTGGTATCTTGCATAGTTTGACAGAAAAATGGCTTTTTTGATTTTTCATTAATTTTTTGTGCAATCAAAATTTGAATTTTTTATTTTTCAAAAAATTCAAAAAGTTGTTATGAAAATATTATAGGGTGTTCAGGAATCAACGTTGTTCTCCTCTTGACTTTTTTTCATATCGTGCGTTTTTCGGCTTAAAATGTTCATTTTCGTTTGTTTTTTGGAATTTTGAAAATGCTATAACTCCAGTAATTTTTTTTTTATCACGAAAAGTCATAAGAATATTTTGTTCGTCATTTTGCGTACTACTAATAACCGTACATGGAATTTTCATATCTTCCAAAAAAGTGGTCTCAAAAATTTTCAAAATGTGCTCACTTTTTGGGTTTTCATCCAAAATAGCTGGTTAACGAACTCGTTCTCTATTTTTCGGCCATAAAAAAGTGTGCCAAAGCTCAATCAAATCTGATCATTTTTTCGAAAGTTATCGTGGCTACAGACAGACAGACACCTTTGTAAAAATCGTTTTTTCTAGCTCAGGGGGTCTCAAAACGTGGAGATTTGATGAAAACCGACTATGTCAAATTTTACATAAAACCAATACCTTCTCATTAGAATGAGAATGTAAAAAATATATTTTCTTTTTTTTCAGATTTTTAACAAAAATAAAATCTACTATACTACTGTGATATCGCGATTTTTAATATTAATTTCTCGGAACCGAATAATTTTTTTGTAATAAACAGTTTTTCTTCCAATTCAGCATCCCAATATCTCATGAGAAAAATTTTATTTTCACAAAGAATTTAAATTTGAATCACTGTTCAACGTTTGTCTCATCTTAAAATAGTGATTTTGATTTCGTATTTGATATATTATTACGATGTTTAAACTATTTTTCATTTATATATCAGTTATGTAAATGAATCTTGCATTTTAAATAATGTGAGATGATAATAAAATCAAATTAAAAATTTCAAAAATTTCATTCGAAAACATTTTTTCAAGTCTTAATTTTCAATAATACAAAATATGTACTTTTTAAACATTGTAATTTTAATAATTTTATAATAATGCATATAAATAACTAATAATATATTTACTGTGTGAGTTAATACTTCTAAGAAAAATATTTTTCCCAAGCTTGTTACAAAATATTAGAAATCATCTGTAAGAGATTAATTAGAAAAATTTTAAGTAAACTCTCCTTTTCGAATCGATGGACATTTTACATAATTTTTGTTGTCGAAAATTTCGAGCTAATCTATTTATAAATCGTGTATAGAATGCGTGCAGTGCATATATACACATACATGTATGCGTTACAATGCGAAATCGGCAAAGTTACTCTTCACAGAAGTAAGGCGTACTACACGAAATAGTAACTCTTCTTCTCGCTGAGTGTCGACGGTTACCAAGTGGTGCAGTGCATCCTACTATTTGAAAATGTTCAACCTACTCTTTTAAGAAGTCAGTTGAAATAACCTGAATGCGAAATAGTAATTTTAACCAAATTCACCGACGAAAAGCTGCGTTTCAATTTAAAATAGTTAGAGCTGCTGATTCAGAGAGGTCTTCTAACGATCCACTTTTTTCTGTGTACTGAAATTGTACACTGTTTTCGGGATTTTACATGTCTAAAATCGTTCTCCCCTTCCCAAATCCACAAGTACCCCAACTTTCATAATAAGTCTCGAAGTAATGCAGAAAACCGAAACTCGTAAGCACATCCGACTACCCTCAGACGAGTTTGTAGACATTCGATTGAATCGAGTGCCCAGATTCTTCCTCGCAGTGTTCACAGATTGTGGGAGCTGGCGGCCCCCACCACGACTCCCGTGTGGGAGCAACACACGTAAACGCCGCGTATCGGTGTGTCCCCACTCCGTGACTTGATACCACGTCCCGCGGCAACGAAAATTTGTCGGTTCGGATGATTTCACTGTCTCCTTCGTGCTCTTTCGTTTGATTTCGGTGGCGGCTTCGGGTCAGCCACGAAGAAGGGTTCGGCGTTGAAGCCGAGGATTGCCGAGGATGCACGATTCTTAACTTGTAATTTCTCATTCTCGGCGTCTGGGCTATTTTCAAGATTTTTCAGCTTTTTCAGATTTGGACTATTTGGAGAATTGGAGGATTTGGAGGTTAGAGTCGATTTTTGTTGACAAACAAAGTTTGACGAATTTCAAATGAAATTCTTCACTTTTAAGTTCAAAAATTAATTTTCAACAAAAACAAAAACATTTTTTAAAATAGTTAAATTTTCGTCGAAAGAAATGAATTTGCTACTAAAAAATCATTTTAACCAAAAAGGAAATAGTTCAATTTTCAGTTGAAAAAATATTTTTGAATCAAAAAAGGAGATTTGAACAAAATAATTCCATTTTAAACCAAAAATAATGAATTTCCAACAGAAAAAAAAACTGAATTTCCAAACGAATTTTTAAAAAATTAGTTAAAATTGCTACCGAAAAATGATTTTTCAACCAAAAAGATTAATTGTTAAGCATCAAGAATAATTTTGAACCGAAATAGACGAATTTTAAATAAAATACATGAATTTTCATCCGAATTGTTGATTTTTAAACTAAAAAAGGCGAATTTTGAACAAAAAATGGACAAGTTAAATTTTCAGTTAATCAATTTTTAACGAAAAAAAACAACTGATTTTCATCAAAATATTTTATTTTAACTCAAAAAATAATTTAAATTAAAAGCCGCTAAATTCATCTAAAAAGACGAATTTTCAACAAATCACGTAATTTCTCAAATGAAAAGGATCAGTTTTTAACCAAAAATAAAAGAAAAACAAACAAAAGACAAATTTTCAACGAAAAATTGAATAGTTGATATTCCAGCCAAAAAAAAACAAGTTATTATAATAAAATAGTTAAATTTTATTCGAAAGAAATGAATTTGCAACTAAAAAGAAAATTTGTAACCAAAAATGAAATAGTTCAATTTTCAGTTCAAAAAATATTTTTGAAGCGAAAAAGGAGGTTTGAACAAAATACTTAAATTTTAAACCAAAAATAATGAATTTTCAACCAAACAGATTAATTTTCAAACAAGAAGATTAATTTTCGACCAAAAAGTCAAATTTCAACTAAAAAATTAATTAAAAAAAAAATATATTTTTAACAAAGTAGTTAAATTTTTAACCAAATAAATGAATTTTTAACTAAAGTAAATGAATTCACAAAAAATAAGAATAATTTTATAAAAAAATAGTCAATTTTCAAACACATAGTTGAATTTTCAACTAAAAAGGTCCATTTTCAAGAAAAGAAAAACGAATTTTGATAAATTAATTAAATTTTCAACCGAAAAATGAATTTTCAACCAAAAAGATTAATTTTTAATCATCAAGATTAATTTTCAACCAAAAAAGACGAATTTTTAATAAAATACATGACTTTTCATCCGAACGGTTCATTTTTCAACTAGGTGAATTTTTAACCAAAACAGACTCTTGAAAATTGACTTCTTTTTTAGAAAATTATTCTCCTTGTTTGAAAACTCATTTATTTTGATTAAAAACTCATTTCTTGCTTGAAAATTTAACTGCTTTGTTAAGAATTTAACTACTTTGTTAAAAATATTTTTTTGTTGTTAAATATTAATCTTTTAGTTGAAAACTCGACTTTTTGGTAGAAAATGAATCTTCTTCTTTCAAAATTCACCTTTTTGGTTGAAAATTCATTATTTTTGGTTGAAAATTTAAGTATCTCGTTTAAGCCTCCCTTTTCTTGGTTCAAAATTATTTTTTTGACTGAAAAGTGAACTATTTCATTTTTGGTTACACATTTTTTTTTAGTTGAAAATTCATTTCTTTCAGTTAAAATTGAACTATTTTATTGATTTTTTTTTTTAATTTTTAAACTTAAGAATTAAGTATTTGATTTAAAGTTCGTCTTTTTCGTTTAAATTCAACAGTTTTTTTATTTATTATTAAAATCTTTCTTGGTTGGAATATCAACTATTCAATGTTTCGTTGAAAATTCATCTTTTTTGGTTCACAGTTATACATTTTCAACCAAAAATGGAACAGTTAAGTTTTCTGCTAAAAAAATTAATTTTCAACTAAAATAATGAATCTTCAACCAAAAAGATGAATTTTCAAACAAGATTAATTATCTACCAAAAAGTCGAATTTTCAACTAAAAAATTAATTTCTAACAAAAAAAAAAAATTTTTTAGTTAAATTTTTAACCAAAGAAATGAATTTTTACCAAAATAAATTAATTTACAAACAAGAGGAATAATTTTCTAAAAAAAAAAGTTTATTTTCAAACATCTAGTTGAATTTTCAACTAAAAAGATCAATTTTCAAGAAAAGAAAAACGAATTTTTATAAATTAAATAAATTTTCAACCGAAAAATGTTTTTTTTTAACAAAAAAAAAAAGATTTTCACCAAAATAATTTATTTTAAACCAAAGAGATGAATCTTTAACAAATAAAGTAAAATGTAATAGTTGATATTCCAACCAAAAAATATTTGAATGTTAACTCAAAAACAGTTGAATTCAAACAAAAAAGACGAATTTTAAATGAAATACTTAATTTTTAGGTTCAAAAGTTTATTTCCAACCAAAAAATCAAATAGTTAAATTTTCATCGAAAGAAATGAATTTGCTACTAAAAAGAAAATTTAACCAAAAAGGAAATAGTTCAATTTTCAGTTGAAAAAATATTTTTGAAGCAAAAAAAGAGGTTTGAACAAAATACTTCAATTTGAAACCAAAAATAATGGATTTCCAATAACAAAAAACTGAATTTTCAAACAAAAAGATTAATTTTCTACTAATAAGTCAAATTTTCAACTAAAAAATTAATTTTTAAACAAAAAAAGATATTTTCAACAAAGTAGTTAAATTTTTAACGAAAGAAATGGATTTTTAACCTGAATAAATGAATTTGGAAACAAGAAGAATAATACAATTTTGTAAAAAAAGTCAATTTTCAAAAACCCATTGTTAAATTCTCAACCGGAAAATGATTTTTCAACCAAAAAGATTAATTTTCAACGAAGTGACGAATTTTCAATAACCTACATGAATTTTCATCCAAATAGTTGATTTTTGAACTAAAAAAGGCGAATTTTTAACAAAAAAATGACAAATTAAATTTCCAGTTAATCAATTTTTAACGAAAAAAGCTGATTTTCATCAAAATAGTTTATTTTAACTCAAACAATATTTTTAATTAAAAGCCGTTGAATTCCGCTAAAAAGGACGAATTTTCAATAAATCATGTAATTTGAACAAATAAAAAAGATCAATTTTTAACCAAAAATAAAAACAAAACAAATAAAAGACAAATTTTCAACGAAAAATTTAATATTTGATATTCCAACCAAAAAAGATTTCAATATTAACAGAAAAACAGTTAAATTCAATCAAAAAAGACGAATTTTAAATGAAAGACTTGATTTTTAGGTTCAAAAATTAATTTTCAACAAAAAAAAAAAGTTTTCATGATAAAATAGCAAAAAAGGAGGTTTGAACAAAATACTTACATTTTAAACCAAAAATAATGAATTTTCTAAAAAAATAATGGATTTTAAAGCAAGAAGATTAATTAATTTTCTACTAAAAAGTGGAATTTTCAACTAAAAAATTAATTTGTAACAAAAAAAAAATATTGTTAACAAAATAGTTAAATTTTTAACCAAATAAATGAATTTTTAACCAAAGTAAATGAATTAACAAAAATAAGAAAAATTTTCTAAAAAAATAGTCAATTTCCAAACACATAGTTTAATTTTCAACTAAAAAGATCAATTTTCATTTTTCAACTAAAAGAGGTGAATTTGTAACCAAAAACGGATTCTTGAAAATTGACTTCTTTTTTAGAAAATTATTTTTCTTGCTTTAAAAATTCATTTATTTTGGTTAAAAACTTATTTCTTTGGTTAAAAATTAAACTGCTTTCTTAAATATTTAATACTTTTTTATAAATTTAATTACTTTGTTAAAAATTATTTTTTTAGTAGAAAAATCGACTTTTTGGTAGAAAATTAATCTTCTTGTTTGAAAATTCATTTTTGCTGTTAAAATTCATTATTTTTGGTTTAAAATTTAAGTATTTTGTTCATATCTCCTTTTTCGTTTAAAAAATATTTTTTCAACTGAAAATTGAACTATTTCATGTTTTTTCACCAATTTTTTTTGTTTAGTTTCAAATTCATTTCTTTCGTTGAAAATTGAACGATTTGATTGAAAACCTGTGTTTTTTTTTTTTAATTAATTTTTGAACTTAAAAATTAAGTCTTTCATTTAAAATTCGTCTTCTTTGTTTGAATTGAACTGTTTTTCACTTAATATTGAAATCTTTTTTGGTTAAAAATTAATTTTTTGTTGAAAATTCGACTTTTTAGTAGAAAATTAATCTTCTTGTTTGAAAATTCAGTTTTTTTTTCTGTTGGAAATTCATTATTTTTGGTTTAAAATGGAATTATTTTGTTCAAATCTCCTTTTTTGATTCAAAAATATTTTTTCAACTGAAAATTGAACTATTTCCTTTTTGGTTAAAATGATTTTTTAGTAGCAAATTCATTTCTTTCGACGAAAATTTAACTATTTTAAAAAATGTTTTTTTTTTTTGTTGAAAATTAATGTTTGAACTTAAAATTGAAGCATTTCATTTGAAATTCGTCAAAATTTGTTTGTCAACAAAAGTCGACTCTAACCTCCAAATCCTCCAATTCTCCAAATAGTCCAAATCTGAAAAAGCTGAAAAATCTTGAAAATAGCCCAGACGCCGAGAATGAGAAATTACAAGTTAAGAATCGTGCATCTTCGGCAATCCTCGGCTTCAACGCCGAACCCTTCTTCGTGGCTGACCCGAAGCCGCCACCGAAATCAAACGAAAGAGCACGAAGGAGACAGTGAAATCATCCGAACCGACAAATTTTCGTTGCCGCGGAACGTGGAATCAAGTCACGGAGTGGGGACACACCGATACGCGGCGTTTACGTGTGTTGCTCCCACACGGGAGTCGTGGTGGGGGCCGCCAGCTCCCACAATCTGTGAACACTGCTTCCTCGGCACAAAACCTCCCGATCGACAGTAGTTACACGTAGTGAAAACACGACTGAGCAAGAATCACGAAAGGTCACCCATCCGAGTACTAACCGTGCACGTACGTGCTTAACATTCGAGATCTCGACGAGTCGGGAATCACCACCTAGCTACTGCCGTCGGTTTGAATTCCATAATAATTAACCATAAAAAATATTTTTTGTAGGATATTCAACTGGACAGGATGGAGTTCACCTTCTGCTTGCTTTTCCTCGGATTCTCCTTCACTGTGACCGAATGTACTCCGTTCTCCGAATTATATCAAGAAAAGATTCAAGAATTAGAAGATTATAAAAGAATTTGTCATAATCACAGCCTAACTTTGCATTATAATTATACCGATTCATCTCTTATTGGACCAAATTTCATCGCTGATCCTCTCCTATCATGTTTGACATTGGTGGGCAGAGGAATTCAGAAAATATCCCCCTTAGCTTTTGATAAACTTCCAAACTTGACACATTTGGAGTTATCAGAAAATGATTGGAAAGGACAACAGATGTTGTCGATTGGCGGACATAAGACTCTGAAGAAACTCATTATGCACAATGTCTGGTCAAATAGGTATGAATACAATGAATACGATAATCGCAACATAATACATATAAACTCATCATATCCAGCATTAGAAATGTTGGTTTTCAAAAGTAATGAATTACGTAGATTTGGAATCATAGTACACGAGGCAGCTTACTTTCCTAAGCTTTCACATTTAGATTTGAGTTTTAACAGAGTTGTATTCATTCTATACAATACAACATATACTGGCTCTCGTACTGACTCTGATTATCTCAATTATCGAAACGATTTATCATGGTTACCTAAATCACTGAAATATCTTAACATTGACTTTAATTATTTACAGTCTTTGTCGCTCAGAAATATGAATGAGCTTGAATTTTTATCAGTCATTAGTAATAATCTTCAAAACATTACCTTACAAAATCTAAATAAACTCAAGGTATTTTCAGCTCGTTCTAACTTCATTGGTCCTAATGTCTCCGATCAATTCAGTGGTATGCCTGAAATTGAAGAATTGGATTTAGTCAATAATGGAATTTCTTATTTTGCTGGTCAAATTGTAGATTTTATGCCAAAACTGCGGAACCTAAATCTCGAACAAAATATTTTAACTGATGTTCCGGTAATAAAAGATGCACCCAATTTGCAGACTTACAATCTACGTTCTAATAAAATAAGCAAATTAGGTTCTTATGATTTTAATAATATGCCAAATTTGAAATCCTTGGACCTAAGTTATAATAAAATTGATGCGATAGATCCGAATACCTTCGATCATCTTGAGAAATTGGAAACTCTTTCACTCAGAGAAAACATGCTAATAAAGCTGCCAGCTGGATGGATGCTTAAATTCCAAAATCTTCGTTCTGTTAATCTGGCCTGGAATCGATTTACAAACGTAGAAAATCTTGAATTAAATAATAGTCCTTCGTTGGTTCAATTTTATGTACGATATAATCCTTTCAAATTGCGTGATCCTCAGTCTTATGCTTCCGTACCCAAAAATATATCAATAGACGGTATAGAATTTACAACCGATTAAAAATTGAGACTAGATTGGATTTTATATAAAACTTTATACAATTTAATAAGAAAAACTTTTTTATAATCACTGTTATAATTACTTTCGTATTTTTAATCATTGAGTAATAAAATGTTGAGCAACCGAAAACTTGATTAAATTTTTTCTAATTTCCTCATTTCCACAATTACTAGATATTATTAAAGAGGCTTGTTAAAATAATGTCAATAGCAGTTTATAATTATATGTTATAGAAAAAAATGTCACTACAGTATAAAAATGTTTAATTACTATTTATTTATTTCATATATACTATGTATTTCACGCACCATTTATGGCTTAATGGTATACATGCATACATACATACATTTGTATTTGTATTTATTTCTGAAAAGTCCCTAGAGCTAAATAGACCTCTAAAGGACAGGATAATCATGTTCATTACAAAATTGTAAAAAGTTTTTGAACACATAAATTCGAGATTCAATCAGAAAAAGAATGCAGAGAATTAGAAAAAGGAATTGAAAAATTAGAAAAAGAATAAAAAATGAAAGAAAAAGAATGAAGTACTAGAAAAAGAATTAAAAAAGTAGAAAACGAATCTAGAAAATTTTAAAGAAAACTTTTTCCTGTTACAGGATTTTACAAAATTTTAGGATTTTCAGTCAGTTTGGAGATATTTAACATTTTTGGAAAATCAACTATTTTATTGAAAATTTGACTTTTTTAGTTGAATTGACTGAAAGTTCAACTACTTTGTTAACAATTAATTTTTTTCTTATTGAGGATTTTTCATTTTATTTATTTATTCATTCAACTGAAGAGCAAGTTGTCTAATTACAAATGTATTCAAAAAAGAGTATCTAACTACAAGTTACCTCAATCAAAACTTAACTTACTTCAACTGTTTTTGATCTAAAATGAAAATGGTTTTTGGTTAAAAAATTAACTATTACATTTATCATTTGAGAATTCATCATTTTGGGTTGAATATTCAACTGCATGGTTGAAAGTTAAAGCTTCATAATTCTCTCTGAAATTTTAACTATTCCACTTTTGGTTAAAAATTCTTTTTTTTGTGTGGATAATAAATCTTCTTGGTTAAAACTTCATCTTTTTGGATGAAAATTAATTTTTTGTTGACAATTAATTTTTTGTTGAAAATTCAAATTTTTGGGTTAAACATTCAACTGTTTTGTACAATAATAGCCTGTTTGGATTGGAAATTCCACTATTTTACAGAAAATGCAAATGTTTGATTGAAAATGTAATATTTCGAAAGACTTCACAAAATTCCCAAACTTTTCAAAAAAAAATCTGAAAGGTTTCAATAAATTTTTATTTATTTTTTAGGATGTATTAAATATTTTCGGAAAAAGTCGAACCCGTTTAAAAGATATTTATATGTTATAAAAAATTAACAGTATAATTTAAAATTTGAAGAGATTTCGAAAAATTCAAAACAAAATGCAGAATTTTTAAGATTTCGAAACAAAGTGTTGAAGTTTTTTAAAATGATTTTTAAATAAACTGTTCAAGTTTTTTAAAAGGTTTCAAGATGATAAAAATTTTTTCTTGTTGTTCCTCGAAAAATAAATGATTTAGTTTGGAAAATTTACAAATTTATTGATTCGTTCTTCAATTTGCAGCTTTGAAAACAATAACCTGGATTTATGTTTTTTGAACTGAATCAGAATCTTTGAACTGTACAATTTATAAAAGTTAAACAAACAGTTACTTTGCTGTATAAATGCATTTAATTCAAATTTTATTAATTAAAAAGTGTCAACAGATTTCATTTTATACGTTTAAATTATTGAGCGTTTGAATGAAAAAAAAATTCAATTTCAATTTTAAAAGTTTATAATTCAAGAGTTTTTCAATTTTATTGACCGTACAAAAGTGAACGGGAAAGTAAATATTATCAGTTTGTTTTTAAGTTATATACATATAATTTTACCAAGAATCTTGAGAAAGTTCAAAACGATTTTCGAAGATTTCAGATGTAGTGAAAAACAAACTAGAAACTTTTAAAGAAATTTTTTGTATTACAGGATTTTACAAACTCTTAGGAAAAACTCGGGTCCGTTTAAAAGATATTTAGCACTTTTAAAAGTTTGGAAGGAATTGAAAAATATTTTATAAATTTTTGGAAACCTTTTTAAGTTGTAAAATATTTTTAATCTCATCCGAACTTCTAAAATTCCTAATTATATTTTAAACTAACCCCAATTTTTCTTAAAATTTTGAAAAATCTTTCAAAATTAAAAAACTCCCTTAAAATCTTCCAGATTTTTTTCAACATTTTTAGAAACGTTTTGAAATTTGTTGAAATTTTCTTCAAAAAGTAATACATTATTTCAAATTTTTCCAGGAATCTTAAAAAAGTTTTTTTATAGTTTTAAAACCTCTCAAATTTCTTCAAAAAGCTTCTATTTTTTCAAAATCTATCAAAATCTCCATTTTGTTTAAAATCTTTTTAAATATTCTCATAAAATTAATCGTTTCATATATTCCAATTAAATTAATGTCTTTAAATATTGTCATAAAAGTAATATTTTAAAAAATTCTCATAAAATTTATTGTTTTAAATAAAAGAATATTAAATTTTACCAAGCATCTTATGAAATTTTGCTTCTTCTCTCAAAACCTTTCAAAAATGTTCAAATTCAAAAACCTGCATTTTGTTCGAAATCTTTTGTAATTATCTCAAAATATGAGATATCTTTGAATCTTCTCCAAACTTCTAAAAAAATTTTGATATAATTCAGTTTTCCTAAAAAAAATTTGAATCCTGCAAAGTTAAAAAAATTGTCTTTAAATCTATCAGATTGTTTTTCGGCATAATATATTTTGAAATCTTCGAAAACTTAAAATTAATCTTGTAAAATAAAACGAAGTTTCTATACGCATAAAAAAAATTCGGCTATTTGTACCAAAGTATCGGTGTAAATAGTCCCTCTCCCTTAGAACTCGTACCGAAATTTTATATACGTAGCCACGGCTGAAATTAAACAAAAATTATTTAAAATTTTCCCAAGAATATTAAGCCATTTTTTTATTTTTATTCTCTTGAAACCTTTCAAAATTCTCAAAAAGTTTCTCTATTTTTCATTCGATATTGATGAGAAAAGCACTTGAAGAAAAAACAATGCACATGCAGGATTTAAAGGTTGTTGGTAAAAAAAGTCACTGAGTCATGATTATTAGTTGTTGAGCACCAAGTACATATAATTTATTCAAAGAACGAGTCATAGTTTATGCCTTCTAGCAAAGGCGACATCAAGTTTACAATTAAATTAAAGGAGTACAGGTAAAAGGTACCGACTCGGACTTCGTAACGTATGACACTGACCCTGACCACCTCAATTCGTCCGGTGAGGAGAGAAGATAACAGGGTAGGCAACGCAAGGTTTGTACCAACGCAAACGCAAGAAAGGGAAAAATAACACGCAGCACACAGTCATACAATACAAATACAATTAGAGAAAACCGACATGAATTATCCGGAACATTCCCCCCCCCCCTTTTTTTCGGTAATTAAAAACGAAAAATGACACTCATTATATCCACACAAAAAAAAGTTCACGTGGTAGGTTGCACCTCCGAAGGGTGAAACGGCAAGACACACAACTTTACAATGGGTCTATCAAGAGTCCCATTAGTAGTCCGCAGATTGACAGATCTGACATAACCTTCAGCGTATGGACGTAAAGCAATGACGCGACCTAGAGCCCACTTTGTTGAAGGCAAATTTTCATGCAAGATGAGCACGAGATCATCAATCTTTATTGGAGGCATAGGCTTCTGCCACTTCGGACGAGTTTACAGTTCTTGCAGGTATTCAGAGGACCATCTAGTCCAGAAATCTTCATACATCTGTCTGGTAAGCTGCCAGCGTTGGAGTCTATTTTGCTTAAGATCTATGAGAGACGGTTCTGGAACTGTGAAGATTGGAGAACCGATCAAGAAATGATTCGGTGTCAACGGTACCAGATCATTCGGATCATCACTCTGAGCTTGTAGTGGACGTGAGTTCAGGCAAGCTTTCACCTGTGTGAGGACAGTTGTCATTTCCGCAAAAGTCAGAGTAGTATCCCCCACTACTCGACGAAGATGATGTTTCACAGAGCAGACAGCTGCTTCCCAAAGTCCTCCGAAGTGTGGGGTGGCTGGAGGGTTCAAGCGCCACATAGTTCCATTGTCAGCAAGATAACGGCTGATGGTCGCAGAGACAGCAGAGGCCTCATCAAAAAGTGTACGGAGCTGTTTATCAGCCCCCACAAAAGTAGTACCATAGTCGCTGTAGAGAAAGAAGCTTATCCCACGTCGAGCAGTAAATCGTTTGTAAGCCGCTATGAAGCCATCATGGTGTAGTCCGAGCACGCCTCCAAATGGACTGCTCTCGTAGCGAAACAAACAAAAACTACAATGTAGCCCTTGTATGACTTGTGGCCTCGACCTTTTGTAGTTCGCATCCAAATGGGTCCAGAGTAATCCAGACCGCTTATAGCAAAGGGTCTAGCTGGTCGAGTAACTCTATGAGTAGGCAGTTGACCCATAAGTTGAGTGCAGGTGGTTGCACGATGTCGAGCGCAAGTAACGCAACGACTCAAGACCTTCTTTACGACACAGCGTCCTGTGATGATCTAATACTGTCTCCGTAAATAAGACAACGTAAGTTGGGGTCCTCCATGTTACACGGCTTGATGCCCATTTCGAACAATGAGTGTGGTGAGTATAGAGTCTTTGGGTACAATATAAGGACATCGTTCGTCGAAGTCGAAAACAGCATGTTTCAAACGACCTCCCAGTCGTAGTAAGCCGTCAGAGTCCAAAAACGGCAGCAAACAAAGTAATGGACTTTTTGTAATAACTGGAAGTTGTTTGCGCAGCAACTTAAGCTCTTCGAAGAAGTGTCGGCGTTGTTCATACCCAATCAGATGGCATAGAGCACGTTTCATAACGTCTGGGTTAAGCCTACATGGAGGGAAGTCAATGGATTTCTTTTGCAACCGGTCGATGAATCGTAGACAGAGAGCAGTAATGCGAAGCAGTTTCGTAAAGGTCGAGTATCGACCCAGCAGGGACCACGGTGGATCAAGTTCTAACGTTGCAGCATGGACAACGGTCCTTTCCTCTCTGTTGATGCTCGGATCTATCGAGCTCGTAGAAGATGGCCAAAAAGTGGGTGGTTGTGATAACCAAAGTGGTCCAGCCCACTAGAGAGGAGGGCTCTCCAAAGTTAAAGGAGAAATTCCTCGAGACGCACAATCAGCTGGATTATCAGTCCCTGGAACATGATGCCAGATAGCGTCAGGCAAAAGAGTCTGTATTTCCGAGACCCGATTGGAAATATATGTCATCCATCGTAGAGGATGGTCTCGGATCCAATCGAAAGTATTTGCCGAGTCGGACCATAGATGACTCGGCACCGTAGTGGGTAGATTCAAGACCGAGCGGACATGAACTACCAGCCGAACAAGCAGAACAGCTGCACAAAGTTCTAAACGAGGCAAAGATGTCTCCTTAAGGTGAGCAACCTTAGTCTTGGCTATAACGAGCGAGACTCGTATCTTATCTGAAGGAGTTAGGATCCTTAGATAGACAACTGCACCGATAGCCTTCTCCGACGCATCTCCAAAGCCGTGAAGTTCGCAGCCAGACACCTCCGAAGAACATCCCAACCAACCTGGGATGCTGAGCGATGACAGTTCAGGAAGCTCGTTTCTGTACTTCCCCCACGTAGCAATATGATCAGTAGGCAAAGGCTCATCCCAATCTATTTTCAGCTCCCATAAACTCTGCATAAAAATTTTGGCTTTAACTGAGACTGGTGCAAGCCATCCAAGCGGATCAAAGAGACGAGCCATCTCGGAGAAAACGCTCCTTTTTGTTGGTGTCCCAGATTCATCACGAAGTTGAACCTGAAACTTAAAACTGTCCGAAACAGGTTGCCAAAGAATTCCGAGAGCCCTGTGAGTTGGTTCTTGAGTAAATTCATAAGACGATGCCTTTTCTTTGTAATTTTCCGGGACTCTTTGTAGAATATCCTCGCAGTTTGACAACCATTTCTTCAAGATGAAACCGCCCGCCTTGAGCAGCAAAGTCACTTGGCGGCGTTTCTCTATGGATGTAGCGATGTCGTAGGCTCCGGAAAGTACATCGTCCACATAAATTTCGTTCTTCAGAATATCCGTGGCCAAAGGAAAGTTAATTCCTTCGTTCTCTGTCAGTTGATGTAAAGTACGGATCGCCAAGTGAGAAGAGGAAGCAAATCCGAAAGTTACGGTGTTCAGACAGTATGTCTGGAGTTCGTCGTCAGGATTTGACCTCCAAAGTATCTTCTGATAGGTGCGGTATTCAGGATGGATCCAAATACGTCAGAACATCTTCTCAATATCCGCTGTGAAGACGATCGGGTAGGATCTCCAACGAAGTATGACGTCTGGAAGTTCTGTTTGAAGTTTCGGCCCCGAGTGCAGTAGCTCATTCAGAGAAATACCCAAATCAGTTCGCTGTGAAGCATTGAAAACCGGTCTCAATTTTGTGGCAGAACTGGTTTCCTTGATGAGGCAGTGGTGCGGTAAAAAAAAACCCCTGAGTAGCTTGTAGCTCATCAGGATTAGACACTAAATCCATCTTACCTAAAACCACATACTCCTGTATGCTCTGTGCGTAAGATTGATGTAGAACAGGATCTCGTCGAAAACGCCTCTCGAGGTTCAAGAACATTCTATGAGCGGCAGAACGAGAATCTCCCAGATTCATCGACCGATCCTTAATTGGAAGTCGAACAATGTGACGGCCTTCTTCGGAACGCTGATAAGTGGAGAGAAAAAGTTTCTCACACTCTTCCTCATCAAGAGTGAACTTAGGGGATACAGTCGGTAGATCCTCCTGTACAACAAATCGACGCAGCAGGTCTAAAAATTCGTGATCAACTGTACATTGTAGTCCAACAATCTGACGAGTAAAAGAAGAAGGTTCCTCAGAAAATAGACCGGGAAAATCCAGCCCAAAGAAGTTTTCTGAGCCGTAGGAGAAACCAAAGGACCCTTTCGGACTCCTTCCTCAATGACGTATGAGTAAACATCTGCACCTAAAATCATGTCAATCGAGCCACCACGATCGACAAGCGGATCCGCCAATTCCAGCCCCTGAATGTGGAGCCAATGATCCGTAGAAATACCACGAGGGTGTACATAAGACGTAAGCTTCGGTAACACAATACAGCGTACATAAAAACTAGCCTCAGGATTAACACATGACGTCACCCTAACATTTACCGAACCTCGAGAGGCTTTTTTGCGTTGGTCGCCGACGCCCCCCACTGTGACGATGGCACGAAGTCGATTTAACTTAAGTTTCCTAGCAAGGGACTCAGAAACAAAAGACGCTTGAGCGCCCTGATCGAGAAGTGCTCGAGAAGGATATAAATAGCCATCTAATCCTTCAGTGGAAACGATTGCTGTGGCTAGAAGTACGGGCCCATCTAGTCATAGAGGAGCTTTAGCAACATGCGAATTGACAGAAGACATAGCGGGTATAAACGCGGTGCTATTTACATTCAAATTAGACGTGGTGGGCACAGCTATAGTACCAGATTCACTTCCTGAAGCGTTACTAGTGGTCCGATGTAGCATGGTATGATGTTGACCGGAGCAAGTTTGACAACGCTTGGGTGAGACACACTCTCGGATTATGTGCTTTCCCGAGCAATTAAAACATAACTCGCACTTACGAATTAGTTCTCGTCGCTGATCAGGAGTCTTGGATCTAAAAATACTACAAAACAAAACAAAGTGCTTACCAGGGCATAGCGGACAACCACCCTCTTTTATTGCAGCACCATGAGCTTGTGTGTGGAAATTCATACCAGATTTGACACCTGTCATTTTAAATTTATTTTCGGTAAACAAATGCTTGAATTGAGAACCTTCCCCAAACTCAAGTGACACCAAAGCGTTCACTCGTGAAACTAAAAAGGTCCTTAAAGTCTCGAACGAAGGATTAGTAGGAAGTGATCCCGTTTTTTCTTCCCAAGCCTTGCGGGAGGAGTGGTCTAAACGGTTCACTGTCATGTAAACCAGAATATCATCCCAGTATTTCGTTGGTCTGTTCATGGAGGTACGTTAACCAATCACTTCACAAGTGTCATTTAAGAGAGTACGAAGTCCCGAAACATGCTCCTTAATGACAGGTTCTATCCCGAAAAGTTTCCCTAAATACTCGTTGATGAGGGCCCGTTCACTATCGTAGCGATCCATAAGTGTTGTCCATGCGCGCTCCAGGTTATCCCCAGTGATACTTATATTAACTAACAGCTGAGCAGGCTCATCTGTCAAACTTGCCTTCAAGTAATGCAGTTTCTGGACTGACGGCAAAGTAGCGTCATCCTTTACCATCGAACAAAACATATTCCGAAAAGCAGGCCATGCAGTGAAATCACCAGAAAACTTGGGTAATTCCAATTTTGGAAACATCTTTTTCACTTGTGTTAAAGGAGCATCATTGGTAGCGGGGGGTGTACCCTTGGAAGAGGCAGAAGCACCAAGTGCGTCCAACTCGTCCTGTATATACACCTTCGCAAAAACATATTTTTCCTCTCCTTTAGTAAACAAATCTTGCGAAAAATATGGATCGGTTGAATTGTCCTCACGCACAATGAGAAGCTGATCATGGTTTGTACAAAACTTGGACCACTTCTTTTCCAAGTTTTCCAAGTGCACGTTGAGGACGTTCTTGGAAAGATTCGTTTTACCGGACTTTTTCAAATTGGAAACTGCATTGCAGATGAGTTCGTAAATCCCATACTGCTGAGCAATACAGTCCTTAACGCTCATTTTGATACGGCACTACAGTCAACAAACGTACAAACAATAGAAAAATCGAATAAAATCGATACACTTTAAAAGTTGAACAAAAGATACAATGTTAAAATTCGAATAAAATCGAAACACGTTAAAAAAGTCAAAAAAAAAACACAACCCTGTCAGTATGACAGCGAAACACCACACAGTATAAATGCACAAAAAGAGTGTTACGATGAGTGCTGCAAAGTATCAGCTGTTTTAAAGTCTTCAAAAGTTAAAAAGAATCAAAATGAAGGCGGTACACTTTAAAACTTACACAAAAATAGTTAAAATTCGAATAAAATCGAAACACGTTAAAAAAGTGAAAAAGTCTAAGAAAAAACACAACCCTGTCAGTATGACAGCGGAACACTATACAGTTTTAGAATGAAGGTGTCGAATATTACGAAGCACAGCGCTGTAAGTCGTCAGCTGTTCAAAAGTCTTCAAACACTTACCAAACGTAGAGTATGAAAAGTACATGCTATCGCAAACCTGTCATTCTGTGAAGCGACTTGTGGGCAGTGACGGTCTGCCGATCAACACCAAGCATTCTGCACGCACCGGCGTAGTGATACACATCGTACGAGCAAGTGTAACAAGGCACCTGTTGACCAGAGCGCGGGACGTGATCTCCTGACGTCAGGTATCGATAGCCGAAAATTGCCTTCACGACACTATCACCGTGCGATTTCGCAACAAGACGCTCGAAATCCGCCACATTTAATTTTTCACAGAACCGCCTTTGCGATGCACCTTTAGAACACCTCACATTAGTCACTTTAATCCTGCAAAGAACACTGTAATCCACCAGCTGAAGCCCTCATCCGGCTTTCGAAGGACCAATAATGATGAGAAAAGCACTTAAAGAAAAAACAATGCACATGCAGGATTTAAAGTTTGTTGGTAAAAAAGTCACGAGTCATGATTATTAGTTGTTGAGCACCAAGTACATATAATTTATTCAAAGAACGAGTCATAGTTTATGCCTTCTAGCAAAGGCTACATGAACTTTACAATTAAAGTAAAGGAATACGGGTAAAAGGCACCGACTCGGACTTCGTAACGTACGACACTGACCCTGACCACCTCAATTCGTCCGGTGAGGAGAGAAGATAACAGGGTAGACAAGGCAAGGTTTATACCTGCGCAAACGCAAGAAAGAGACAATAACACTCACGCAGCACACAGTCATACAACACAAATAAAATTAGAGAAAACCGACATGAATTATCCGGAACAGATATCTTCATAAATCTACATCTTGTTTGAAATTTTTTCGAATCTTCTCAAAATTTAAATGAGATAGAGAAAAGGGGATTTAAAAAAAGACGTTGATAGATGTAGTATAGGACGAGATAGAAAAGAGCAGATTGAAGGATAGGATGAAATAGAGGAGAGGGGATTGAGAAAGAGAGACGGAAATTTAGATTAACAGAGATAGAAGATTGGCATGAATAGATGAAGGACAGGATGAAATAGAGAAGGGGGAATTATAAAAAGGACGTGAATTCAGATTGACAAAGAGATAGAGAAAGATAGACTTTGATAGACGTGGGATAGGATGCCATAAAAAAGATCAGATTGAAGGTCAAGGTGAGATAGAAAAGACGGAATTGAAAAAAATACACGTAAATTTAGATTAGCAAAGAGATAGAAGAAGATAGGCGGGAGTTTAGATTAACAGAGAAAGAGTAAGATTGACATAAGTAAATAGAGGATAGGATGAAATAGAGAAAACGGGATTAAAAAAGATAGACGTGAATTCAGATTGACAAAGAGATAGAAAAAGATAGACGTTGATAGATGTAGTACAGGATGAGATAGAGAACACTTGTTTTAAATTTAAAAAATTACTTTTTTCTTGGATTTTCAACATTTGAGTTTTCAGCTGTTGAAAATTCAACTGTAGAAAATTAAATTTCAACAGTTGTATTTTCAGACGTTGAAAAATGAAGAAGATTGAAAATTCAACTGTTAAAAATGTGAAAAAATTTAAATTCAATTACTGAAAACTAAAATTTGAACTTTCAACAGCTGAATTTCAAACAAAAATTGGTATGGATTATTATTTTTATTTATTGAATTTCTATGTAAAATTGAGTAAACATAACATTGTTTAAACTTACTTCTAATTAAAAAATTCCCTTTTTTCTTGGATTGTCAAATCAACGGTTGTAAATTGAAGAAAATTTCACTGTTGAAAATTAAAAAATTTAACTGTTGAAAATTGATGAAAATTGAGTTTTGAATTTTCAACAGATGAAAATTCAAGAAAATGAAAAATTAAATAATTTTCAACAATCGAATTTTCAGCCTTTTAAAATTAAAATAATCAGCGGTTGAAAGTTAAAGAATATTGAAAATGGAAGAAAATGAAAAACTGAATTTTTAACAGTTGAAAATTGTAGAAAATTCCCATTTTAAATACATTTATCTGAATGGTCATTGTATTTGGAAAAAATGTATCATTTTGTAATTTTGTACTTTTTGTAAATAACTATTCTTAAATTGATGAAAATGAAAACTTTAGTTTGTCTATTATTTAAAAAATAACATTTTTCATTTAAGAATTCATTTTGGGTTGAAAATTTAATTGTTTTGTACAAGATTTTTCTTTTTGATTAAAAAATTTTTTTTTAATGTAATTTTTCAACTGAAAATTTAAACATTCAATTTTTGGTTCAAAATTCGCTTTTTTGATCAATATCTTTTTTATTGAAATTTGAAAGGTTTTGCAGAAAATTCATCCTCTTGGCCTGAAAATTCAACGATCTGCTAGAAAATTCAACTATTTGGCTTAAAATTATATTTTATTTCAAATTCATATTTACGGGTTGAAAATTCAACTGTTTCGTAGAAAATTTGTCTTTTAGGCTTATAAATTCAAATATTTGATGAAATTATAACTGTTTGATTGAAAATGTAATTTTTTTAGTTGAAAATTAATCTTCTTGGTTGGCAATTAATATTTTTTGCTAAAAATTAAAAACTATCTGAAATGAAATTATATTAAAATTAAGTCTACGAGGATGTATTGTTTGATGTAATATTCAAACTACATAATCTGAAGGTAATTTTGCACGCTGGACCAAAGAGATTTTTTCAAAAAAAATTCTTCTTTTTTTTTTGTAATTGAAAATTGGGAGTTTTTTGCGCCTATAAAATGCAACGCGCCAACTATCACTGCATGCCGGGCTGCAGTCACCCGTTAGTTTCAAGTTGTATAAAATCTAGAAGTAAAAAAATTTTTTTATTTATTTCTTTATTTTTCGTCGCTCAGAGTAATATATAATATAGTAACATCTATAATATAATAAATTAAATACTTAAATAATTTTTTCGTAAAATCAAACCTTGTGGTTACCATTCGAAAAATTGGTTCAGTTTACCACTCACCAGAGTGCGCGATCTATTTGGGTCCGAGTTCTGCGAAAATTCAAATTTAATATATGACAAATATCTTTTTTTATACAAATTATTAATAAAAGTTTTTATTTAATTAATTTTTTTCTGAAGAAAGGTCTTCACTAGGTATCGAACCTCAGAACTTCCGATTGCGGGTCGGGTGCTTTCCCACTAAGCTACTAGAGAGATCGAGAGAAGAAACTTTTTTCAGGAAATACACGCATTTTTTTGCTAGATGGTATAAATTATATTTTTCAAGGAATCTGTATTATCATCAGAGAATGAAAGAAATTTTTAACGTCTGTTCAGACTAGATGGAGATATGAATTAAAAATTATTTAAATTAATTTTTTTCTTTAAAAAAGATCTCCTTTTGCTCCTTCTATTAAAAATAATTTTTAATTTATATCTCCATCTAGTCTGAAAAGACGTTAACAATTTCTGTTATTCTCTTATGATAATACAGATTACTTGAAAATTTTAATTTATACCATCTAGCAAAATAATTCGTGTATTTCCTGAAAAAAAGGTTCTTGTCTCGATCTCTCTAGTAGCTTAATGGGAAAGCATTCGACCGACAATCGTTAAAACAACTAGTTGAAAGCTCGTTTTTTATGAAAATTAATTTTTTTAACTGAAAACTTGGAGATTCCATTTTAGGTTCAAAAAATGTGTTTTTTTTTAGTTGAAAATGAACTTTTTCGTTAAAAATTCAACTGTCTTCTAATGTTAAATTGAAAATGATTGTTTTTCAATGAAAATTTGACTTTTTCATTTTTGGTTGAAAAATAATCTGTTAGGCTAAAAAATCAAATATTCGGTTGAAAATGCATCTTTTTTGGTAGAAAATTGAACGATTGAACGAAGTTACCTATAGTGAAGTTCAATCGTAATTGTGTGAGCTGCCTCGTCCGAATAGATCACATTATGTAGTAACGCAGTTACTGCTCGTTCCGGCACAGTTATTTTAAATTTGAATTCAAATTTTTTGGCCCGCCATGCTTGTACATTAGATGGCGCCTTAGTCCGTCTTCCCTAGATTCTCCATTATATTTTAAAGCAGGTTTAAATCGCAACGATATAAAAACTAAAACTTTTCACAGTTTATATATATATATATTAGGGTGTGGATTAAAGTGGGAAAATTTTATTGGGTGGGTGTGATCTATTCGGACGAGGCAGCTCACACAATTACGATTGAACTCACTATAGGTAAGTTCGTTCAAGCGTTCAATTGTACTTCGCTGCCTCGTCCTCTAGATCACATTATGTAGATGTTTAAAGCTTAAGCTCGTTGCGATTTTTATACCATATAATCTCAGATTTTATTTTTATGTCAGAGTTAACTTATTAGTGTAGATTTTTTTTTTTTTTTCTAAACCATAGACTACATGTTAGCCGCTACCTAGAAGAACTTTAGAGGCGAAAACATTTCCTTGGGAAATAGGACGATTATAAAATCGAGCAAAGACTGTAGAATTTTTGGACCAGCCTGCTGCTTGTCGAATTACCTCTATAGTCGTTCCTCTACGCGCTGCTGCGGATGCGGACGCATGCCTTGTGCTATGGGCCTTAAATATGCTCGTGTCGATACCGCTTTCCTCCATGCTTTCCTTGATCCAGGGGCTTATGGACCGTGAGGTTGCCTCGCGATAAGGTTTTTTAAAAGTTAGAAATAATTTGTTCATATCTTCTTTTCGAAGGGCAGACGTTCTTTGAATGTAAGTTTGGAGCACTAAAGCTACACACAACTGTGGGTTTTCCGTGAAAAAAGGAATGTTGAGCACAGGTTGGCTTGTGTTACGACCTGTGGTTTTTATTCTGTCTGGTATTTTAATTTGTATTAATTTTTCCGTTGTGTGTATATTATTTAGCTTTATTTTTGCGAGAGTTTGAACGCGCTGAGCCGTTACTAATGCCAGTAGGGTAGCTAATTTTTTAGTGAGTCTTTCGAGAGAAAGATTTTCATTTGGGTATGATTTTGAAAAATGCCCCAGAACTGGCTCCGGATCCCACGTAGTTGAATACCTGGGCTTTTGTGGCTTTAAAACTGCAACTCCTCTGAAAAACCTCGATACGGCTGTATCTTTCCTAAGTTCATTTCCCATCAGAAGGGACAACGCTGCTCTATAGATGTTTAGAGTACTGTAAGATTTTATATTTCCCAAAACTTTTGTGAAAAATTGAAGAACAATTTTTGTTGAACTGTTGAACAAGGGAACTTCTTTTTCCTGGCAGAATTCCTACCATAATTTTATGGCTTTGCTATATTGTTTTAGTGTCCCTTCGGAGATGGATGTCAACATTATCGTTGCAGAATCGTCTGCTGCTCCTCTTGCACTGAACGCCTGCCTGATAATCGTCCCGCTACCAGGGAAAGTGTCACCCACAGCGGGTGTGTATCTCTGTAAGGACATGTCAAAAGACTTCGATTAGGTCTAAATATTACGGGCTCGGTCACCATCAAGGAGACAAAAATCGGATACCAGGGTTGAGTTGGCCAAAGTGGCGCAACTACAATCCCCTCTGCTTTATCTACTTGAATTTTTCGTAAAACTCTTAGTAATAAAGAGAAATGTGGGGAAGCGTAGAAAAAATGACTGGATCAATTCATTGTGAAAGCATCTACTCCAACAGAGTATGGATCCCTATGCCACGATACGAATTTTTGACATTTAGCATTTGTCCGTGATGCAAAAAAGTCTATTGCCATAGGACCAAATTTTTCCTTGATTTCCTGGAATGCCCAGTCTGCGAGATCCCATTCTGTCTCACTCGGTGCAACTCTTGATTGTTCATCAGCTTCTACATTTTCTTTCGACCTTAGATACGAAGCATGAACCCAAATTTGTCGACTCTCGCACCACTGCCATATCACTCTACTGAGCTGTGTGAGTTTTGGGTGCTGAATACCCCCTATTCTATTTACGTATGAAATTCCTGTCGTATTGTCCATTCTGAGAAGTATTTCACAATTTTTATTTTCTTTTGCGAAGCATTTTAATCCAAAAAATGCTGCTTTGAGCTCTAAATAATTAATGTGGTGCTTTTGTTCTTCTCGGTCCCACCATCCGTGGGCTTTATGACCTTCACAGAAAGCACCCCATCCAGTCAGGGAAGCATCCGTAAATATTTCTTTCGCGTAGATTTCCTCTCTGATGGGATTACTAGAATTTTTTATATTATCGAACCACCAGCTTAGGTCCTCTTTTGCCTTGTCTGAAAGTATCACTGACGAGTTAAAATTTCCATTAGACCTTTTCAATGCCAAATATTTTTCTATTTCCAGCCGTTTAGTGTACAGCCATCCGTATTTTACTGCTGGACATGCTGCGACGAGGGTGCCTATGAGCTGTGCTAGCTCTTTTATTTTCGATTTGCTTTTACCCCGAAAAGTTTTTACTAACATTTTAATACCTTATTTTTTCTTTTGAGTTACTCGGATACAGAATTTTTTGCTATCTAAATCGAAACCTAGGAAGGTACATAATTGTGAGGGCTTAAGCTGGCATTTTTTAAAGTTTATGATAAACCCTAGCGATTCAAGTAATTTTTGAGCTATTTTAACTTTTTTCCTACATTCAGTTTCAGTTTGTGCAATGAAAAGAATATCGTCCAAATATATGACGATAGTAATCCCTTGCTCTCTTAGTTCTTGGGCTATTGGTTTTAGAATTTTTGTGAACGTGTACGGTACTGTACAAAGCCCAAAAGGCATACAATTAAATTCATAGAGTTTATTATCGAAAGAAAATCTGAGGAATTTTCTATCATTTTCTGCTACGGGTATTCAAAAATACGCATCTTTTAAGTCTAAAGAGGCCATGTAGCAATCTTTCGTTACAAGTCGAAGGGCTGTTTGTATGTCCTCGATGTTGAAATGGGGTGGATAGATAAACTCGTTCAGTGCTTTTAGGTTAAGTATGAACCTGTCACTTCCGTCAGGTTTTTGTCTTAAAAAGTAGGGGGATAAAAATTCCTCCTCAGTGGAAACGCATAGAGAAACTGCATTTTCTCTATTAGCAACTCAATGGCTTTTTGAGTTTTGAGTTTCTCTTCCACTGACAGGAGAGGTTCTTACGGTTTTTTTGTTTTGGTGCGGATTGCTAGAAAAGGGCAGACTGTATCCTTTTATTGATTCGAGAATGAAATGGTCCAAAGTCATTTTTTCCCAAGACTTTCCATAATACTTAAGGCGACCTGCCAATAACCTCACCTTTATCTCCTCGTGTTGTATCTCCTGTCGTTGGTTCTCGAATACTGAGGCTTCTGCCCTCCCCTTCTGCTCGATGAACTGTTCTTGGGAGGGCCCTTCCAGTTTAAATTGGAGCTTGAAGGTCTAGAAGCTCGTGTGTCTTTTGGAGCTCCATTATTTTTATATGTCGATTGAGCCCTTTTAGGGTTATTCGTCGATGCACCAGATTTTTCGAGGTCTTTGGCGACTTTTTCGACCTCTTTCGCTGTTTTTAGCTTTTCTGCGAGTAAATTTCCAAACAACAGCGTGTCGACTTCCGTTTGTTCAGACACTGTTTTCAGGACCGGATCTAAAGCAGGAGTTATGAAGGCCCTTCTCGCCATCGATAATTCGTGCTGTAAATCTGTGAGGATCTTTCCAGCGTCACTCACGATATCAAAGAGGGTGTCTCTTGATAGTTTCTCCCCTTTTAAAATTTCAGTCAGTGCTTGTCCGATGGCACTTATACCGGTTGCAAGTTGTTTTTGATCTGTGACCCTAAAATCATCTTTTTTCTTGGCTGGTGGTTTTAGCCGAATCTCTGGATTGAGAGACGGAGCACCCATCATAGCACAATTTTTTTCTGGTGGATATTTTTCCATCAGTTCTTTGAGGGACTCTATTGGCCACCCTGATTTGAGGATTTTTGTCCATAATTCTGCCACTGAGTCGACCATTGGCGGAGACAGCACTGCTTCTTTGAAGGTATTCTTTTTCATCCGGTCAAGTAGGGGATCTACTTTATCAACAGCCTGTTCAGTTTTCTTATCGCCCTCTTTGTTGCGTTTGTCAGTCTTACCGACTGAGTTCTCTCTATCGGAGCTCGACTTGCTTCTCGAGCTGCGATTTTTAGATCGCGATCGACTTCTCGAGTGGGATGAATGAGAACTGCTGCTTGAGGACCTTGAATTATTTTTGTCTGCCTCTCCTCTAGGGTGTGACGTTTCTCGCAGAAGACGCGCCTCACCTTTTTCGCAAGGAGGTCTAGATTCAGATCTTGAAATATGGCGTGACGTGCTTCTCGAGCGACGCGCACCGCCTTTCGTCTTTTTTCCTCTGGGGTGTGACGTTTCTCTCGGATAACGCGCACCACCCTTTTTTCGAGGAGACCTGGACTTCGAGCGAACCGGAGATCCCGACGATGAGCTGGACAATGAGCTGGACGATGAACTGGACGATGTCGAACTTGAACGCTTCCTGCGTCTCTTAGCACGTTTCACTTCCTTTTCTAGTTTTCGCAGCTTCTTCAAGATTCTTTCTTCTTTTTTGTGCTTCCTCTTCTTACCTCGACGATTTTCATCTTTATTTGGTGGACTCATATTCCAAAACCCACTAGAAACACTTTTCTTATTAATTATTATTAGCGTTCGATGTGTCTCGGAACGCACAGAACTACATAATGGAGAATCTAGGGAAGACGGACTAAGGCGCCATCTAATGTACAAGCATGGCGGGCAAAAAATTTGAATTCAAATTTAAAATAACTGTGCCGGAACGAGCAGTAACTGCGTTACTACATAATGTGATCTATTGGACGAGGCAGCGAAGTACAATAAATTTTCTTCTTTGAAAATTCAACTATTTGGTTGAAAATTTATGCATTTTGTTGAAAATTCGCCTTTTAATAAAAAGTCAATTTTTTTGTTATAAATGCAACTGTTTGGTTAAAAATTAATCTGTTTTGGTTAAGGATTTAACTTTTTTTTCATTCGTCTTTTTAGTTAAATTTAATGGTGTTTTATTCGAAATAAAATCATTTTGTTTTGAATTATAAACTATTATATTGTTTATTGAAAATTTATATTTTTAGGTTGAAAATTCAATTCCTAGTTGACCTACTTTCTCAAAAATTAATTTTTCTGGTTGAAGATTCATAATTTTAGTGGAAAATTTATCTCTTTGGTTGAAAATTAGTCTACCTTGTTGAAACTTTCCTTTTTTGTTCAAATTTAATATTTTCGAGTTGAAAATTTAACTTATATGTATAGAAAATTCGTCTTTTTGTCTCAACAATTTTTGATGAAAAATTCAGCTGTTTTGTAGAAGATTCCTTTTTTTTTATTGAAAATTCATTCTTTCAAATGAAAATTTAACTATTCCAATTTTAGTTGAAAAGGATTTTCTAGTTTACAAATTCAACTATTTGGATGAAAATTTAGGTAGTGTGTTGGAAATTCTTCTTTTTTAGTAGAAAATTGTATTTTGTTGAAAATTTATTTTTTGTTTATTAAAAAAGTTTGAAGAAATCTATATTATCATTAGAGAATAACAGACATTTTTAACGTCTTTTTCAGACTAGATGGAGCTATGAATTAAAAATTATTTTAATTAATTTTTTTCTGAAAAAAGCTCTTCTCTTTTCGCAATTATTAATAGATGAATTTTCTACAAAAAGAGGCGAATTCCGTCAGAAAGCAGATGGCAATCTGTAAGGATTCCGGTAAGGCAATGTCAAAATCAAAGTAGCAAATCATCAGTGAAGGCACGAATTCGTGAAATCGTTTGAAAACGGAAAATTCGTACGAGTACGATGGTTTTTGATGGAATCGTCAAGTATTCGTAGCAGTCCGTAAGGACTTCGAGTGGAACCGCAGGTAATCATTGAGACAGTTCCACCGAACAAGCTTCGGCAGCGTGGCGTCGCTTATACGTGAGTGGCGTGGCGTATCCAGTGGCTTGGAGGTGGAGGGGATACATAGGTTGGAAAGAGAAGGCGGATACTCCTCTCGGACACCTCGCTTACTCCTGCGTATCCCCTCCACCACCAAGGCGAAAGATTGGCCGCTCCACTCACGTATAAGCGACGCCACGCCGCCGAAGCTTAGTCGGTGGAACTGCACTCATTGGGATTCATGCTTGAATTCGTTGGGAATTCGAGGGGAGTCCCCGCAACGACCGCGCTACCAGATAAATCTCGGACCTGCGCAGTATGCATGGTTATAAAATTTGATAATTGGCTTGATGAAATTAAATATTTAGAAGGCCTAAATCAAAATAATCTTGGCAAAAATAATATAAAATATATTATTCTTAATCATTTTGACGAAAAAGTTACTCTTGTAGAGGGGTCAAAAACGGAAAATAAGTTTCTTATCATTTAAATTTAAATGTTATATATTTTAAATTATCAATTTTATTAAATATAAATTTTTGATCAGATGTTCGCCACAGAATAAAAGCTTTGTTCTTTTTTCCCGTTGTTGTTGATGTTCATTTTAATATCGATAAATACCCTTCCCTGTGTAACAGACCGTAACATTTCCTTCAGCCCCCTCCCCTTACAGCAGTTCCGTAACATTTGTTGTATTATGTTTAAAAACATAATAGAGGTTTTCAAAATAAAAAAAAGGTTTTTTGAGATGAAGTGTTGTATAGAAATAAATAAAACAACATTTTGATGTAACACTGAATGCTTTTACAATTTTTTTTTCAGTCACAAATATTGAAATTACTTACAACAAAAGACGTATTATCAGTTTGTTTTTAAACTTATATAAATGTAAATTTCATAACATTCTTGAAAAAATTAATAAATATTTTTGAATATTTCAGATGTGTTAAAAATGAATCTAGAAGTTTAAAAAAAAAACTTATTTTACAGGATTCTAAAAAATATTAGTAAAAATTTGAGCCTTTTTAAAAGATATTCAGGACATTTAGAAGTTTGGAAGAAATAAAAAATCCGTTAAAGTTCATTTTTCAAAATAAAAAATCCTGAAAAATTTTCCAATAAATCTTAAGAAATTCCTTTTTTTATCCTTTCAAATTTTTTAAACCTTCTAATATTTTTGAATTATTCAAATTTTTCGTGATGTTTGGTAATTCTGCAACATTTTAAAAATTGTCTTAAAATCTTTCAGATTCTTCTTTGAAAATTTTAGAAATCTTTTAAAATGTCTTAAAATCTTTTTAAACCTTCTCTTAAAATTAATTTTTCAGAATGAAAAATTATTTTAATTTTTGCTAGGATTCTAAAGAATTTTTTTTTCTTGAAACCTTACAAAATTCCTAAAATATCTTATAAATTTTTATTATTTTTGAATCGTGCGGAAACTTCTAAGTATCTCTTACACTTACTCAAATTTGTTCTAAAATTATGTATTGTGGCAGAATTTTGCTTTTAAATCTTTTACATATTCTTTCTCAAAATTTTAGGAAATAATTTTAAATGCTTTGTATTCTTTTTCAATTTTCTCTTAGAATTCATTAAGAAAAAAATCATTTGAAATTTTCTCATGAATCTTAAGAACGTGCTTAAGAATATTTTTTCGTTCTCTTGACGCCCTGTATAATTGAGTTTACATAAAATGTTTTTAAATCCTGAGAAATTAAAAGAATTGTCTCAAAGTCTTCGATATTTTTTCTCCTCATACATTTTGCAAAATTCAAAACCTAAAATTATTCTTCTACAATTAAACCTAAACCATTTGTAGGTGATTCTAAGACCAATCTATTAAGATTATTAAATTTTCCAATTAGGAAAAGAAAACAATTCAAAATATTTAAATACATTTATAAAAAAAAAATTTCCACTAAAATTCAATGCATACTTATTACACAAATTATTTTTTTTATATTTTATGGATTATTATAGTGAGATTATTAGGAATCAATTGAAAACTATCTTCATCATTAAAGATATGCAACATTTTTTAAATATAAACATCCCTATGAATCGCTACTGTAATACTTCCTTTGTCTGATTTAGTGATCATTGATTCTGGATGATTTTTTAAGAAAATTTTTGTTTCAATTAAACCCTCATTCAATTCCTTTTCTAACCAAGTTTTTGGATTATCATTATTTTAAAAATCATTCGATAAACCCATAAATTGTAATCTAAATTCATCAATTTTATTCTCAGGCATTTTTGTAATATTTGATTCAATGTCTTTAATTATTTTAAGTAGTTGAATATAGTTTTTTCCCCCAAATTTGTTGCTGAAACCATGACCTAATCTCAAAATGTCAATAAATTTGTGTGGAATAATTACATTAGAAATATTCAGAATCCAAGGGTCTCGTTGATCATGAAAAAGAACTGAGTGAATATTTAAATGCAGTTTTTGTACATCTCCTTGTTCATTAACAATGTTAAAAAATTTTCGATCATGTTTTCTATTATCCTTAAGGGCGATTTTATTAATTTTTTTTTCGCTTTCAAAACATTCCTTGATAATAAAGGAGGGAACTTGTTGATTTAATTTCTCAATCATTTGTTTTATTTCAACATTAAAAGAATGTATCTGTGAATGGCAATCCTTAATAGTCAAATTTAAGAGCGATTTTTTAAATTGTTCAGTATTTATATCAAATTTTCTATATTTCTTTTGTTTTTGAAATCAAAGCTGACATTTTTATTAATGTCAAAAATCTTCTTAGGAGAAACATTTAGAACAATTTAATATCAAAATCTTTGAAAATTATTAAAAAGATTCTAAATTTTTTTCGAATTCATCAAAATAAGTTTTTCCCATAATTTAATTTTTCTCATCTCTTTGAAAATGTAAAAAAGTTGAGAAATTATAGTGTGATAGCCTCGGTGGTAGCAAAATGTTAAGAACAGAATTATTTCCCAATATATGTTCAAGGTATTTTACTATTAAATATTAAGAAAACAATTTGCAGTTATACATTAATAAATCAATTGAATTTATCAATTAATTTTCACACGTTAAAAATTAAGGACAAAATCAACATAATTTTCTTTTACGCCAGAATTAATAAAATTGTAATAGTTCATTACTATATTAATTACTAAATTCTTATATTAATTTTCATCCTTAGTATTCCTATTGTCACTTTAACTTGAAACCATTTATAAATGTTCTTTAAATAGTTTTTAATGTTGAGAAATCATTAGAAAAAAAGAAAATATTGAAGCAGTGAGTGCGTCACTCGTACCTTATCCGTACTGTACGACTTCGCGCTTCGCAGTGAGTGCAGTTCCACAGAACGAGCTTAGGCGGCTTGGCGTCGCTTATACGTGAGTGGCGCAGCCTATCCAGCGGCTTGGAGGTGGAGGGGATACATAGGAGTAAGCGAGGTAGCATCGGCGGTCTTTTTTCAATCTCTGTATCCCCTCCACCTGTAAGCCACTGGATAGGCTGCGCTACTCACGTATAAGCGACGCCACGCCGCCTAAGCTCGGTCGGTGGAACTGCACTCAGTCACTGCTTGGATTCGTTCGGATTCGTCAAACTTTGTGGGACTGTAGGAATTCGTAGGTCCAACGCTCCGCAACGCTGTGACTGTACAGCGTTCCGAGCTCCCGATTCCGAAAAAAGGATTCCGGTTCGTCAATATCAGAATTCATAAAAATCGTTAGGATTCGTACGAATTCGTTTACTTTGTTCGAACGATTTCATTTGAATCCTGAGTGAGACACCCCTCGGCAAGTCCTAATTTGAGACACATAAAACTTTGCTCATGGGACAAGATTGAAATGAAACATGCTTTGGTTCTGCGATTTTCTTCAGTTCATATTATAACAAAATCGACCAATGAAAGGTTTGATAACAAAATAACATTCTCAATATCTACGTTAGGGATATTCGACTGAATTATGAAATTGAACATTTTTCTGAAGATATATTCAATATTATTTATATCAACATACCTGTTTGGTAGTATAGAAGTAAATCAGCGAAGAATTTCAAACTGATTTTCAGAATTATAAATTTCATCAAATTTACTGATTCGCTCGCTGGCAAACCACTTAATAAGAAGCGTCCAGTTCAACGCACGCTTTTATAGATTTGGGTAAAAGGTAACGGGTATTCCCCGAGAGGGTTTGACCCTCTATCTACATCGAAAAAATCTTCAAATAATATATGAATAATTATTTAACACCGATGTTTTTATGATTTTGTAGTTTAGCTACAGTGTGATTTTAGAAAAATTTTACTTCCACACAAGCGCCCACCGCGGAGACTGCTCAAACCTGATTGGCCAATAAAGTCTTTTTTTTAAACCAGAGAGGACGGAAAGTGAAATCGGATTGGTATTATATCCATTGTCCCTATTGATGTCATTAGGATGTTTTAAGATTTCGTTTGTTTCCCTATATATTATTGGGAAAATATAGTATGTTTTTGCAATGACGGTTGTTTTGTCAAATGAATGCTATGTCCTGTTTCGATATAATGCTCACCTAGTGCTAATTGCATGAAATGTTTTAGCCTGACTTTACTATCATGTTCCTTCATACGTTGGCTCACCGCGCTCCCGGGTCCTCCAATATGGACTTCCCAACAAGAGCAAGGGATTTCATATACTCCCGGCTCACTGAAAGATGTCTTTTTATCTTCAGGGTTGTTTAGCAGTTGTCCTATTTTCGCATGTAGGTTGTACTGACTTGTTTTTTTTTAGTGTATTTTCTTATTGCTTTATCAATTTGTTGGTTTGTGTAATCGTTCTCTATTAGTATTTGTTTAACGTTTTGCAATTCCTGTTGCAAGTTATCTTCATTGAATATTCTAACATTACGTCACACTCGGTCGGTAACGTCAAAATCTATAAGGCTTTGATACTTGGTGGAGTGCAAAGCATTGTTTGCATAGGAGTTTAACTAAAATTAATTTTTTGTTGTGAAAGTAAGTAAAAAATTGTGATTTGGTTTTGCTTTTCAGATCGAAAAGCTATTTCTCTAATTATTGTTGGCAATTTGGAAAGTGTGCAATTTGGCAGTCCATCAAGAAAAATTATAATGTGCCGTGATTGAGGTTATAACCTGAATTGCCGGCGACTTAATTAAAAGATTATAAGTCATAAGACTTCTTGATATATTGAGTAAGGCGTTTTTAATTGAAAATGCCGCAAAATTGCGTTATGGTAGGTTGCAACAGTCTTTTCGGAAAGTACGATTATCCTTTTTTCGATTTCCGGATTTTATTGAAACTAATAAATCAGATGAATTGCAAATCATTGTTAATGAGAGGCGAAGTGCTTGATTGAGGGCTCTAAAACGTGATTTCTTTAAAAATGAACTGAAAAATGGACGCATTTGTTCGAAACATTTTAATTCAGGTAAGTTAGAAACCCATAAATTGTGAAGTTTATGTCGTGAAGTTTTTATGCTTACAAATTAGACACTTTACAATAAGTACAATGTTTCAGTATTTCAAGCTCACATAATTAATACTAAAGGAACGATTAATGTCTACTATTTTGAAAGCAGCGGTCAGTTATAAATTACGATTTACAGGTTTATATTTCAACCTGTGTTGATCGACAGTCACAATAATGCAACCTAACCGATTACAACGATTACAAAAAACAAACAAGTTGATAAAGCAATAAGAAAATACACTAAACAAAACAAGTCAACACAACCTACTAATGAAAGAGAGAAAAACGACCACCATCCGACCCTACATCCAAGGTATCACAGAACAAATATGAAGAATTTTCAACAAACACAAGATCCAAACCACGGTTAAGCCTCTTGCGAAAATAGGACAATTTCTAAACGACCCTAAAGATGAAAAGGCACCTCTTAGTGATCCAGGAGTAAATAAAATCCCTTGCTCTTGTGGCTCTTGTGGTCTATATTGGGGGAAGCCGGGAGTGCGGTAAGCCAACGTAAGTTGATAGGCAAGGGTGTTTCTAATCACAAATTCCTACCTTACCGACATCGAGAAGCTTCTAAGCAGTAGTGGTTCGTGTCCGTGCTAAGTTTCTAGAACGTTCTTCATGACGTCATCATGCATTCCCACCTTACCGACATTGATACAAGAGGGAACTGGACCGGGGAGACTGGATCACTTCTACAAGAGGGCTACTAGGCCAAATCCATATATTTAGATGTGGAATACTGGACTGCTAATACAAAAGGGTTACTGAGCCACTTTTACCAGAGAAAGATGCGTCTCCGCTTTGCCGACATCGAGAACATCCCACAGCTGACGTCATGAAATGATATTACACAATTTTGAGAGTCGAATTCATGTAAACAGCTTCAAGGTTATTTCTGATTTCAATTAAACATTTCACGTAAATACTTTTAAGGTTATATTTGGCTTTTTTCTAGCATTTTCTGCTGCGTCATATATATAGGTATTTCGAAAAACAAGAATCATTTATTGCTTTCTTCTAGATAAACATTTAATTAAAAATGCCTGTCTTTATTTATTTAATGGGTAGAAGGTGCAAGTATACAGGTGAAATTTGATATGAAGGGCTATGTATGAGATCCTGTTTTGTCTATATAAAATTTTGATTTATTTTTTCCTTATAGATAAATGTTTAATTTATTTAGTACGCAAAAGATGCTAGTGTACAAGGGCAATTTGATGAATTTTATTTATTTGCTTCCTTATACGTAACATTTGTAATAAAAAAGTCATGTGTTTATTTATTTGTTGCGCAAATAACTCGTGAAGAAACTCTGCAGTCTAGAGTCTTCTAGAACTTAACATTGAAAAATATTTGAATAATATAGGTAAGAAAGGTATCTAAATTTAAAAAAATCTAAAATTTGAAAAAATCTAGAAGATTTTTTTTGTTGACATTTCAAAATTTTCTTCGAGTATTATAGGACAGAATGGAACAGTTCAGGGTTGCTATAGATTTTGATAAACCTGGAAAATTCCTGGATTTCTGGAAAGAATCTGTACAAACTTGAAACAAGTGCAGAAATTCTGAAAAAAGGCTGGAAATTTGTATTTCCTTCTTAAATTTTAGTAATTACTTCATTAGTTGTCTGTTCATTTAAGAAGAATACAGATTGATCGGAAGATAGAAATTATTTATTTCTAATTTTTTATTCTTATTCTGAAACTACAGTACTGCGCATGTAGTATTTTACACACACACACACACATGTAGTATTTTTACACATATGTAGTATTTTTGTGCGTAGTTTTTTGTGAAATATATATATTTTTCGAAAAATTGTATTGGTTTTCCTTGTGTATGTGTCTTGCGCAGTAATCGACGGTGAGCTGTTCTGCTCATCGTTGTTTTTTATAAAAATGCAGTTGTTGTCTTCACTAGTGTTTCTTCATTGTTCTCACATCATCATCTGTATCAGCAGCGTCATCTTTTTCGTGTTTTTGTAAGTATTATTATTTTTATATGTTAAAAAAAGTTCAAAATTCAATACTTTTCAGCGTTATAAATCATTGTTTTTTTATGTCTGAGAGTATGTTATATCCCGTAATTCCCGAATTTAAATTATATCGAAAAATTGAATAATAATTACTTTGAACTTTTTTCTGTTTTATTCAAATTCAGGTTGATAGAAATTGCTCAAGTCACATGCTAGTAATTTGAATGAATGCATGAAGCATGTTACCCATTATTAATTAAATAGGAATACTTTTTGGCGAAGGTTTCTAGAAAATGTATAATTGATTTCAAAGTTTACATTTAAATCCTGAGAGAAAAAAAAAATTATATAACTGAAATCGAAAAATGTAGAAAATCTGAATATAACGCTATTTGAATTCGACTAATATTTTAACAGAGAGTTTTTGAAAGTGTATACTTTATATCACAGTTTATATTTAAATCCTGAAAACAAAAAATATTGTATAGCTGAAATAAAAGAAAATGTTGAAAATTTGAATATAACGCTAATTAAATAGGAATAATTTAGATGGAGGTTTTGAAATGTATGAAAATTATAAAGATTAAAAAAGTTCTAATAGAAATTGAAATAAAAACATATTTTGCGAATCTAAATGGTGCAGAGATCTTAAAAATGATTTTACAGGATGCAAACGGTTTGTGCAAATTGTTTGAAAAAAAACCTTTCAGAAACTCCAGCTATTTCTAAAATTGCATTAGCATTTTCCAGATTCTACTTTGAAGTTTGAAAAATCTTCTGAAATATTTTGATATCTTTCTAAATATTCTCTTTAGGTTATTTTTCATATTTCAATTTATTAAAACTCATCTCATCCTTTTTTCAGATCTAAAACTTCTTATCCTATATATGTTTCACTGAATAGTAAACTATGTTCCTCTTATACCTATATGATTGATTTCCTATCCTTTTTTTCTATGAATAAGGTGCTTAGGTGCTTTAATAGAGAACGGTTCATATTATTGACCATTTCAAAAAAGGTATTTCATACTCAAAATTTCAAAGATTGACAAAGAAATAATTTTCTGCAACTGAAAATAATATAAAAGCTTCTTCCTCATGTAGAAAGGATTAAGGAATAAATTCAATTATGATTGCAACTTTAATCATTGTTTCTTCGAGGAACGAGGGTTTTAAGTCAATTTATTTTCTCTTGGAAACATTTATTTTCTTTTTAGAACTTCGATCACTGAGGTATCAACAATACCAAATTTGTACAAGTTTCAACCAGTTTTTGTGCTTATAAATAATTCCTTTATCAAAGAATATTCAACATTTAACGATGTGAGAAAACGAGATATTAAAAGTGTACAGAAACACAAAATACTAAAGTACAAAATAATTTAACATACGTAAACATTTGTAATATTATGCGTGTGTTTAAACTTTTTAATAATATTACATGTTACATAAAAGAATTAATAAGTGATGTTTGGCAATAGATTACTACTTTAAAACGCCTCAGTTCTTCTAACGACTGTCTAAATCTGAATTGGAAGAAAACTACTAACTAAAATATTGCAAAGACGTTTGCCAATTGCTTTATTAAGCATTTCTATCAATTATAGTTTTCTTCCTAGTTTCTAGTTTTATACTAGTTCAGATTTAGCGAGAGATTAATTACATTTTTTATAATATTATCTAATAGACTTATTATCTAATAGACTAGTTTTGTTCAAAAACTTTCATCAAATTAACGCTATAAACGAAATGCAAAGGCTAAGTTCAAGAAGAATTTGTACCATGTTATAAAATGAAACTAAAAAATGTATAGTAACTCGAAGTACAGAGCATACCTATAAATCTACGGTTTTGATGTAATCTTCGTATTGAAAACTTTTCAATCTCATGACAAAGGTGTGAACTTTCTTTAAAGTATTTTTTGGCTGTGGACTGCTCGATTCAAATTGAGGCTGTATTTGCAGCATATAGTTCTGTAAAAATTCTAAGGTACACGAATATTCCTTGGGGTGCGTCCTGTTAAACACGAAGCAAGGAGTATTTCTACAGCTTCTAGGAGCTCTTTAGTACTTCAAGTTGCTGTTCCATCGACTAGTATGATGTACGTTCCATCTGCAAAATTTGTTCGATGAAGAATGTAGGAAAAACAATATAATAGACAAAATTATAAAATTGAAACTAACCCATAACCACGACGCATGGGTAAAAGCTTGCTAGAGGTAGTTGTACATCTTGAAATTCGGTGCCGCTCTGAAAAAGACATGTAAATTTTACAAAATGCAGATTTATACGAAATGAGACTTTAAATAAGTACGATACTAAAAGCTTACGTCAAACTGAGGAAACATTTGTCCGTGATCTTCATTGAAGTTTTTAGCGATATTCTTCAAAACTTCGAGGTGCAATTCTTGCAAGTCTGACGGGATGGTTTCAGACAACTTTCTCATGACTAATCCCAAAACGAAAATCTTCGTTTCCGTTCGGAGAAATTCTGTTCGCAATTCATTAATTGAATGGTTCGTGAGCATTGAGAAGTGCCAAAAAAGAATCGAGCTGTTAAGTAGAATAGGCCCACTTTTTGCGACATCAAGCAGAGAATTTGTCTTTGGCTTCGTTTGATTCAAAAATTTCCTTTGGAGACCATATGTGAACTGCTAGTTAATGATAACTTCTTTCATCTCAGGATCGAGGTTTTCCTTATTAAGTTCACAGTCTTGTATATTCAAGTGCGGTTCAAGTTCCACTGCAGCACATCATTTCACTCTTCTTTCTTCTAATGATTCCGCAGTTTCGCCTTGCGGGACTCCAATAGGTTGCCATTCAAGAGTTCCTGCTCTCAAAGTCTGGATCCGATTCCCTCTGCGATGTGCTGAGCCAATTAAAGAAGCTAAAGACTCCTTCATGAGTGGTATTCCGAGGTAGTTCCCAGATAACAATGTGCTCACACCTTGCCCGCATGGTGTTTGCACGCGTGTCGACCGATCGGCACGATGTGAGGGCAAGAGTGCAGACATATGCGTCCTCATATGCGTCGCATATGCGACGCACGCGTGTCGGCACGTGCGTGCCAGCGTCGTGCTAGCATGCACGTGTTTTGAGTTACAATTATTGAAAACAAGATGTTGAAAATAACATAAGTAACAGAAAACATTGTATGTTGTTCTTTCACAACTGATGATGCAACAAATAATATATTAGCGAGAAATATATATTTATCTGAAAATATTTTTTTATTTCGAACAATTTAAATTATTCAGCACAGAGCGTTTATTCAACACCTTTGTTAGAAAATAAAGGGATTTTAAAGAACACTATACTTTTGAATCTTCCAGTTAATTACTTTCAATTGTTTTTCAAGTTGCATATTTTTAATCGTTCTACTTCTGAGCTTTAAGAACTTAAATCTCAGAAGTAGAACGATTAAAAATGTGCACTTGAAAAACTTGTTTTCGATCATTTTAAATCTGAATATAGTAAATATAGTAAAAAATAGTGAAGAAGATATATTGAATTTTTGTGTTGCGAAGAATTTTAATAGAAACGTTGTGACAATCACCAAATGACAGTTGCCGATGCTTTGACGTTTAATTTTAAAAGTTTTTCTTCTATTTGTATATTTTTCTTTATTTTTATCATTTGACTATAAAATACTTATGGTGCATATTCACGGAGCTAAAATTTTAGAGTTCAAAAAATTATTTTTAAACAATTACAATTCTTGCCGATTTTGTTCTTTGCCTCAAAATTTGTTTATACGGCAAGCTAATTTTCCGAACCAAAACCCAAGAGAAAATCTTTATTTAATTTGAACAAAAATAATTATTTACTTTTATTTCGACTTTTTGTCTGTAAAATAAACTTGGAAAGTAACAAAAATTTAGAGCACTAAGCGAATTTGATTAGAGTTTTATTTTTACACAACTGCTATATTATGTTTTTAGTAATAATTTGCTTTTTGTGCCGCACTCTTCACCGCACGCTGTATGCCGACATTTTGCTCTAAGTACCTGACGAGCATGATGGACGCACGCTGTGCTGCATATCATGCAGACCGTGTGCGGGCACTATGTGGGATTACTTATGACCCTCAGAACGTGCTGTCACTGTGCTTGCATTGTTGCCGACACATCGTGCTTGCACGCCATGCGCCCATGTGCGTCCGCATGCATTGTTATCTGGGTTGTTTCGTTCCTTGAGTTTTTTTGCTATGCCCATGTAACCATTCCGATATACTCGACCCGCATCACCTCTATCTTGAAACACATCTGGAAACGCTTTAACTATTTTTTCGGCTATTATGTCGAAAACTTGCGCAGGTGAATCAGGTTTTAATAGCCTCACTTCGGAAACCATAGTTTCTACAACTGTCTTTGTGACAAATTTGCTAGCTTGACCACTCTCAAGAAGCCTTAAAGCAAGGGAGTCTACTTTAGTCCATGGTAGTTCGTAGTTGGACCACATACGTAATATCTCTGGCCGCACATTTAGGCACGCGTGACTTCTATGTAGCACTTTCGTCTCGCGGGAATTATTCGAAAACGTTTATTTACTTTTTTTTCGAGGCAACACATTTTAAGCAATATTTTCATGACAAAAAATTAAATAAATGTTTTGTAACAATTTCCGCGAGCTGTAACTATTATTCCAGTTGAATATTCCATAATTTTAGTTGAAAATTCATCTCTTTTTTTTAACTTTCTTTTTTTTGCCTATGAATTTATTTATTTAATTTTTGGTAGAAAAATTATCTTTTTTAGTTGGAAATTCGTCTTTTGGTAGAAATTCATCTTGCTGGTCCAAAATTCAATTATTCTAGTTAAAGATTCATCATTGCAGTAAAAAAATTCATCGGTCTGGTTTAAAATTCAACCATTTCAGTTAAATATTTAGAATTTTATTTGAAAATTTATCACTTCGTTTGTTTGGTTAAACATTAATTTCTTTAACTTGAAATATAATTATTTAAGTTTTGGTTTACAATTTATCTTTTTGAGTAAAAATTAATTTTTTTGTCTGAAAATTCAACTACTTCAGTTGAATATTCATTGTTTTAATTGAAAACTCTTATGTTTGGTTTAAAATTAATTTTTTTTTTCACTAAAAACGTTACTATTCCATTTTTGGTTGAAAATGATTCTTGTTTTAGTTCAAAATTCAACTATTTGGTTGAAAATTTGTCTCCTTTAATCAAAAATTCGACTATTTTGTTGAAAATTCATGTATTTTGTTGAAAAATTGTATTTTTTGTACAAAATAATTCTTTTTATTTGAAAATTAATCTTCTGGTTTAAAAATTCATCTTTTTGGTCGAAAATTCAAGTGTTCTAGTTAAATATTCATAATTTTAGCTGAAAATTTATTTTTTATTTTGTTTAAAATTTAACTATTCAGTTGAAGATTCATAATTTTATTTGAAAATTCATCACTCTGGTTGAAAAGTTTAACTATTTCATTTTTTTGTGAAAAATTGATATTTTTAGTGGAAAATTCAATTATTTTTTGAAAATTAATTTATTTTGCAATTTTTTGTTCTGTTGTGTTAAAGGATGTTCAGAGTGAACGTCATGAATTAAAATAAATGTTTGCGTTTTACGGCAAATATGAATATGTTACTTTTAGTTGACCGGGAAAATTGAAAAACTTGACCGGGAAAAACCGAGAAATAACCGGGAATTTGAAATTGTCCGCCGAATCGCCACCCTGAAAATGTATGTGCTTGGGGAAGGAAAACCAGTTATTGTGATGATTCCTGCATGTATTTAATACAATTTTGAACTATTGCACCTGTAAATATCACAATCTTTAATGTTTAAATTTAAAAATAGTTCAATCTGTAACAGTTTTTAAATAGTTCAATCTACAAGTCCATTTCTGTCAATTATCGTGTTTTTCGCTGTATATGTTTTTTTTTTGAAATTATCAAATGTGTAAATTAATTTTTTATGATAAATCATCAGTTTAGAATCAAAGAAATTAATTTTCAGATCACAAAATAGACTTTTAGAGTAAAGAAGGGAAGACTTTTCTTCACAAATGTCAATTCTGAATAATCCATAATATTTTTTGTACTTTAAAATTATCACACAATAATTATAATAATAATATTATAATAATTATGTTGTAAAAAATTGATTTGCATTTTTTATCATTTCAAATAAGCGCGCGATCAACGTGCATTGAGGCTGCTGGTGCGACGCATGCGCATTAAGACTTTAAACAAATTCGTTTCTCTACAGTCAAATTGGTTATCTATTTTTATATTTTATGTTAAAATTATAAAACAAAGGAAATTTTGTTTTTGCAACGATCCTACAACACTTCTAATAATATATATTTGTACTTTTAAAAAGTGAAATGTCGAAAAGTTTCTTGCATATGAATAAGCCTTTATGTTTACAAGCTTGTTACATAACCTGCAAATTACATCGATCAAGTCATTATATCTATTTTAATTAAGGTAATATTTTGTACCTTCATTGTCTTCATGAAGTTATGTGCATCAGAGTTTTATTACATGTGTGCTTTCAGGTAAAAATTGTATTATTAATTAAACAAAATGTCGAAGTGGACAAAGCGAAAAATAGGTTCTTTAGAAATAGGCTCATTTACAATTGGTATCCTTTCGAACCCCAACTGAGGTATCATTTAGAGCTCATTTATCGTTTTGGGTTCCTTTTCAGCAAGTGGGGTTCAGTTTGCTGCAGCTCCTTTGGAACCAAAAATGGATTCTAATGGAAACCCCTGTTTTTTCTGTGTGATTTTTGAAAATTTTTTAAAAAAATTAGGGCATTACAAAATGTTTAAAAAGAGTTCAAGTCATTGTAAAGAATTTAAAGTGATTTCAAAACTATCTCGAAGTGTTTTAATAAATTGCAATATATTCAAAGCAAAATTACTTATTTAAGAATAACTTAGACATTTTATTTACTTAAAATTTTTAGTGGTACCACTTCTATTCTACAAGCGATATTTAAGGAACCTCATGAGATTTCGAAAGAATCTTAGTCATCGTAAAGAATTTCAAGGGATTTTAAAAATTTTAAGGGACTTTAAAGGATTTTTAAGAATTTAAAGACATCCTAATGGATTTTGAATTTCAAGTAATTTTAAAAGATTTAAAAGGGTTTCAAGATTTTCAAGAGACTTAAAGCAATTCTAAATCAATTGAAAGAATTTCAAGGAATTGAAAAGACACTTCAAAAAATTTTAGGAGTTTTTAAGTGATTCTTGGGGATTTTTCAGAGATTCTAAGGCATTACAAAATATTTTGAAGGATTTCAAGACATTTTTAATGATTTTAAATAATTTAAAAGGATTTTAAAACATCTTCAAGTATCTTAATAGATTACATTTTTTTCAATTTACAAAGGATTTTAAACAAATTAAAGAAAATTTAAGTATTTCAAAAGATTTTAAATGATTTTGAAGAATTTCAAGATTTCATAGAAGAACTTAAAATATTTGTAGGATTTCAAGAGACTTGAAGTCATTTTGAATCAATTTAAAGAATTTCCAGGGATTTGAAAGAAATTTTAAAGAATTTTAAGAATTTCTAAGTTGTTTTTGAGAATTTTTTAGAGATTCGAAAGCATAACAAAATATTGTAAAGGACAGCAAGTGATTTTAAATGATTTTGAAGCACTTAAATTGATTTCAAACATATTTTGAAGTCGTCTAATAGATTTCAATTTTTTTGAATTTAAAAGGATTTCAAACGATTTTAAGTCATTTTAAGAAATTCACAGGAAGTAATCTTAAGAGATTTTAAGTCATTTTTGAGAATTTTTTAGAGATTTTAGGACAATAAAAAATATTTTAAAGAATTTTAAGTGATTTTAAATGGGTTTCAAAAGTAGTTCAAGAGATTTGAAATGCTTTAAAAAAAATTAAGGAGATTCTGAAAAAATTAAAAAGTATTTTAATATATTTTTAAATATGTATATATATATATATATATATATATATTTAAAATCCTTTCAAATTCTTTAAAATAATTTTTTTTTTTAACTTTTGCAGTTTTTTTAATTATCCTTTTAAGTCTCCTGAAACTCCTTGAAAACGCTTGAAATCCGTTAGAATTGTTCAAAATCTTTTAAAATTCTTTAAGATACCTTGCGATGTTTTTAAAATCACTTTTAGTTCCTAAAAATCATTAAAAATCACTTAAAATCTCTTAAAATTCTTCAGAGATTCTTTGGAATCCCTTGAAAGTCTTCAAATTTATTCAAAATAGCTTTAAATCTCTTGAAATTTTTAAAAAAATTTTAAGTCTTCAAATCACGGTCATTTCTAAAAAAAAATATCAAAATTAACTCAACAACTCTCAGGTGATTTTTATCCAAAAAAAGATGCTTTTGTCCACTGTGCGCCGATTGAGAACGATTGATAATCGGAGGAAGCGTAATCGTTCTCAATCGTGTTGACTCAGATAAGAAACAAAACTGAAGTTGACTGGAATTTCTCTTCTATCGTTTTCAATCGTTTCCAATCGATTATTTCTAGAAAGAATGATATATTTTACAGTAATCTGATTTCGTTTTTATTAATAATTAATATTAAATGTATTAAAGTAGTGTCATGAAACATGTACAAAAAATTGGAAAACTGTCAATGTAATTTATGCAAGACCCCTTGGTTCCATCAGCATTAAACAAATTTCGAGAGCTGACATTTATAAATTTAAAAAAACAAAGCATTTGCAAAAAGCCGATGAAATTATTTCACAACAATTATGCTGAGATAAGGTAAATGCACTAGTAGTCGTCACTTTAAGATCTAGCTAAAAATATTCTTATGGACTAGTTATGCAAAATATTTACAAAACTGACAATAACTAATGCAGTGACGATTGCTAGTACAACTTGCTTACTATGTTTTTTTTTAAATTAATTATAATAATATATTAGATACATACATAAATGGAAGTTGTTCGTGCAAAACCCGACATGTAGAATATTAGAAAATTACAAATCAAGGAAAAAATATTTCTATCTCTTTATAAGAGACATTAAATCATAAAATTTATAAATTTTATTATTATAAAAAAATAGGTTTTACTTTAATTTATAACAGCCTTAATCATACATGATACATACATTATTTCAAAGTGCAATTATTGCAAGTGCAAAATTATTATTAAGTTTTCAATCATCAATTGGCTTTATTGATGAAACGATGTCTGTAATAGAAAAATATATGATTGCTGTATAAAAAATAATTTGAAACCACCTTATATCTGGCAATTATTAAAATGAAAAATTCATAGATAATCCCGTGCTAGGACACTTTTGCTCTATCAAAGAAAAATACCACCACCATTATTGTCGTTATATATTTGTAGTAGTGACAAATTCTGGCTTAAATTTTTCCGGCCTTTCTACCCTGTACTGCAATGTTTAAATATTAGTGTTTGCAAAAGTTTGTGCGTTTTTTGTGTGTGTTGAAACAGTTTTATTAATAGTAAAACAGACAACCTTTTCAATGAAACTAATAGCCCTCATTTTTCGACAACTTTTTTCCATCGATCGGGATCTGTAGATATTTTTAAAAAATCACCTATGCAACCGCACGAACTTTTGCAAAAACATAATATTTCACACAGGAATCCGAAATCAGACCGTGTACGATCGCTTTTCTCCCACAAGTACATGTGAAAAATTTTTTTCGTCCATGGAAAAATTTCTAACCTAACAGTGTATTCAGATACTGCACTAATTGATTGCACTCTTAAAAATTTTTTCTTTAGCTTACCTTATTCTGATGTAAGCAGTCAATTCCTTTAAAATTTTTCAAAACTTCCTCCATAAAGCAGTTTCCATTGGCAGTAATGAACTGTTGAACCGCGTTAGTGGAAAAATCATGCATATTAGTGCGCAGTCACTCCAGCAAACGTTGCTCGCGACATTACCGACTTATTACAAAATTTCGGGTTTTGTTACCTCGCTCGAATATTAGATAACCCTCGTGTTAAGGATAAATACACAATTAGTGATATTTCACATTTGAAAGTTCTTTTAACATTAGGCTGCTTTTTTACATTGGACTGTATTTTTATCATTCAACCAATGGGTTCAGCTGCGCCCTGAAGTGCGCATTGCACTTTTACCTCGTTGTGTGTGCTTTCAGGTAAAAATTGTATTATTAATTAAACAAAATGTCGAAGTGGGCAAAGCGAAAAATAGGTTCTTTAGAAATAGGCTCATTTACATTTGGGATCCTTTAGAACCCCAACTGAGGTATCATTTAGAGCTCATTTATCGTTTTGGGTTCCTTTTCAGCAAGTGGGGTTCATTTTTGTTGCAGCTCCTTTGGAACCAAAAATGGGTTCTAATGGAAACCCCAGTTTTTTCTGTGTGATTTTTGAAAATTAAAAAAAAAATTAGGGCATTACAAAATGTTTAAAAAGAGTTCAAGTCATTTTAAAGAATTTAAAGTGATTTCAAAACTATCTCGAAGTGTTTTAATAAATTGCAATATATTCAAAGCAAAAGCAAAACCCAAATCTATAAAAGCGTGCGTTGAACTGGACGCTTCTTATTAGGTGGTTTGGCATTGAGCAAAGCCAAACTTCCCTTCACGAATTCAGAAGCAAATTAAATACTAAAATTTACTATCCTCCAATTTAATAAAAATGTTAAAAATAAAAAATTTCCCTCTTTCATATTTTTGGGTAGAACATTGGCCTGTTAAATTTTTTTGTTGATAATTTTTTTTTTGCTTAAAACTCATTTAATTTTTGGAAAGTTGAACCATTTAGCTACAAATTCATTTCGGTGGATATATATTCATTATTATAATTATAAAATTCATCTCTATGTAAAATCCCAACTCACGCGCCTACAATCTTACGTTTTCGAAGTAATTCTAGCCTCTATACAAGAGGGTTTTCGCATAGCAGTGTAAAATCGCATAAATTATTTTTTACAGTGTAGCTATTCACTCAGCATTTTAGCGAACGCAAAATGGCAGATTTAATGCACCACGCACAGGTAACAGGTTGAAAATTTGGCCAATCGATTGGATTTTTATTCTTTCAATCTGCAAATGACAGATACGCAATTTGAACCGACTCGTTTTCTGTCGGTTTCGTTTCCTGAGCAATCAGTTTAAATCATTTGACAAATTTTTCAAATCCTTTATATTTGAAAATTTGTTATTATGGGTTGTAAAATTATTATTGTTTTTGATATTAGCAAATAAAAATCAAGAGTGATAAACGCGCGATTTGCGTGCATTTGCTGCTAGCATTAAATAATGAAAAATAGAATATGTATCAAATAATATGTATTAAATCTAAGAGAAAAAGATTTATTGGAAAACTTCACTGAATTATTACGCAAAATATTGTCGATACTTCTCCGCAAATACTCGAAAATGATAACCTCAATGGACTGTTCTTTAGAATTCCGTTAGGATTTGGTTAAACCCTCTCTGGGAATACCCGTTACCTTGTAACCAAATCTATAAAAGCGTGCGTTGAACTGGACGCTTCTTATTAAGTGGTTTGGCATTGAGCGAATCGGTGAATTTGATCAAATTTATAATTCTGAAAATCAGTTTGAAATTCTTCGCTGATTTACTTCTACACTACCAAACAGGTATGTTGATATAAATGATATTTGATATATCTTCAGAAAATCTTTCAATTTCATAATTTAATCAATTATAATTCCTACCGGAGATACTGAGGATGTAATTTTGTTACTAAACCTTTCATTTTTTCCAATTTTTTTATAACATGAACTGAAAAAAATCGCTCAACCAAAGCATGTTTCATTTTAATCTTGTTCTACGAGCAAAGTTTTAGGTGTTTCAGAATAGAACTTGTTTATTTCTCTCAATTAAGATTCTTGGTTTATCAATATAATCCATTTTCTATTATTTCTCATTTTCGAAGTATCTAGTCATAATCAATTTTAACCGTAATTTCGAATTTTGGAAGCAAACATTTTCAAGAAATATAAGAATTCCTCATTATTGATTAGAGAGTAGTATGCATTTTGTTCAAATTCCGTCTTTTTTGGTAGAAGATACTTATTTTTGGTTGAACATTCAACTACTTGGCCTAAAGCTTTACCTCTTTATTAAAAAATCATTTCTCTATTTGAGATCCATAATTTTAGTTAAAAATTCGACTATTTGGTTGAAAAATTTTGTATTTTGTTGAAACTCAGTCTTCTTTTAGTAGAAAATAATTCTTCTTCGTTCAAAATAAATAAAATACTTTTGCTGAAAATTGAACTATTTTGGTAAAAATTAGATTTTTTTTTTTTAAACTTCAATCATTTTCAGAAAAAGTAATCCTTCTAGGTTTAAAATTCAATTGTTCTTTTGAAAATTTTCCTTTTTGAGTAAAAAATTGAACTGCTTAGTTACAAATCAACTTTTTTGTTGAAAATACATATTTATGGGTTGAAAATTCAACAGTTTAGTTAAAATTAAAAACCAAAATTTCCTACCATACAAATCATGAAAAATGTTAAAAATAAAGAATGCCGCTCTTCCAATACAGAAAAAAGTAAAAATTAAAAAATTTTGCCTTCTTATTTTGCGGAAAATGTGAATATAACAGAATTTTTGCTTCTTCATTTAAATTAAAATACTAACCAAACTGTTTAAGAAAATTTCTGTTCCAATTCAGAAAAAAAATATAACCTAAAAGTTCCTTTCTTCCAACTAATAAAAATGTTGAAAATAAAAAGCGTTTTTATTATAATTCAGAAACAGATGGAAAGCCAAACTTCCCTTCACGAATTCAGAAGCAAATTAAATACTAAAATTTACTACTCTCCAATTTGAAAAAATGTTAAAAATAAAAAATTTCCATCTTTCATATTTTTGGGTAGAACAGTGGCCTGTTAAACTTTTTTGTTGATAATTTTTTTTTTTGCTTAAAACTCATTTAATTTTTGGAAAGTTGAACCATTTAGCTACAAATTCATTTCGGTGGATAAATATTCATTATTATAATTATAAAATTCATCTCTATGGTCTAAAATATACATTTTTTGTTAAAAATTCGTTTTCTTTTGTTGAAAGTTAATTTTTTAACCGAATATATAATTGTTCCATTTTTTGTTGATTCACTTATAACTTGACGACTTCTAACTTGCTTATCAGTAAAACAACTATTTTACACACAAAAAAAAATATATATATACAGGGTGTTTTTTTTAACTTGAGACATCGAAATATCTCATAAAATACGCATCCTATGAAAAAAATATCTGTAATAAAAACTTTTTATTTTCGAGGGGGAAAAGCGACTTTTAAAAAATTTACCCCACCGCACCCCCCAGGAGGCAGGAATGGGGTAATTTTGTAATTTCAAATGGGAACCCCAATTTTTTATCACAGATCCCCCTCCAAAAATAAAAAGTTTTTATTACGGAAATTTTTTCATAGCATGCGTATTTTTTGAGATATTTCGATGTCACAAGTTAAAAAAACACCCTGTATATATAAATATATATTTTATAAAATAGAAACTATTTTATAATGTTTTCTCTTTTATCATAATATTAGTTGAGATGATAATTATAAATAAACATAGTGAATAACTCTACTTTATACTTCAATACTGTTTTTTTGTTTTGTACAAAATTTTTAGAAGTTAAAAATATTCTCAAGAATTATATAAAAAAGAATACTTTTTTTACATTATTTCTACTATGGAATTTTCCGCTTATGATATTTTTAATTTCTTATAGCACTAAAAATGACTAGGGTCGTACTTGATTAAGCCACCCAGTTTCAAATATTATATTATTTGGAAGCATTTCTGTTTTCAGTAGAATAATGCATTGTTTTTGACGTATCATTTTTTGATACATTAATTAAAAAATAATTTGTAATAAAATTTTAGTTCAAATTGATATCCAATTTTACCGTAGTAATAATTTTTTTAACCTTTTCACATTGATATTTGTAGAAATTACTATCATTTAATGGAAAAAAAATATATTTTCTTTTTTTTTCAGATTTTTAACAACAATAAAATCTACTATACTACTGTGATATCGCGATTTTTAATATTAATTTCTCGGAACCGAATAATTTTTTTGTAATAAGCAGTTTTTCTTCCAATTCAGTATCCCCATATCTCATGAGAAAAATTTTATTTTTGCAAAGAATTTAAATTTGAATCACTATTCAACGTTTGTCTCATCTTAAAATAGTGATTTCGATATTCGCATTTGATATATTATTACCATGTTTAAACGATTTTTCATTTATATATCAGTTATGTAAATGAATCTTGCGTTTTAAATAATGTGAGATGATAATAAAATCAAATTAAAAATTTCAAAAATTTCATTCGAAAACATTTTTTCAAGTCTTCATTTTCAATAATACAAAATATGTACTTTTTAAACATTGTAATTTTAATAATTTTATAATAATGCATATAAATAACTAATAATATATTTACTGTGTGAGTTAATACTTCTAAGAAAAATATTTTTCCCAAGCTTGTTACAAAATATTAGAAATCATCTGTAAGAGATTAATTAGAAAAATGTTAAGTAAACATTTATTATAATTTCTTAGCTGGCCACGTGTTTCTCAGAGAAACCGCTTGACCGAGAGTTTGTCAGAAAAATCTAAGCGGTTCCGTAGCAAACTTGACTAACGCGTGCGCCAGATTTAGGTTTTAGGACAGGTTTTAGGTAGTTAGGTAGGGTTCGATTCCCCAGCGGGGGCGATTTTTCACAGCGTATGAGCATGCGGTCATATGTGTGAGACTCTGTGCGTGCAATTGTGTGAGAAGAATCGAAAATTAAGTGCAGTAATCATTCATAAAATAATTTTCTCCTTTTCGAATCGATGGACATTTTACATAATTTTTGTTGTCGAAAATTTCGAGCTAATCTATTTATAAATCGTGTATAGAATGCGTGCATTCTATACTCTTCACAGAAGTAAGGCGTACTACACGAAATAGTAACTCTTCTTCTCGCTGAGTGTGGACGGTTACCAAGTGGTGCAGTGCATCCTACTATTTGAAATTATTCATCCTACTCTTTTAAGAAGTCAGTTGAAATAACCTGAATGCGAAATAGTAATTTTAACAGAATTCACCGACAAATAGCTGCGTTTCAATTTAAAATAGTAAGAACTACTAGTTTAGAGAGGTCTTCTAACGATCCACTTTTTTCTGTGTACTGAAATTTTATACTGTTTTCGGGATTTTACATGTCTAAAATCGTTCTCCCCTTCCCAAATCCACAAGTACCCCAACTTTCATAATAAGCCTCGAAGTAATGCCCGACGTACTAATCCTGTTTTTCTCTTCAATTTTTAAAATCCCCTACTGTTTGTCCTACCTAAGCGCTACCTTTCACCTGTATATTTGGTCAGAGAATTGTAAAACTGCAGAAAACCGAAACTCGTAAGCACATCCGACTACCCTCAGACGAGTTTGGGTGTAGACATTCGATTACACCGAGTGTGCACATTCCTCTTCGTCACAAAACCTCCCGATCGACAGTGGTTACACGTAGTGAAAACACGACTGAGCGAGAATCACGAAAGGTCACCCATCCGAGTACTAACCGTGCACGTACGTGCTTAACATTCGAGATCTCGACGAGTCGGGAATCACCACCTAGCTACTGCCGTCGGTTTGAATTCCATAATAATTAACCATAAAAAATATTTTTTGTAGGATATTCAACTGGACAGGATGGAGTTCACCTTCTGCTTGCTTTTGCTCGGATTCTCCTTCACTGTGACCGAATGTATTCAGTTCCCCGAATATTATCAAGATGAGATTCAAGAATTAGAAGATTATAAAAGAATTTGTCATAATCACAGCCTAACTTTGCATTTTAAGAACCCCGATTTCCTTATTGGACCAAACTTCATCGATGATCCTCTCCTATCATGTTTGACATTAGAGGGCACAGGAATTCAAAGAATAGCCCCCAGAGCTTTTGATAAACTTCCAAACTTGAAAAGTTTGGAGTTAACAGAAAATGATTGGAAAGGACAACAGATGTTATCGATTGGCGGACATAAAAATCTGAAGAAACTCATTATGCACAGTGTCTGGTCAAATAGGTATGAATACGATGAAGATGATAATCGCTACATAATACATATAAACTCAACATATCCAGCATTAGAAAAGTTGGTTTTCAGAACTAATAACTTACGTAGATTTGGAATCATAGTACACGAGGCAGCTTACTTTCCTAAGCTTTCATATTTAGATTTTAGTTTGAACAGTCTTAGATTCATTCTATACAATACAAGATATACTGGCTCTAGTACTGACTCTGATTATCCTAATTATCGAACCGATTTATCATGGTTACCTAAATCACTGAAATATCTTGACCTTGACTTTAATGATATAGAATCTTTGTCGCTCACAAATATGAATGAGCTTGAAGTTTTATCAGTCAATGGTAATCATCTTCAAAACATTACCTTACATAATCTAAATAAACTCAAGGTAATTTCAGCTGGTTCTAACTCCATTGGTCCTAATGTCTCCGATCAATTCAGTGGTATGCCTGCAATTGAAGAATTAGATTTAAGCAGTAATAAAATTTCTTATTTTGCTGGTCAAATTGTAGATTTTATGCCAAAGCTGCGGATCCTAAATCTCGAAGAAAATCTTTTAACTGATGTTCCGGTAATAAAAGATGCACCCAATTTGCAGACTTACAATCTACGTTATAATAAAATAAGAAAATTAGGGTCTTATGATTTTAATAATATGCCAAATTTGAAAACCTTGGACCTAACATATAATAAAATTGATGCGATAGATCCGAATACCTTTGATCATCTTGAGAAATTGGAAACTCTCTCACTCAGAGGAAACAAGCTAATAAACATGCCAGATGGATGGATGTTTAAATTCCAAAATGTTAATGTGGACTGGTTTCAATTTAAAAAATTTGGAAAATCTTGAATGAAATAATAGTCCTTCGTTGGTTCAATTTTCTCTACGATATAATCCTTTCAAATTCCGTGATCCTCTGTCTTATGCTTCCGTACCCAAAATTATATCAATATACGGTATAGAATTTACAACCGATTAAAAATTGAGACTAGATTGGATTTTATATAAAACTTTATACAATTTAATAAGAAAAAGTTTTTTATAATCACTGTTATAATTACTTTCGTATTTTTAATCATTGAGTAATAAAATGTTGAGCAACCGAAAACTTGATTAAATTTTTTCTAATTTCCTCATTTCCAGAATTACTAGATATTATTAAAAAGGCTTGGTTAAAATAATGTCAATAGCAGTTTATAATTATATGTTATAGAAAAAAATTTCACTACAGTATAAAAATGTTTAATTACTATTTATTTGTATTTGTATTTATTTCTGAAAAGTCCCTAGAGCTAAATAGACCTCTAAAGGACAGGATAATCATGTTCATTACAAAATTGTCAAAAGTTTTTGAACACATAAATTCGAGATTAAATCAGAAAAAGAATCTAGAGAATTAGAAAAAGAATTGAAAAATTAGAAAAAGAATAAAAAATGAAAGAAAAGTAATTAAAAAATTAGAAAACGAACCTAGAAAATTTTAAAGAAAACTTTTTCATTTTACAGGATTTTACAAAATTTTAGCATTTTCAGTCAGTTTGGAGATATTTAAAATTTTTGGAAAATCAACTATTTTATTGAAAATTTGACTTTTTTAGTTGAATTGACTGAAAGTTGAACTACTTTATTAACAATTCATTTTTTTCTTATTGAGGATTTTTCATTTTATTTATTTATTCATTCAACTGAAGAGCAAGTTGTCTAATTACAAATGTATTCAAAAAAGAGTATCTAACTACAAGTTACCTCAATCAAAACTTAACTTACTTCAACTGTTTTTGATATAAAATGAAAATGGTTTTTGGTTAAAAAATTAACTATTACATTTTTCATTTGAGAATTCATCATTTTGGGTTGAATATTCAACTGCATGGGTGAAAGTTAAAGCTTCATAATTCTATCTGAAATTTTAACTATTCCACTTTTGGTTGAAAATTCTTTTTTTTTTTTTGTGTGTGGATAATTAATCTTCTTGGTTAAAACTTCATCTTTTTGGATGAAAATTAATTTTTTGTTGACAATTAATTTTTTGTTGAAAATTCAAATTTTTGGGTTAAACATTCAACTGTTTTGTACAATAATAGCCTTTTTGGATTGGATATTCCACTATTTTACAGAAAATGCAAATGTTTGATTGAAAATTTAATATTTCGAAAGACTTCAGAAAATTCCCAAAATTTTCAAAAAAGAATCTGAAAGGTTTCAATAAATTTTTTTTTATTTTTTAGGATGTATTAAATATTTAAGGAAAAAGTCGAATCCGTTTAAAAGATATTTATATGTTATAAAAAATTTACAGTATAATTTAAAATTTAAAAAGATTTCAAAAAATTCAAAACAAAATGCAGATTTTTTGAAGATTTTGAAACAAAGTGTTGAAGTTTTTTTTTAGGATTTTGAAATAAACTGTTAAAGTTTTTTAAGGGTTTTAAAAGGTTTCAAGATGATAAAAATTTTTTCTTGATATTTCTCGAAAAATAAAGGATATAGTTTAGAAAATTTACAAATTTATTGATTCGTTCTTCAATTTGCAGCTTTGAAAACAATAACCTGGATTTATGTTTTTTGAACTGAATCTGAATCTTTGAACTGTACAATTTATAAAAGTTAAACAAAAAGTTATTTTGCAGTATAAATGCATTTAGTTAAAATTTTGTTTGTTCAAGAATCTTGAGAAAGTTCAAAACGATTTTTGAAGATTTCAGATGTATTGAAAAACAAACTAGAAACTTTTAGAGAAATTTTTTGTATTACAGGATTTTACAAACTCTTAGGAAAAACTCGGGTCCGTTTAAAAGATATTCAGCACTTTTAAAAGTTTGGAAGAAATTGAAAAATATTTTATAAATTTTTGGAAACCTTTTTAAGTTATAAAATATTTTCAATCTCCTCCAAACTTCTAAAATTCCTAATTATATTTTAAACTAACCCCATTTTTTCTTAAAATTTGGAAATTTTTTTGAAAATTAAAAAACTCCCTTAAAATCTTCCAGATTTTTTTCAACATTTTTGTAAACCTTTTGAAATTTGTTGAAATTTTCTTCAAAAAGTAATAAATTATCTCAAAATTTTCCAGGAATCTTAAGAAAGTTTTATTTTATAGTTTTGAAACCTTTCAAATTTCTTCAAAAAGCTCCTATTTTTTCAAAATCTATGTAAATCTCCATTTTGTTTAAAATTTTTTAAAATCTATCCAAACTTAAAATTACTTTTAAGTCTTTTAAAAAGTCGTACAACATCTAAATATCTTTTAAAATGATTAGATTTTTTTTTAATATTGCAAAATTGAAAAAATTGCCTTAAAATATTCTTGATGTTTTTTTGAAAATTTTTGAAATCTTTCAACATGTTTTAAAATCTTTTTAAATATTCTCTGAAAATTAATTTTTGAAAATAAAAGTTATTTGAAATTTTGCTAACAATCTTAACACTTTTTTTATTCTATAGAGTTAGGGCCGGCAATCTAGAAATATATAAATTTTTCGAATAAGAAAGACATACGTGTCATAAGAATAGATAGAGGTAGGGCATTTATAGAGGCAATTCTGCGTGATTAAATATAGATAATAATTTAAATATTGTTCTGATTTTTATATGCGAGTATTTTATGGATAAATAAATCCCTAGACTGATTTTGATATGTGAAATATCAGATTCTTTATTTCTTCTCCCGAGTTGACCCTATATAAAATAAAATTTAGAAAAGCGAGAAGCTTTCAACGTTTTAAAATCTTTTTAAATATTCTCATGAAATTAATCTCTTTAAATATTGTCATAAAATTAATATTTTTGAAAATTGTCAGAAAATTGATTGTTTTAAATAAAAGAATATTAAATTTTACCAAGCATCTTATGAAATTTTTCTTATTCTCTCAAAACCTTTAAAAAATTTTCAAATTTAAAAACCTCCATTTTGTTTGAAATCTTTTGTAATCATCTCAAAATTTGAGATATCTTTAAATCTTTTCCAACATTTAAAAAAATTTTGATATAATTCAGTTTTCCAAAAAAAATTTGAATCCCGAAAAGTTAAAAAAATTGTCTTTAAATGTATCAGATTGTTTTTCGGTATAATATATTTTGAAATCTTTGAAAACTTAAAATTAATCTTGTAAAATAAAAGGAAGGTTCTATACGCATAAAAAAATTCGGCTATTTGTACCAAAGTATCGGTGTAAATAGACCCTTTCCCTTAGAATTCGTACCGAAATTTTATATACGTAGCCACGGCTGAAATTAAACATAAATTATTAAAAATTTTCCCAAGAATATTAAGCCATTTTTTTCTTATTCTCTTGAAACCTTTCAAAATTCTCAAAAAGTTTATACATTTTTCATTCGATATCTTCAAAAATCTACATCTTGTTTGAAATTTTTCGAATCTTCTCAAAATTTAAATTCTTTTCAAATTTTCAAAAAACTTTCAAAACTTCTAAATATCTTTTAAAATAATTCAGTTTCCCTAAAAATTTCAGAATCCTGCAAAATAGAAAGATTGTCTTCAAATCATCCAGGATCTTTTTCGACATATTTTGAAATCTTCAAAACCTAAAATTAATTTTTTAAGAGAAGACCTAAATCTATTTAAATTTTCTCATAAATCTTATTGTCGGTACCGATAATTTTTTTTACCAGTATAAAAAAGCTTACAAATTGTAAAATACAATTAGTCATTTGAAAATTTTTATTTACCAAATGGATAGTGCAGAAATTTCGTAATCTTTAATAATATATGAATACATACGATATAGACTCATTCAACATGGAAAAGGGGTTATGAATAGAATCCTTTTCTTATTTTTAAAACATATGGTCAAAAAGTTAAAAACCGTATGTCTGCCTTTATTATTAAAGAATCATTCACAATTAAATTTGCTCTTTTAGAAGTAAAAGTCATTTATCTAAAATGTTTATAGCAAAGAGCAAACTGAAAATAGCCACTAAAAGTTATATTTACGCAATGTAGCAACCAATCAGGTTTTCGATAACATTGTATGTGAGATCTCGTGACACCTTTTTAAAAAAAGAATAAAAAACAGTAAGCCGTCGCGGGACCCCTGGCAGATGTGAAACATGAAGAAAGGATGGTGTATTGAATGAAGTATAAATGGAAGTGAACAAATATTTAGATTTGTATAAGATTGTTTATTTTTCACAAAAATACTTAGAAGTGAAATTTCTTAGCGCGCGATGAGAGGGGAGCAGAGGGGACTGCCAAGTCGGTGGGGCGCAAGTATAATGGAGAGCGCAGCGTGCGGAGAGAGGGGACGCCGAGCTGAGGCGGATTGAGCCGTCGAGCCCCGAGCGCGTCGTTCCATCTCACGCGTTGCCACGCCAAGAGGCGATCTTACCCCCGTACCGTGCCATTAGATGTTTCACATCAAAAAGGATGACCGGTTACTGAAAACATTTTGGCATTTAATTGAATTAACGGTGTGCAGAATTGTGGTTCACACGTTGTTAACACTTACTACTCTGAAATTCTTTGAGATTGGTCTGTAATTGCCTAAGGGAGTTTCCTGGATCTCATCTTCATCCAAATCAACAACCGCGCCGCTGTCCATGTTTATTTTCACTCGTTTATAAAGGACATATCTGTTTGTATATATTCCGCGAAGAAGTTTATTATTCTGCTCCAATATTGCAAAGACGTCACCGTTGGACGTAGATAATACAATTTGCTTCTTTATTGGGATGGGCGCGAAGCCTTTTCTTCCTAAATTCAATAAAAGATGTTGATCAGGAGGAAAAGTGTATTTTCGAATTTCGAATAGCCGGTGCGGATTCGAGTGAGGAATAAGCTGAATATGTTTGAAACTGCCAGTAGTAGGAATCTTGACAGGAGACCTGGACCTTTCACGAATGGCAGACCCGACAGGAGAGAGAGGCCTGGCAGGAAGAAGAGACATGCCGAGAGCAGGATGTCTTTCAGGAGGAGACCCAGACATGGCAGGAGAGGACCTGAACCTTTCACGAAGAGGAGATTCAGCAGGAGGGAGAGGCCTGGCAGGAAGAAGAGACCTGTCTGGAGAATCTTGTCTGTCAGAAGAAGAAGAAGATGGGACGCTACGAGGAATGCCAGGAATAGGAGCGCCATTAGGTAAGCATTCGAATTGTGAACTAACTTCTGCAACAAGAAATAGAGTATTACATTTTGTTTTAAGTAAATAATTGTTATAAATACCACATTAAATATAAGTTTGGATGGAAAGTGGGGGAGAAATGGCTTGGCCAAATTGCATTTACTTAATAAAAAAAGTAAATAATTATTGATATTTGAGATATAAAGTTACATTAGAGTAAAATATGCAAGAACACTAACTAGGCTGTGAGGTTAAGAAGGTGCCGCGAAAAAGATAATCGCGGTTTAAAACATTTCACGAAGCATTAACACACTTCAACTCTCGCACTTTGATTTGTATTCAGAAGCAAATAGTTTACGTTCACGCGAACGTGCACGGAATATTCCTTGTGGCCCTTTGTTTCCTGGCTTCCTTTTTGTCTCTCTTACGCATGCTGAATTTCAATTCTAGAATATTCTTATTGTCGATAAAATTCTTTTTATTGATAAAAATTATATCAATTCAGTCAAGATTAAATTTTAGTTTATAAGAGATGCTTATGTTGGTGTCAGGCCTGACACTACGTGGAGGCCATAAAGGCCCAGCTATCCCACTCATTTTTCAGGGTAGAGCGGCACGGAAAAAATCAAAGATAAAATGTGTTGCAGATAAATTTTGGAGCGGTTAAAATATTGCACGTATTTCAGTCTGCTGTTTATGCAGGCGATTTCAGTGTTCATTTCCGTAGCGCATATTGTCAACTTCCACGCGTGCTTGCATGACATTAACCTCACGAGCTGTCGCTAGGTATTTTCTTGAAGCTTCTACACTGTTACAAATGTTTACAATTATAGTATACACGGGCATATTAAATTTCCTATATGTTTACTAAATTCATTACACTTTGTAATTTTAGTATACTTACGTATACTAAATTTCTTTTATGAAGTTATATGTATACTAAATTTATTAAATGTACAGTAAGTATATTTCACGCATATGAATTTCATAGTTTCTGTATACTAAAATTCATATACGTGTTTACTATATTCAGCTGCGCAAGCGCGTTTCGATTTACGCGAGTCGAGCAACGTGGCCGGTGGCAGGCTCGTATGCCGCTGCATTTGTTTGAGTTCTTTGTAATGCTAAAAGATTCGGCTTCTTTTTGCGAGGATCTGCGAAGTCTTCTCTTTAAAAGGTATGTTCAATTCATTAACGTAAATGTAGCTTAACGATATGATTATTTGAAAATTAAAACTTTGTTCTTTAATTTCATTTTTCATCTGATCATGTTTACAGCTGATGAAGACGGAACCCACGCGAAACGGAACGCATATACTGAATTTAGTATATGCGTATACTAAATTTCGTATACATGTATACTGAATTTACTATACGCGCATACTAAATGTCATGTACGTGCGTACTAAATTCAGTATATGCATATACTAAATTTACTGTGCGCTGGTATACTAAATTTAATTTCATGTTGTGCATTCATGCTTCCATTGCATGTATACTAAATCTAGTACAGATTTTTCTAACAGTGTATAGTAACACCTTGCATCTCGAAAACAGGATGATATCTGTTAATCATGGCACCACCAATGCGGAAAAAATTCCCGAGATTACGAAGGTGATCAATCGAAATCCTTTTGTCAAAGAACTTAAAAATGGATTTCAAGTGGACCTTTCTAGACTCAACAATTCAACTAGATTTTGTTATGAGCTGTGCTTAGTTCGCCTCTTCCGTTGACAATTGACTTTGACCTGCTTGGAGAAATGGCGGTATCTTGGATTCAATACCCAATCGTTCTAACAGCGGTTCGGCATCTCGGTATCCTCTGTCCCCGATAAAAATATCGCCAATGTCGAACAATGCTTTCATTTCCTCCACATCCCTTTCAGATTCATTGATGAGCATTTGTGCGTCATTGATCTGTGAGTCCGAAAAATGACGTCATTGTATATCAAGTATATACCCATCTGGAGCTACAATAAAAGTAGCTTACACTAAGTGACATCCCTCATGCTTACACAATGATTGTCGCGGTACACGAAAGTTACTGCTCTTATGCGTGTGAGCATAAGTGCCATCTTTGATAGCAATCGCACTAGGAATTTCTGGTTGGGAATTGTAGAGTTCATTGGCGAATTCTGTCACATGCCTTTCTACATATTCCTCTCCGGTTATCGCTGTTAATCCAATGTTGCCAGGCACAAATCGCTGCATTAGAGACTCTCTTACCGTAGCAATGACCATGCTTGTAGCTTGCCGGCTGGAATAGTGGAAAATTACTTTCAGAAATTCATCAGAAAGTCCCTGACGCCTCTTGCAAAGAAAAGTCATCAGATCCTTCTCGCTGACGTATCTTACACCATGTTCATGTAACCGAGGAATTGGATCAAATTCTTCATCACCAAAGCTTTCTTCATCACCGAAATTTTGATGAGAATTTGCTTCATTACGAAGTTTCTCTAAAAACAAAAGCATCTGCCCTCCGGGGATCCTATATGGTCTATTAATTGCTTGTAATTCAGGAAGCAAAGGTGCTAAGATGAAGCCACGTACATTCAAATGCTTTAAACAGGCTCTAGTCTCCTCCGGAATGAAGATATCCATATCAATATAGACATTGACTCTACACTCCACTGAAAGCCTAAGGGTTCATTCACAAAATACGTGATACGTTTAGGGGTGAGGGGGAGTCTGCCAAAGTATCATTATCCATGTTAAGAACAATGGAAAAAGTATCCCGCGGGGGGGGGGGGGGGCAGAAGATCCTGAAAAATGTATCACGTATTTTTTTAACAACCCCTAGGTACATTAGCATTACTGTCATCATTACAGAACATACATGTTTGCTTACATGAGAGAGGCATGAGAGCATTTATCGACATTGGCGATATTTTTATAGAGGACAGAAGAAACCGCGATGCCCAACCACTCTTAGAACGATTGGGCATTGAATCCAAGATACCGCCATTTCTCCAAGCAGGTCAGAGTAAATTGTCAACGGAAGAAGCGAACAAAGCACGGCACATAACGAAATCGAGATGGATTGTCGAATTTAGAAATGACCACTTAAAATCCATTTTGAAGTTCTTTGACAAAACGATTTCGATTTATCACTTGTGTAATCTCGGTGATTTCTTCCGTATTGGCGGTGCCATGTTTAACAGGTATCATCCTGTTATCGAGATGCAAGGTGCTACTCTAGGCAAGGGAATATACCTAGCGACAGCTCGCGAGGCTAATGTCATGCAAGCACGCGTAGAAGACGACAATATGCGCTACGGTCAACTAGGTGACATCACGATTGGCTTTTATCAAGTTCAACTTGCACAATCTTACATTCAAGACAAGCTGCGAAGGGATGATGATGAAGAGTTTCAACTAAATACGCTACGTAATGAACGTGGTTTCATCAGAGTAAGAGTACACTGTAAAAAAATCTTTTGTGATATTCACAATTAGATTGTAATTTCACCAGGAGTGTATTTTCAACTTACAATGTATATCCTGATAAATTTACCAATTTCCCTCAGAAATTCACGATCTAGTCCAATTTTACACCATGGAACAGTATGAAATAACTGTCCGATGTAAAATTACTATGTCTGACGATGGAAATTATTCTATCAGTGTGACACGTAGTCAATTGACGTGAGTCAATACATTTAAATGAGCTTATAATTTAGCACTTTTTTGGTAAAGTTGCAGTATCTAGCATAATTTCACAAACGGGTAGTTTTGTTACGTCTTGGCATTCTGAGAAATTACAAACAGGACACAAATCGACAATCCATGAACAAACTGACAGAAAGAGATGGCGCGTTGGACTTTATCATAAAATTACGTCTTAGAGCCTCTAATATTGCTCTAATAGTGATGAGTTATGTTATATATATAGTTATAGTTATATATATCTATGTGAATAAAAAAATATGTCTTTTCTATTCGAAACAATATCTTAAAAAAGTAATATGCGCTTTATTTATCCTGCTAGAGTGTTTAAAAATGTATAACCTTACGAACATAACCTCAAAATTGAAATGTAATCCTGGCCACTCACGTCCTCCATTTTTTTTACAAAAGTGTGTAAACTTCCCACGTGAAAATGTTCTACGGAAAGCGTTCTACGGAAATTCCATGTGGAAATTCCATACGGAAATTCTACAAACATTTCTACAAACTAATTTTGGACTAAGTTTGACTTCCGGTGATGAACTGCGCTCTCGGAAATCACACTCCGGACATCACACCCTTGCACCAGGTATGCGAACCACATCTTCTTCCAGAAAATTATGCTACCCATGTCAAAATCTTGCACCAACTGTGGGTTCCTCGAGCACACGAGATTAAATCAATGCCCCACGTGCAAAAAACACATCTCTGGGGAAGTCTGTGTTTAACAGTACTTTAGGGTCCTTGGAGTAAGTTTCTCGAGGACACGAGAATAAACCAGTCTTCCCCAAAGAAGATGCGCTTTTCACAGAAGGGGCATTGGTTCAATCTCATGTCCTTGACGAACCTACTCCAGGCACCCTGAAGCACTCACAGAAAAAACTAAGAATAAAATTTGTTGCAGGAAATTTTTTAGAGCGATAAAGTTTTGTTCAGCCAACTTCGCGTCTTTCAAAATACATGTGTTTGTCATGGAAAAACAAAATAAAGTTTAACCGATATTTGTGTTAAGTTTATCCTCCGAAGTTAATTTTTGTTGCAGATAATCTTTCGTCGAAAATCGATGTAAAGTTTATCTTCTGTTTTTCCTGTGCTGTAAAGCCAAACTTCCCTGAAGAAGATGTGTTTTTCATATTTGGGGCATCATTTCAATCTGATGTCCTCGAGGAACCCACTCCAGACACCCTAAAGTACTGCAAAAATCAGACTATTCCGAAAAATATGTGTTTTTTGCACCTGGGGCATTGATTCAATCTCGTATTTCCGAGCAACTTACTCCAGGGACCCTAAAGGAACTCGTGTCCTCGAGGAACCCACAGTAGGTGCAAGATTTTGACGTGGGTAGCATAATTTTCTGGAAGATGTTTTACGCATACCTGGTGCAAGGGTGTGATGTCCGGAGTGTGATTTCCGAGAGCGCAGTTCATCACCGGTAGTCAAACTTAGTCCAAAATTAGTTTGTAGAAATTTCTGTAGAATTTCCGTATGGAAATTAAGTATGTTAAGTTAAGTATGGAATTTCCGTAAAACGCTTTCCGTATAATTGTTTCACGTGGGTTACATCGTCGCACGCAGATCGAATAATTTCCATCGTGGCACGATGTAAAATTACACCAACTTTTATTACAGTGTATGTTCTCGTTTCCGAAATGGGACAAGGTACTAACCGTGGTATCTCGCTCTGCCGCCGTCTCTTCCCTTTCAGCATATCACAGTAAAAAAAATGTTCAAAATGATACCGAAGTCAATATCATTTTGATATGCAACAAAAATGATACCGAAATGGAAAGCATTTTGATCGGCCGGTATGAATGATCGATTTTTGAGATCATAATGATTTGACACGGGATCATGTATCAAGTCACTTAAATTTGACAGACGTTCTTGGAGTAGTTTAGCTCATATGCTATCTTTTTATGGTTCCTGATCGTGCAGTTTATTTGAAAAGTTAAAAAATTAACGAAATCTGGTTTTAGAATATATCACCTGTTAAGTGTGGTTGTCACTTGCTTGTGGTTAGATGAAATTTTCAGGTTATAACGTTATGACATCCTGGCCAAAAATTGGCGGCCATTTTGTTTAGTCTGCAAAATGACCCTGAAAACAAATCAAAATGATCCGAATAGACAGATCATTATGATCTCGAGAGTCAAATGATCGTTGGAGCAAAATGCTTTGCAACAAAATGATCCTTTTTTTGTTTACTGTGATATGGGGATTCATTTTTTCACGAAATTGAGCACTTAGCGCCGTATAGCGCATAAACTGTCCATTTTTCCTTATTTCCCCCCTGAATCTTTAATTGGGCCCTTATAAGCTACATATTTACCAAGTTTCAGCCAAATCTACCGAAAGCCATTTTCCCATACATTTGGTGCGGGGTCCTTTAAATATCGAATCGCAGCATTTATAGTCTAACAACATTTGATTCCTGTGCACAAATCTCAGATTTGTGTAAATATATAAGAGAGGTATATGAAAATTAAGATTGTTTAAAAAAATGTTATTTATATACCCATACTTTATGCGCAATTATTTTGATCGATTCTGCGGTCATATTGCTTATAAGCAATATGAACTAAAAAATTATTATTTTTCGCATTAATCAATGCTAAAAAATTATTTTGTTGAAAATACCTTTTTTCACTCTCCTTTACACAGTTTTTTTTTCAAAGAAAAATGTTAAAATCAGCCTCAAAGGATCTCTGCTCAATTTAATTAATTTTGATCTTAAACAAATAAAATCGAAATCGGATGCCAATTGTTACAAAATAAAAAATATCCACTTTCCTCCCACGGTGAGGCGTGTCTTAAATGTACTTAAAATTAGAGACATATTGTATCATTATATTTACCAATAGAATCGAGGACAATCACCAGGGATAAGACAAGAGCATAATCAATCCTCATACTTTCTAATTAGAGGAAAAACTGATTATTTTACAATTAAAGAATTTTATTAACAGTGTAACTAATGAATATTCTAGTGCCTCCTTGCAAGTTATATAATATATCCTGTATTCGTTATCTCATCCACTGTATAAGCGTCATGACATTTGCATTAAATTAGAGTCATTTGGAAGGGAAAAAATTATTGACTTAACTTGTTATAACTGATATCACAATTCATACACGGAGAAAGTTTATTCAATAAAATGTACTCAATTTTTTCGGTAAATGGAGGACATTATTGCATTCAGATAAAATTTACAGTTATTTCAGGACTTAATACAAAACAGACCTATGAAAAATAAAAAAGATTTGTGTAAAATCTTAATTTCAAACGCGAAAAGTCTGATATGTAATAATTCATTCAAAGATTATATTATGTTCATACAAGCATATTATGAAATAACGCAAATTAATGCAAATTTTTATTAAATGAATGATATGAAGTTTAATTTCGTGTGATATTACCTATTCACTTCAAAGAAAGTATAAATTGCAGAATTTGCTCAGAGATATACACTTTTATCAGGAGAGGAATTACACAACAGTAATTAAAACTGAAATGCACATTAATGTATTAATTCAAGTGTATAACGCTTTTGAATTTTAAACTTTTGCCATCGAAGGTTAAAAAAAATTTAATTCCGAAATTTTTAATTCAAACGCATAATGTCCACAGAATAAAAATGTTAAAAAAAAGCAATTAGTATTTTCCAATTTAGAAAAACTTGAAAACTGAAATTTCACCCCTTTCAACTCAATAAAACCTATTTTTGAAAAAACAAGAAAAATAGCCTCTTTCAATTAAGAGAAAATTTAAAAATAACAAATTCTTTCCTGAAACTCAATGAAAATGTTAAAAATCAAACATAATCTTTCTTCCAATTCATATAATATTAAAAACCAAAATTTCCTCGTTTGAGAATCAAAAAAAATGTTCAAAATACAATTAGCCCAACAACTCTATTTGCACCAAAAAAATCCGGCTATTCGTACCGAAATTTCGGTACTTGCAGCCACGCCCTTCTTTTAAAATTAGAATTGTAAAATTGAAAAGTTTTTTTTATACATAAATCCCGATAAGTTAAATTATTTTAATTTTAAATTGTTGAAAATAATAATTGGTCAATTCTTATGTATATATCAAAATCCAAAACTTTCACTGACAAATTAACAATTTTTGAAATAATATAATTGAAATTGTAATGTTCACAGTTGAAATTTTAGCGATTTAAGGCTTTCTATTTCTAAAAATTCAGTTTCAAATTGTTTATTTTTTAATATATGATTTATCTCTCATTTGTAATGGACAGACAAATATTGCTAAATATTAAGAAATGGTTCTTTTTCAATTAAAAAATTTCAAATTGAATGGGTCAAAAATGGAATACTTAGACTAAAAGAAATTCGATTGGGATTTGAAATTGAATAAAAGCATTTAATTATGAATCTATAAATTATAAATTATTTCAAAATTGAAAATAGTTTGTAAAGTTTTAATTGAACGTTTAATTTGGTTCAACTACTAGGGCTTGCGAATGGGGTTGTTGCATATTTTCAAATAATTTTTTTTCCTAGTAAAATTAGAAGAACACCAAACAAATAATGTAACTACGGAAGAAAAGTTTTTTTAAATCAAGTTTAAATATTTTTTTTAGTGTTTAAAAAGTATATTTTTTGAATTTTTGCGGGAAGTACTTTGCAGGAAGTACTTCATTCTGATTAGCGCGGTTGTCCGGTTGGTGATGGAATATAATATGGCCGCTAGCGACTAAATGGGTAAATAGTAAACATAACCTATTGTGAAAAATATTCAAATTGAGGTTATCTTTGGAAACATTTCATTCTCACGCACTTGAATGATATCATTCATTACTATATTTTTTAAGGTTTTATATTTTAAGCAAAATTGTATTGCTTTTCGACAATTATAAGTAAATAAATATCTCTGTTAGAAATTGTAAATTGAATTTTCGCCAGCTGTTTGCTAGATACTTCGTTAGACAATAGATCATTATTCTGATTGGTTACGCGCTTTTTGGGAAGTGACGTTTCAAGGTCACAGAGCTTTTGAATAGGGATTTCAATACTTTTCTTAAACATTTTTTTTCTCCACAATGAAGTTTTCAAAAATTTTTTTTAATGCACCAAAATGTTCAGAATTTTATGCAGTATTTAAAAAATATATTACCTAAAATTCATGCAACGACCCAATTGAACAATTTTAATTTGCAAATTGTTTAATTTTTAACAGGATCAGAATCGTCTTATAAAATCAGTTATTGTTCAATTTTCAACATTCGAACTACAGTACAGGTTTTAATTGCTCAAGTTTTTAAAACTGCATTGATTTTTCTTCTAAAATTTTGTAAAATTGCCAGAAAAAAATAATCTCATTGTCATTTTTTGGTTTTCCCATTCACAAAAAATTCCCTGTCATTTTCCGCTTTCCCGGGACATCGGGCACCCTCAGTAACTTAAAATTAATACCTACATTATCAGACAACCTTAAGGATAAAATCGCTTTCAAAACGTAGAACTCTCAGTTTTAAATACAAGTTCTTCAAACCTTAATAATTTTAAATAAAAGAGATTAAAAATGTCAGGACATTAAATCGAAAAGCTTCATATTAGTTAAACAGGTATAAGTTTAAAAATTTTCAATTAGAAAATGATGCAGTTTCAACCTTACTGTGGAATTGTTTAATTTACAACGTTTCTTACTTGATAGGGGAGAATGGTCCTAAGTCGGCACTTTGGGTCAAGCTGCCTCCCTCGTGTTTCTCAGAGATGGCGCGCGTGTCGGCTTAACCATTTGGTCGTATGACAGGTTGGTAGACACGGACGTAATTTACGCTAACAAATTGTCACTTTAGTTTTCGCTTGACAGCGTGAGCGGGGTATAAATTTTGCGTACAAACGGAATTCCATGTGTGTAAATATTTTGAAAAGTTCAATCGATTAAGTGTGTTGGTTTCCGTGTTCTGTGTTCTCTCGCCTGATAAAAACTATTTTTCATCCGGATTTGTTTCGTGTGCGTATTAGCATGAAATGTGTGAACATTTGTAGTGGTCCTGAGTCGGCACAAAACAGGTGGTCCTTAGTCGGCACCTTTTTTTTGTTGCTTTCGTTGTTACTTGTGAATTATTTTATTTAGTTGTGTTTCAATTTCGTGTTACTCGTATCTGGTTAAAACTAATAACTATGCGATTCTACGTAATGCGCCATTTCCATATTTTTGTGTACGTTACAACACAACAAATATTTACAAAGACAAGTCTATAATTTTATATAAATTTTAAAATTATTTTAATTTATGTCAAGACACGATTTGTAAATAATTCAATAAATAATGTTAAAGGAAATTGCAAACTTATTATCAGCGAGTTCACAGCGGTAACCTTTTATCACTTGTACACTTTTACTTTTCTGTGTAAATTCAAAAGAATTTACACAGTATTATTTATAATTGGACGCGTTGAAAGTTGAATAATTTTATTTTGAATTGAATAATCTGGAAACTGAATGATTTCAGATTAAAATTTCGAAAATAGGACAATTTCAAATCAATAAAAATGGAATGTTTTCAGATAAGAATACTGAAAACTGAATCATTAAAAATTTAAAGGAAATTAAATTGTATTATTTATAATTAATTACGTTCAAAATTAAGGAATTTTATTTTGAATTTAGGAATCTCAATATTGCATGATTTCAGATTAAAATTTCGAAAACAGGACAATTTAAAATGAAAAAAATGGAATATCTTCAGATAAGACTTTTTAAAATTGGATCGTTTGAGATTTAAAGTACTTGAAATTGTATTATTTCTAATTCAAAGCGTACAAAATCGAAGAACTCAAAATTGAAAACTTTTGAATTTAAATCATTTTCAGTTCGCAGCGATTAAAATTTGACAATTTGAAATTGAAAACTAAATTGAATATTTGAAAGTCAAATCTTCTGAAATTGTAGAACTTTAAATTGTCATTACATTAAAAATATATAATTTGACCTTAAAATTGATTAGACAGATTTTTCTAAGAAAAATAAAACTTCACCGTAATTTTCACCATTCAAAATGACAACACTTTCAATTATGAACCTTAAAAATTGAATAATTCTATAAAAACGTTAAAAATAAAAAGTAATTTCAAATCAAAAATATTAAAAATGAAAAAATGTCTGCTACTCTGTCTGCTCTGTCTGCTACTCAAAAAAGGTTGACTTCATTTTTTAATGAATTTTTTTTGTTTTGATTTCTCAATGCTTCAAAAATTTACGTATTCAATTTTCATATTTATACAATTATCCCCTTTAACATTACAATCATTGTGCATAATTTAATGACAACTTTTAAATGTTTTTGTAGAATGAATAAATTCTAATGGTTTTTGATTGAAAATGTTTTCATTTTGAACGGTGAAAATTATGGTGATTTTTTAAAGAAAAATTTTTCTTCAGTCTATTGTTAAATTATATTTAGAAAAATGTAGAATCAAATTCTAGAATTTCAGAAGCTCTGACTTTCAGGCATTCAATTTAATTTCAAATTGTCAAATTGCAATCGCTTCCAATTGAAAATGATTTAAATTCAAAAGTTTTCAGTTTTAGGTTCTTCAATTTCGTACAGTTTCTAAAAAGAAAACGTTTTCAACCAAAAATTGAATCTTTCAATTTTCTTTAAAAAAATAAATTTTCAACTAAAAATCGTTCAATTTTCTTTCAAAAAAATTAATTTTCAACTAAAAAAGCGAATTTTTCAATAGAATAGTTGCAGTTTCAGCCATAGAGATGAATTTTCAACTAAAGTAAAGAATCTTCAACCAAAAAAATTACTTTTTAACAAAGTAGTATAACTTTGAACCAAAAAAGATGAATTTTCAACAACAACAAAAAAACAATTTTCAACATAATAGTTAACATTTAATCAAAAGAAATGCATTCGCAACTGATAAATTTTAATTTAACAATTTTAAATTAGATTAAAATGAAAAAAATTTCTTAACCAAAAATGAAACAGTTCACTTTCCAGTTAAAAAAATAATTTTGAACCAACAAAAAGGATGTTTGAACGAGATACTTAAATTTTCTACCAAAAATAATAAATTTTCAACCAAAAAGATGAGTTTTCAAACAAGAAGATTAATTTTCTACCAAAAAGTCGAGTTTTCAATTAAAAAATTAATTTTTACCAACAAAAATATTTTTTTTAATTTGCAACCAAAAGAGGCGATTTTTTAATAAAATACATGAATTTTTATCCAAATAGTTCATTTTTAAATTAAAAGAGGCGAATAAATATATGACTTTTCAACGAAAAATTCCATTTTCAACCGGTTAAATTTTCAGTTATCTTCAATTTTCAACTCCTGAAAATTCCATTTTCGATTTTCTTCAATTTTCAACAGTTGAATTTCCAACTTTTTTCAATTTTCAATTGTTACAAATAACAAATTACAAGTTACAAATTAAATGAAAACTTCTATTTTCTATCAATTGTTAACCAAAAATGCAATAGTTACATTTTGAGTTAAAAAAATAATTTCTAAACAAAAAATTTCCAACAAAATAGTTAAATTTTCAAATAAAAAGAATAATTTTTAACTAAATTGATGAATCTTTACAAAAATCCCGCAACAGATAGGCGGGATAGGATGAAATAGAAAATAAGGGATTGAAGGATAGGATGAAATAGAGAAGAGGGGATTAAAATAAGACGTAACTCAAGATTGATAAAGAGATAGAAAAAGATAGACGGTGATGGATGTAGTATAGGATGAGATAGAGAAGATGAGATTGAAAAAGATGTACTGAAATTTAGATTAACAGAGATAGAAGATTTACATGAATAGATAAAGGACAGGATGGAATAGAGAAGAGGGGATAAAAAGAAGACGTGAATTTAACAAAGGGATAAAAAAAGATAGTTGATAGATGTAGTATAAGATGAGATTGAGAAGAGAATATTGAAAATGATAGACGTGAAGTTAAATTGACAAAGATATAGAGAAAGATAGACGTTGATAGATGTAGTATGGGATAAGATAGAGAAGAGGAGATTGAAAAAGATAGACGGGAATTTAGATTGACACAGATATAGGAAAAGATAGATGTTGATGAACGTAGGATAGGATGAGATAAAGAAGAGGAGATTGAAGGATAGGGTGAGATAGAAAAGAGGAGATTAAAAAAGATAGACATACATTTAAATTGACAAAGAGATAGAAAGATATAGACATTGATAGATGCAGTATAGGATGAGATGGAGAGAAGGAGATTGAAAAAGAGAGAGGGAAATTTAGATTAACAGAGATAGAAGATTTACATGAATAGAGAAAACAACGGATGAAAGAGAGAAGAGGGGATTAAAAAAAAGACGTACATATAGATTGGCATAGAGATAAAAAAAGATAGACGTTGATAGACGTAGGATAGGATGCAATAAAGAAAATGAGATTGAAGGTTAAAGTCGAATAGAAAAGACGGTATTGAAAAAGAAACAGGTAAATTGAGATTAGCAAAGAGATAAAAAAAGATATGCGGCAGTTTAGACTAACAGGGGTAGAAGAAGATCGACATGAATAGATCGAAGATAGAATGAGATAGAGAAAAGGGGATTAAAAAATATAGACGTTGATAGATGTAGTATAGGACGAGATAGAAAAGAGGAGATTGAAGGATAGGATGAAATAGAGTAGAGGGGATAAAAAGAAGACGTGAATTTAGCAAAGAGATATAGAAGATAGGCGGGAGTGTAGATTGACAGAGATATAGTAAAAGCTTGACTTCAATAGATGAAGAATAGGATAAGATAGAGAAGAAGAGCTTGAAAAAGATGGATGGCAATTCAGATGACACAGAGATAGGAAAAGATAGACGTTAATAAATGTAGTATAGGATAAGATAAAGAAGAAGATATTGAAGGATAGTGGGAGATAGAGAAGAGGAGATTAAAAAAGATAGACATAAATTTACATTGACAAAGATATAGGAAGAGATAGACGTTGGTAGATGTAGTATAGGATGAGATAGAGAAGATGAGATTGAGAAAGAGAGACGGAAATTTAGATTAACGGAGATAGAAGATTGGCATGAATAGATAAAGGACAGGATGAAATAGAGAAGGAGGGATTATAAAAAAGACGTGAATTTACATTGACAAAGAGATAGAGAAAGATAGACTTTGATAGACGTAGGATACGATGCCATAAAAAAGATGAAATTGAGGGTTAAGGTCAGATAGAAAAGACGGTATTGAAAAAGATACACGTAAATTTAGATTAGTAAAGAGATAGAAGAAGATAGGCGGGAGTTTAGATTAACAGAGAAAGAATAGATCGACATAAGTAGATAGAGGATAGGATGAAGTACAGAAAACGGGATCAAAAAAGATAGACGTGGATTCAGATTGACAAAGAGATGGAAAAAGACAGACGTTCATATATGTATATTGTATATGGAGTATGGGATGAGATAGAGAAAAGGAGATTGAAGGATAGGATGAAATAGAGAAGAGTGGATTAAAAAAGATGGACTTGGATTCAGATTGACAAAGAGATAGAAAGAGATGGACGTTGATATATGCATATTATATATGTAGTATGGTATGAGATAGAGAAAAGGAGATTGAAGGATAGTATAAAATAGAGAAGAGGGGATTAAAAAAGAAGACGTGAATTTAGATTGAAAAAAAAAGATAGAAAAAGATAGACGTTGATAGATGGAGTACAGGATGAGATAGAGAACACTTGTTTTCAATTTAAAAATTGTTTTTTTCTTGGATTTTCAACTGTTGAGTGAGATTGAAAATTCAACTGTTAAAAATGTGAAAAAATTTAAATTCAATTACTGAAAATTAAAATTTGAATTTTCAACAGCTGAATTTCAAACAAAAATTGGTATGGATTATTATTTTTATTTATTGAATTTCTATGTATAATTGAGTAAACATAACATTTTTTTAACTTACTTCTAATTAAAAAATTCCCTTTTTTCTTGGATTGTCAAATCAACGGTTGAAAATTGAAGAAAATTTCACTGTTGAAAATTCAAAATTTAACTGTTGAAAATTGATGAACATTGAGTTTTTAATTTTCAACGGATGAAAATTCAAGAAAATGGAAAATTAAATAATTTTCAACAATAGAATTTTTCAGCTGTTGAAAATTGGACGTCTTTTGCGCCTGTAAAATGCAGCGCGCCAACTAACACTGCATGCCGGGCTGCAGTCACCCGTTAGTTACAAGTTACCGTTACCGTTAAAAAAAAATGTTTGTTAAATAAAAATAATTTTCTGATAGTTCTGGGTAAAAGATCTTTAAGATTTTTTTAATTTTTTGAGTTAAAAATAATTTGCGAAAATCGTAAAATTCACTGCTTTTAGGCGTAAATCCCAATGCATTCCTACTAACTATCATGGTAAGAAATTTTTCGAGAAAATTCCCGAAAATGTTCGGGAAGCTAATAACCCTAACATTTCGGGAATTTTCCCCAACATTTTGTAGGGAAAATTTCGTGAAAAGTTCGGAAATTTTTCCAAATCTTAGGGAATTTTACCTAACATTTCGTAGGGAAAATTTCGGATAAAGTTCGGGAATTTTCCCAAATATTAGGGAATTTTACCTAACATTTCGTAGGGAAAATTTCGGATAAAGTTCGGGAATTTTTCAAAATGTTAGGGAATTTTTCCTAACAAACCGTAGGGAAAATTTTGAAGAAAGTTCAGGAATTTTGCCAAATTTTAGGAAATTTTTCCTAACAAACTGTAGGATAAATTCTGGAAAAAGTTCGGGAATTGTCGTAAATGTCAGGGAATTTTTCCTAACAAACTGTAGGGAAAATTTCGGAAAAAGTTTGAGAGTTTTCCCAAATTTTGGGGAATTTTGCCAAACAAATTGCAGAAAAAGTTTTAAAGCAATTGTTTAAAAGGATGAAGCAAGGCATGTCCTTGTTGGCCGGAAATTAATAAGAAATAATTATTAATTAATCACAAAATAAAAAAATATAACATTCGACATAAATTATGCAAACAGCTGAAATTTCACTATTTTTTGCATTATTTTGACGACTGGGGTAGTTTCTTCATCTCTCTCATACTTTCTCCTTCGTCCTCTCTTATTTCCCTGGCGAGGATTCATTTTTAGGAGCATCCTGAATCAAAAATAATTTTTGAAGTATAATATCCTTGTACATTATATTAGGTTGAAATACATTAATTTTTTTTTTAATCTTAAAAACGTAAGCTCAACAAATTCAACTTTTTTGGATTTACGCTTATAATTATTTTGTTTAAAATTTACAAAGCAGACATTAAGCCACCTTGCATCTATTCTTTAAAATTCGTTTCTTGGTCATTAAATCAGACATGTAATTTTTTGTCCAATTTTTAAATATCCGAAAAGAAAATAATCTAAACTTTATCATATTTTTTATTATAATATATAATATAATATTTACTTTATTCATTTATTTATTTAAATTCATTTCGCATACCTATACAAATAATAGTTGCAACTTTTACCTAAAGTGAGAGAGAAAAACATTAAACCCTAAAATCTATTGTTAAATAAACAATGAAAACTGTGAAATATTTATTTCGAAAGTTCACCTCGAATTCTTTTCCAAAACTAGTTATAATTAACAATAAAATATTTTTCTCGATTTTATAACTTATTTTTAACCATGTTTATTTTTTAGCTTGAAATAACTTTAGTTCATGTTTAATTTAAAAACAAGTATAATGAAAATTCTCTTTTCGTCTTAAATTTTGAGCTGCAAATCACTTTAAGCAATTTTAAGCTAGAAATATTCGAATTCTTCCTAAAATTTCGTTTAAATCCTGCAAAATTAAAAATATTTCCTTAAAATCTTCCAGATTCCTTTTTGCCAATTTTAGAAATCTTTTTAAATCTTTTTAAATATTCTCTTAAAATTAATTTTTTAAAATAAAAAGTCATTTTCATTTTTCCTAGGAATCTTAAGAAAATGTTTTTTATTATTTTGAAGCCTTTCACAATTCTTAAAAATCTTCTAAATTTTTTGTTCGAAACCTGCACAAATCTATATTTTATTTTAAATTAGGCCGTGGGCTATTCATACCGAAATTTCGGTACGAATAGCCAAATTTTGTCGGTGTTCGTAGACACTTTGTTTAAATTATTTGAAATCATTTCAAATTTTTAATTGAAACTAAATTCAACTTACTTGCAAATTAAATTTTTTGAAATAGAACAATTAAAATTGTAACGTTCAAAGTTTAGTTTTTTTGTTCAATTTGGAATATTTGATTTAAAATTACTGATTACTGATTACTGATTCTAAAATGCTTCTAATTTAAAAATTTGTAAGTCTTTAAAACTGCATTTTTGAGTTCTTTTAATGAAAAATGTACGCTTAAACATTAAAATCTAAAATAGAAATTTTTTAAGTGAAAGATTTTTGAATTACACATTGTAAACTGAATGATATCATAATTGAAAAAGATAACAATTCAACTAATTATTTAAAAAACTGTTGAAATCAAACTTGGACCGATTTTTTTCTAAATATTTGCAAAAAATTCCCGGTCAAAAAATAAATTCACTGTCATTTCCCGGTTTTTCCCGGTCTCATAAACTTGCCGGTCATTTTCTGGTCCACCGGTAACCCTGAGAATATATTAAGATATAAATTTCTTTTATGATCTAAAGCATATGTCTAAAGTTCAAAATTTCAACACCGGGATATTTTGGAGCATCTGTAAATAGATGCAGATTTTTACATCTAAAAACAGTTTTTCTCGGTTTTCTTTCGCTTAGAAGATGGAAAATGTCGCAAAGATCATTTAAAAAACACAAAGATTATTTAACACTGGCACTAACTTACTTTAAATGTGTTATTAAATTCAATGTTATTATTTTGCGCCATGCATTTGCAATGTTTGCAACGATCGTAGGCCAACTGAATAGCTAGCGCCACCACACGGTCATCGACAACACTAGTTTCAAGTTGCATAAAATTTTGAAGTACTGATTTTTCGTTGCTCAGAGTAATATATAGTATAGTAATATCTATAATATAATAAATTAAATACTTCAATAATTTTTTCGTAAAATCAAACCTTGAGGCTGCTTGAGGTTACCATTCGAAAAATTGGTTCAATGGGGGAGTTTACCACTCACCAGAGTGCGCGATCTGTTTGGGTCCGAGTTCTGCGAAAATTCAAATTTAATATATGACAAACATCTTTTTTTATACAAATTATTGATAAAAGTTTATATTTAATTATTTTTTTTTCTGAAAAAAGGTCTTCGCTGGGAATGGAACCTCAGAACTTCCGATTGCGGGTCGGGTGCTTTCCCATTAAGCTACTAGAGAGATCGAGAGAAGAAACTTTTTTCAGGAAATACATGCATTTTTTGCTAGATGGTATAAATTAAAATTTTCAAGGAATCTGTATTATCATCAGAGAATGACAGAAATTTTTAACGTCCGTTCTGACTACATCTAGTCTGAAGCAAAATAATGCGTGTATTTCCTGACAAAATGTTTCTTCTCTCGATCTCTCTAGTAGCTTAAAATAGGAAAGCACTCGACCGGCGATCGGAAGTTCTGAGGTACGATTCCCAGCGGAGCAAAAGGAGAAGATCTTTTTTCAGAAAAAAATTAATTTAATAAAAATTTCTGTTATTCTCTGATGATAATACAGATTCCTTGAGAAGAAGTTTTTCTTGTATAGTTCTGAATTTCACAAACATAATCTTATTGTTTACTGAAAGAAGATTTCAAAGTACATGTTTTCAAAAGTTTTCTATTGTTTATAGCGAAAAATAAAAACAACCATATTTTCAAATTAAAAAACCAACTGTTTTGGAGAAAAATTCTCTTCTTTTTTTTAAGTTGAGTTCAACTGTTTTTGATTAAAATTTTATTCGTTCAAAATTGATCATTTCACTTGAGGATTCAACTATTTGAAAGCTCGTTTTTTATGAAAATTAATTTTTTTGACTGAAAATTTGGCGAATCCATTTTAGGTTGAAAAAATGTGCTTTTTTAGTTCAAAGTGAACTTTTTCCTTAAAAATTCAACTGTCTTCTAATTTTAAACTTTACATTATTGTTTTTCAGTGAAAATTTGACTATTTCATTTTTGGTCAAAAAATAATCTATTAGGCTAAAAAATCAACTGTTCGGTTGAAAATTCATCTTTTATGGTAGAAAATAAATTTTCTTGTTTGAAAATTCAACTATTTGGTTGAAAATTTATGCATTTTATTGAAAATTCGCCTTTTGATAAAAAATCGATTTTTGTTTATAAATCCAACTGTTTGGTTAAAAAGTAATCTGTTTCGGTTAAGGATTTAACTTTTTTTTTCATTCGTCTTTTTGGTTAAATTCAATTGTCTTTTATTCGAAATAAAATCATTTTATTTTGCATTATAAACTATTATATTGTTTATTGCAAATTTATCTTTTTAGGTTGAAAATTCAACTCCTAGTTGATCTACTGTCTTAAAAATTAATTTTTTTGGTTGAAGATTCATAATTTTAGTAGAAAATTTATCTCTTTGGTTAAAAATTAATCAACCTTGTCGAAACTTCCCTTTTTTGTTCAAATTTCATATTTTCGATTTAAAATTTTAACTTATATGTATAGAAAATTCGTCTTTTTGTTTAACAATTTGATAGAAAATTCAGCTGTTTTGTAGAAGATTCGTTTTTTAAAATTTTAAATTAATTTTTTCAAATGAAAATGTAACTATTCCATTTTTGGTTGAAAAGGATTTTTTAGTTTACAAATTCAACTATTTGGTTGAAAATATATCTAGTTTGTTTGAAATTCTTCTTTTTTAGTAGAAAATTGTAGTTTGTTAAAAATTTCTTTTTTTTGGTTAAAATTTTTTTGAAGGAATCTGTATTATCATTCATATATTAAATTTGAATTTTCGCAGAACTCGGACCTGTAACAGTTCACGATTAATTTGGCGCGAAAATTGAACTGTTTTTAACTTTAAGTTTATTAAATTTGCCCTTCAGTGAGTTCCTTCCACTTAAGA
>CAKNYM010049818.1:0-29132 GCA_932195095.1 Andricus curvator
ATGGATGCCTTCCTTCGTGGAGATATCTCGCAAGAGTCCGACCTCTGGACCACCAATTGCTCAGTTTATGGTGCTGCGAGAACTTTGGCTGATTCAAATCGAAGGCTGAAACCAACGATGGATCAAAAGACCAAAAGACGCTTGCATCAACTGAACAAGAAGATTGGATGGGCAAGACAGAATGCGTCCCGTGTTCAATGTGTGATTGACTACATAACATCTGGTAGACCGTTTACGGATAGGGTTCGAAAGTTCGCCCAAGAACTAAGGATCTTGAATCACACACTAAACAAGTCAAAGCTGCTGACAATCAAGCAGCATATTGTTGACAAAATACGGCTGTTATCTGACGCAAGGAGGAGAATACAGAAGAGGGAGAGATGGATCAGGGAAAATCAACAGTTTCTCGCTGACCCATCGCGCCTCTTCAGCGATCTACCTGTTTCTGTAAAAAATCCACCCAAGCCCAAGCAGGTAGAGACTTTTTGCAGAGAGGTGTACAAGATCCCGAAAACACTAGAGTTGAAAGAAGATACTGAAAATATCATCCGCTTCAAGGAGTTTTGCGAGAACCTCATAAAATCTGAGGAGGAATGTCCATCAATCAGTGACGAAGAGGTGAAAAAAGCACTTAGAGGCACGAAGAACTTTTCCGCTGCTGGACTAGATTGTATCAAGAACTTTTGGTGGAAGAAGTTTACTTTTACACACCAAAATTTGGCCCGCATATTCACCTCATATTTAAAGTCGGAGACGCCCATTCCGCAGTGGCTGGTGTTAGGACGCACTATACTCCTGCTAAAAAAAGGCAACTTGTCCAACCCAGATAATTACAGGCCAATAACTTGTTTGAACACGCTGTATAAGATCTTTACAGCTGTCCTCAACAACAGGATTGTTCGCCGAATTGAGCCTGTATGGCGAGAGATGTACGAACAACGTGGCTCGAAAAAAGGTGTAGCAGGCTGTCGAGAGAACCTGCTAATTGACAGGTGTGTCTGTAAAGACGCTGCAGCCCATCAACGCGTCCTGTCAATGGCCTGGATTGACTACCGGAAAGCTTTTGATTCAACCTCTCATAGACTTATCATCTGTCTGTTGGAAAGCTTGAAGGTACATCCACACATAGTGAGATGCATAGAGAGATTGATGCCTCTTTGGAAAACTAGATTAACTATCTCATCTGAAAATTATCGTGTGCGACAACGAACAACGTCACCTTCCAGAGGGGCGTCTTTCAAGGTGATACCATGAGCCCTTTGCTTTTTTGCATCACACTTTTGCCTCTATCTCTCGCACTACGAAATTCTCCTGGATACCTATGTGGCGACACTAATCAGCGCGAGCATAAGGTCACTCATGTATTTTATACACTGAAAAAAATTCTTAGTAGATTTGACTACTTTTCAACTAAGTTGCTTAGTTCCCTAAGGCCCCAATGTCACTTTTGTAGTCAAACTAATTATGTGATATATAGTTAAGTGAAGTAAGAAAAACAGTCGTTGTAGCTAATATTTGTGGTTGATTTGACTGAAGTCAATGAGAATTGAAACAAGTAAGATTTAGGTAGTAAATCCAACTACTTTTCTTAGTTCCCTAAAGCCCCAATGTAATTTTTGTTGTTAATTGAACTGTAAGGAAGTAGTTAAAGTAATTAAGGTTAACAGTTGATTTAATTAATTTTCTTAGTTAGTTTAACCAATTCTTTAGTTATTTTAACTGATATTTTCTTAGAAAATCCAACTACTTTTCTTAGTTACCTGACGCCCCAATGTAATTCTTGTAGTTAAGTGAACTGTAAGGAAAGTAGTTAAAGTGAACGAAGTAAATAGTCATTCTGATTGATTTTCTTAGCAGGATTAACTAACTTGAATACTGCTTTATGCAATATTTTTTTAGTCAATATCAAGATTTCTTTGTTCCCTGCCCAAATATAATTTGTGTAGTAAACTATACTTATAAGAAACTATGAATATTTATAGGTATAATAAGGATACTCCGAATATAAAAGAAATCGTATATGTTCGAAAGAAACAAATGTTTATTTCAATTAGCGGTATCGGAGCACGTGCTGGAGCCGGTAACGCATTATTATTTGGCTGTTCGCTACTCTGGTCCTGGGGAAGCTTGACCTCAGAAACCTCGACGTCTTTCGCACTTGTAGCTGCATATTTTTTTAACTTTTTCACTTGAAAGCGACGAATTTATTAAACGTGGCGTGGTCTCCAATCTCATGAACCGCACGCGAAGAAAAGCCGACCGGCAAGACCGTTGCAAGTCAAGACCTTCCAGAGCGCCCTAGCGCAAGCGCAGTACGTGTCACATTTAGCATTTCATATTTTCAGGGCACATTTAGCATGTTTCATACGTGGCTGAATTGAATTATAGTTTTAAAAATATCGGGCAATAATTAAAATATAAACTTAACAAAGTTGGTAAATTTTTTCATCTAAAAATGTTACTAAACATAACTATGGCTGTGTGTTAGCAAAAAGATAATACATTTTACTATTTTTCGGCTCAACTGCTGTTGTATGGTAAATGTAACTACTTCCATTTTACCAACAGAGCTGCGGTTCAGTTTACTGTTTCCGACTTGTTAACTTAACAACGAAGATCAGTTATTGTTACTCATTTTCCACAGTTAGTTGCATTTTGAAAGTAGTGTAACTGTTTCAACTAAAAGTATTAATAATCCCAGCTGTAGTTGTATGGTTACAGAAAAAATGGTAGATTTTACCACTTTTTCCGCTTTTGTCCCTACTACTATGGTGTAGTAACTTCTACTGTTTCTGTTTACTGACAGAACTGCGTTTGATTTTACTGTTAATGACATGTTATTTTTACTACATATTCAGTTAATATTACTACTTCGACGTAGTCAGTTCTACTACTTGATACTTGTTATCCTTTTAACTACCTAAAATAGTAATTTGAACTACTATGTTTTAACTACAGCAATAATGGTATTATCCACTAAGCAATCATGGTTAGTTTAAATAAGAAAGTAGTTGGATTTACTACTTTCCACTCAACTACATGACTTAGTTGAATATTTCGAAAGAATTTTTTTCAGTGTATGGATGACCTGAAGATCTATGCCTCTGGTAGAAGCAAACTTCAAACTGCTATCAATATTGTCAAGAACTACACAGCAGAGATTGGGATGGACTTTGGCTTGGATAAGTGTGCCAAACTTTATCTGAAGCAAGGAAAGATTACTGGCGTTCCCAAGGACCCTGAGCTTGTGGATATAAGTGTTATCAGACATCCTAATACTGGAGAGACCTATACATACCTGGGCGTGCCTCAAAACCGCATTCAGGACGTAACATCAGTGAAGGAGTCTCTCCGAAGCAGATACAAGCATCTTCTTCGACAGATTTGGTCTTCCAATCTGTCGGCGTTGAACAAGGTATCTGCGACTAACATGCTTGCCGTCCCGGTTCTACTCTACTCGTTTGGGGTAGTTCAATGGACGAAGAACGAGCTTAAGGCCCTTGATGTCATTACACGTAAGATCATGCATATGCATAAAAGCTTGCATATCAATTCGTCAGTTCCGCGATTATATATTTCACGCCGTCAAGGTGGACGCGGACTTCTGAATCTCCAGTGTCTTCATAACCGGATTGTTCTAAGTACAGCTTACATCGTTGCGAATGGCAGAGATCCTCTCCTAAATATGGTCAGGAACCACGAGATGATTGGCGAAGGAGCGTTCCTTTACAAAGCCGCGGAGCAAGCGGCCGAGACCCTTGGCCTGAATTTTAACATCAGAAGTGAGGAAAGTGCATTACTTCATCTAGATGCTTCACTTCTAAAAACCAAAGTGAAGAAAGCAGAGGTTGAAAATTTTCACCAAGAGCTACTTGACAAGAAAATGCACGGAAACTTTCACAGAAATGTAGAAAAACAGTCCTTGTCGAAGGAGCAAACTTTTGCTTTCCTCAAATCATCAGGGCTTAATTCAGGTACAGAGGGTTTTATTTTCGCATGCCAGGACGGTGTCATTTCCACCTTAGCATACCGTGAGCGCATTTTATGTCAAGAAGTTCCCAGTGATAGGTGCAGAGCGTGTCATGCACACTCTGAGTACCTAGAACACATACTATCAGGGTGTCCGACCCACGCGGGAACGACGTATATCTATAGACATAATGCGGCCCTAAGAGTGCTTTATTACCATCTTTGTCGCTCTTACGGTGTTGGCCGCGACCCTGCCCTGCCGAATGCTCCAAAGGAGATAGAGTCGATTGTCCGAAACGAGAAGTGCCAAATTTTCTGGAACTACGATTTTCGGGCAGCAGTCTCCGTTGCGCACTCGAGGCCTGACATTGTTCTCCAAGACTTCGAGAAACGAACTATATTCGTGATCGAATTCTCGGCTCCGTCCGAATACAACATCAATGCAAAGGAGAAAGAAAAAGAGGAAAGGTATTAAGACCTTAAAAGAGAGCTACAACGACTGTACCCAAAATATTCGGTACAAGTAATTGTCCTTGTGATAGGTGCTCTCGGAGGTGCGAAACTATCACTGGTTCGTAACCTTAAAGCCATACCCGCGTGCCAAAAATATGCCAAGGCACTTGCGAGATGGATGCAGAAAGCTGTCATCCTTGGGTCGCTTCGTGTCATCAAGACACACGAGGGTTTCGCCGGCCTGTCGTTGTGATTTTGTCGTTGCCTATGACCACCCATCTCACGGTTGTGAGACGTGGCCATAGGTTTGATTTACCGCGGTGCTACTGGGGGCTATTGACATTTTGTTGGATGGCAGTTGCTCTTAGTGGGACCCTGCGGTGGTTGTTTAACTTTTTTTTTCAAATTATATATATAGAATGGCCATCATAAAGTCTACATTCAAATATTCCTGAACCTAGAAATAATTTATTACTGGAAAGAAGTGGGTTCCAGATGAAAATTTAGGGAAAATCGAGGGGAAAATCCCAGAAGACAAATGCACAAGCAAAGGCCCACTTAGAAACTTTATTGCGTTAAGAGATTAGTCGCCAGTTAACGACCAAACCCTTGTTGGTGCCGTTTATATTCAGTGCAGTTTGGCCGCCCCCCACCAAGAGCCAAACTTGGCCGCCCCCACCAAGAGCCAAACTTGGCCGCCCGTATACCCGCACACATTGCACCCTATTACGCGCCGGCTCTGGAGAGAACGATTAAAAATCACAGACAACTTATCTAGCCAGGAGGGCGTCATTTGACGTAAATAGCGGATTTACCATCCAATTGAAACCTGGATCAAATCATTTTCAATATGGAATTATTCCACTTCCTTTTGCACTGTATTGCCGCCGATTACCACTGAAACACCATGTTTTGTCTCCCACGAACGCGATCGAGGGGCATCGCAGGAAGATGAGAAGTCAGTTATGTTTCTTTTAAACTTTGAGAATTAAAAACTGACTTATTATTATTGTTCTCAGTTTTTAAACCAGTGCCATGAATTATTTGCTCTCAATGTATCATAACGCTGATCTATATTCTGGATTTGAAATTGTTGACACTTTGTGAGTGTGTGTTGATCTTTACAAAGAACACACTTTTGAATTGATTTATTCGAATTTGGCTCAGTTTTAGAATTCGTGTGATGTGACTGTTCTATTTCGTTGAAAACTAAAATCTTGTTATTGAGGATTTATAGCCTACAAAGCATGAATTCGTTTTTCAATAAAGTTTCAAAATCAGTGAGTTTAGGATATTCGTTAGTATCACCTAAAGATGATTCCCAAGCTTTTCTAGTTTGTTTATCAAGGCGATCACCTAAGCTGTCAAGTGAATCGATAGTTGCTTTATATTTATTATACATCGGTTTTAATTCAGCACTCGACTCTCGACTAGCGACAGAAATTGAATAGAAATCATCTAAAACTTTACTGACAATTAAATGCTCATCCTCATATTGGGAATTCAGTGAATTTGACGCTCTTGTGTAATTAGAATCAGTGATACTAAGCGTAATAAACATTTAAGCTGCTTCACCTTCGAGACTTGACATAAGATAATTAAATTTCTGTACATTGAATACTCTAGTCGAATCTTTAACAAAAGATTTAGATAAGTCTTGAAAGCTTAGCCATTATACATAATTCCCCAAAAACGTTGGTAAACTTATTTGCGGCAATTTTATATTTATATAGTTACCTTGTTGAAGTGAATTGTGAGATTGTTCGAGAAATGTTGAATTACCCACTTGAGTTTAAGGGGCTAATTTCGCTTTCCAATTGCTGAGATAATCCATTATCTCGACGTATTTATCAGAAGCATAAATGAATTCACCCTTGGTGAAATATTCTTCTATTTCTTTATTTATTTCTTTAATTTATTAAATTTATTAAAGATAACAGCTGCATTGATTTGATTTTGTGGACTGACGACTGTTTTCCAAAGTTCCTTTAAAATGTCAATTCTGTTTTGCGTTACAGCAGCTGTCACATTGTCTTTCCCAATTTTGGTAATGTTTGGAATTTTACGATTGATAAAACCAATCGTGTCGCGTTGCGTATTTATTAGTGCTTAATGCGAGGCCATGATGAGTGAGTTATTTTGAATTTAATTCACAGTTTGGATAAAGTTCCGAATAGCTGAATTTTCCGATTTTATTTAAACTTCGAATACTTATGTATTTTGACGCGCTGATTACGAATATGATAGTGAAAATTGGCGACTAAGCGATTTTCATGGTGAAACCCATAAAAAACACCATGAAAATCAAGTTTTTTGCGTTTATCTCAGTAAATACGCAGAATATCGAAAAACGTTTTGAACAAAAGTTTTAGCTAGTATAAAAATACATCTTTTTTGTAGAATACACTTTTTGCGTGAAACCATTATTTTTGGAGAAAAAGGGGATTGCGTTGTAAAAACAAGAAAAAGACGAAGAAAGTTACGGAAATGCGTTCGGTCACGTTTTTTGCGTGTATTTAAACCAATACGCACAATATTATCAAATATTGGAAACAAAAGTTGTACAACAAAAGTTGTTGTATTTTAAAAAATAAAAAAAAAAAATTAATGAAAAATATTACAAAATATAAAAAAAAATGTTCTTTAAAATACTCCAACCTTCCGTAGGTACCTAGCCAAAACCAATGGAGATAAGATGCAAAAACAAAGATCTATTGTACAGGTAGGTGGATAAACAACATTATACCTGTGATCAATCACAGGGGTACCTTTCCGCCCCCACGATGGGCTGGAAAGGAGGTCGTGTGTGACCTAAGTTATTTCTGTGACCTGTCACAGGGGTGCCTTCCCGCCCCCACAACACCTGGAAAAGGGGGTCGTGTGTGACCTAAGTCATTTTTTGTGCCCTATCACAAGGGTGCCTTCCCGCCCCCACGATAGGCTGGAAAGGGGTAGGGGTTCGGTGGTTGCTGCCATTACTTACGGTCTCTCGTCGCCACTTAGGGCCTGTCGCCACGGTAATTAACAATAGAGAAAGAACTGACGGTTAGATCTATCACTAATTTTCTCGAAAACTATCACTCGCAAAATTTTGCGTAGTGGCTTAGATAAACGAAAAAACCATGATTTTCATGGTTTTTTTAATGGTTTTTTCATGGTTTCACCATGAAAATCGCTTTGTCTACAATTTTCATTATCATATTCGTAATCAGCGCGTCAAATTACATAAAGATAAGAAGTTTTAACAAAATGAGAAAAAAACGTGACCGAACGCATCTCCGTAACTTTCTTCGTCTTTTTCTTGTTTTTACAACGCAATCCTCTTTTTCTAAAAAAATAATGGTTTTAGGCAAAAAGTGTATTCTAAAAAAAAGATGTATTTTTAGATTAGCTAAAACTTTTGTTTAAAAAGTTTTTCGAAATTCTGCGTATTTACTGAGATAGACGCGAAAAACATGATTTTTATGGTTTTCACCATGAAAATCGCTTAGTCGCCAATTTTCACTATCATATTCTTAATCAGCGCGTCAAAGTACATAAGTATACGAAGTTTCAATAAAATCGGAAAATTCAGCTATTCAGAACTGCACCCGTCAACTTCAAATATCTTTCAAAAACTGAAAAAAATTGCTTCAATCACTGTTTCCGTATCTGAAGTAAAGCAAAATTTAATTACAAATTTAATTCATTATGAGAAATAAAGCTGTTACAATAAAACCCACTTGAAGAAGGGAAAGTACAAAAGGCTGTAAAAAAGTACGTGTAAAAGGATGTACAAAAGGACGTACCAAATTGGGATACAAAAGAACGTACTTCACAAACAAACGCCGATCCTCAAAAGTACGCTGATTCGGTTTTGCTTTGAGTTGCAACAACAATGAGACAACGGAGAATGAAAATGCAGGTATGTTCATGTTATAGTTTCACACTTGAAGTATTCGCATTTTGAGAAAAAAAATCTTATTTCGAGAACATAACAAATGCGCTGCAACAAAAATGACGCCGCTGTTTTTCTGTGTTTGGTATGTCCTTTTATGCGTACTTTTGTACGTCCTTTTGGGCGTTCACTTTTTCAAGTGGGAATAGAAGGCTGAAAATTGTTGCACCTAAAAATCAGTCTGAAATTTTTCAGTGCATAAGCCTGGCGACGTCCAGCGAGGCATTTATAGGTTAAACTTTAGGATATAAAGTACAAGAATTTTGTAATGTGTAAAGTTCTTTCCTATTTTGTTTTGTTTTTGTAAATAAGGCTGGAGACTCGTAAAATTTTTCGCATCAAAAACCAAAAAAACCCTTCTTCTAATAGTCTTAATAAAATCAAAAGTTAAAGCAAAATAATATTCTTCAAGTTTAGAAAAGAACGAAACTTTTTCAGTTATCTGAATTGCAGTGATCTTTTCTTCAAATTTTTCTAAATTTTCATCAATACAGCCAAGGCCCCCAATTTAACAAGTTTTTGGTATAAAAAACAAAGTGAGAGTTTCTTCTAATATATCTCATTTTCAGAGGATTTTTTTTTTTTTATACCATTAAGCCATTTCCCTTTCGGCGAGCCTCTAGGGGTAAGCGTGACACTACCCGATTCGGGTAGTGTTTCTAGGTGGATAGTTTCTTGTAGTAAATAACTACAAGAATGGGCTCACCACACCCACGACCGCCAACAGCAACGCAGTAGTATCAGACGGTCACCCATCCAAGTACTAACCGCGCCCAACACTGATTGAAAACGTAAATATCTGAATTTACTATTTTTTGCTTGAAGAAAAAATTCGTTCAATTTTCATTTCGTTTTTAGAAACAAATATAACGAAAATCAAGTAGAGTGAAGGAGTTCAATCACAGATGTTCCGCGTAGCCAAAGAATCGAAAGGGATATCTAAAAAATCATTCAGTCCAATGTGTCATAATCACTGAATATCTATGACTGCTTTGTTATATATTGTCTTCTTGTTGAAAAGTTATATTCGCGTTCCTTTGCTATCTAAGTTTTTTTTTATATGAAATGTGTTTTTGAAATTTCCACTGATTCTCTATCCCATTTTTCAACTGACATTTGTGACAAACAGGACCATTAAAAATGTGTTCACTTTTATACTTGTACTCAGGAAACATTGTTCTTGTGCTATTTGCGGCAAAAATGTTTTTCTACCTAGATTGAAAATAATAAACCCATATTTGGTAGACGAAGCTTCACGACTCATAAAGAATCTATGAGATTAATTAAAAAAATATTGAGGCTAATGTTGTCAAAATGCATAAAAGAATTTTCTGTTATGACATTCTGAAAATTATAGGAAATTCTCAAAAACCTCATGAATATTTTTCAATCCCTCAGAATCATTCAAATCGTTGGGAATTCACTGACAATTTGTGAATTTCTTCAAAATGCTTCGCAATCTCAAAATAACCTAAAATATTCCAAATCCTTTGAAATACTTTGAAACTATTTAGGGCTCTTTAAAATTATCTGAAAGTTTTAAAATAACCTACAATATTTGGGATCCTTTGTAATTCCTTCAAATTATTGAAAACTATATCAAATGTTTTTGCATCTTTTGAAATACCCTAAAATACATTTCAAATGCTTTGAAATCTTTTAAAATCCCTAGAAACGTTTGAGTACTAAATAAAATTCCTTGGAATATTTAGTGAAAAATTCGTATTTTTTTTAATGCATGCAACTACTTCTGAAGTAAAATCGTTTTTACAAAAAATCTAGGCTTGGTATTCGATCAAGGTCATTGTCGAGGAAGTTAGAATCGAAAAATGTCCAGAGCCTTTTTATTAAGAGGAGGTTTTCGTTATTGAGTATTCTAACATTACGTCACACTCAGTCGGTTACGTTAAAATATATAAGGCTTTATCACTTGGGGGAGTGCAAAGCATTGTTTATATAGGAGTTTAAATAAAATTAATTTTTTTAGACGAAAGTAAGTGAAAAATTGTGATATCGCTTTACTTTTTAGACAGAAAAGCCATTTCTTTAATTATTGTTGGCAATTTGACAAGTGTGCCAGTTGGCAATCCATCAAGAAAAATTATAATGTGCCGTGATTGAGGTTAGATTGCATTGTTGTGACTGTTGGTGGTGACAGTTTTGTAATTTTGGTAGTGCGTTAAAGTGATTGAAGCAAATAGTGCTTTTCAAAGATGACAAGCAATTATTTTTGCTCCTTGAAAGAGGACGTAAGAGAAAGTTATAAGGAGCCCTCGTGAAAAGAAAGACCAACTTAAGATCACAGTATAGGCAGGTATAGTCCTGCCCCGGCAGTTTGAACCCCCAATATCCTATCATTATTAGGCTCATCAAGACTCAGGTCCATAACCATGGAGGGAGGAACAGAGTTCCATAAATATAACGGAAACTGGTTGAAGCCTCTAGATCTCATAAATGCTCATAAATCAGCCCAGGTTCTTTAGGACGTTTAGGTATAGCTAATCTGTTGATACAGACAGCTATCCTTATTTCAGAGAGAGAGAGAGAGAGAGAGAGAGTGGTGTCTATTTCAATGCCCTCAAAATGAGGCAGGTATAGGCTGAAGGGAAAAGACCAGAAAAAGACCAAACGTGGTTTGAAACTGGTCTTAAAGTGATCTTAAGTTGGTCTTTCTTTTCACGAGGGAGAAAATAAAAATCATCGAAAACTGTGATCTCTGAGTACGGACTTGGAGCAGCTATCTGAGATTACTGTGGCTGATCGGGTTAATTATTTTGTTTTAGCGCATAGTTATTACACTTGTAATCAATGAAAAGCTTGCAAAAGATTGCAAGCTTATATAAGTATTCCGAAGCAGTCTTTGTATTGAAGATACGCTTAAAAATATATGTTGTTCTTGGAGAGGTTAGTCGCCGACAATTGAGGTTATAACCTCAATCACGGCACATTATAATTTTTCTTGATGGATTGCCAAATCGCACACCAACCAAATTGCCAACAATAATTAGAGAAATGGCTTTTCGATCTGAAAAGCAAAGCGATATTACAATTTTTCACTTACTTTCGTAAAAAAAAAATTAATTTTAGTCAAACTTCTATGTAAACAATGCTTTCCATTTCACCCAATGATCCACTCAATATAAACGAACAATGCAGAAGAAAGATGGTCAGGATCCTCATTTTTCTAAACTGAAATAATAGTCCCTTCCACCGATAATGATAACGATAAAACGATGAATAAACCTCCCACGTAATTCCTTGTAGTGCTTTGTTCATTTGTCTGTTGCTATCGTTAGTTCAAGTGGGCACACGCGTTTTTCCTAATCTGAAATACCTAAAGGCCTTTTTCATATCTCTGCTTGCCGACTGGGGCTTAGACCCTGACAAACCAGTATGTGACCGTCGTAATACGCGGTATTACCGGCCATTTCGATAAATGTTGGAAAAAGTAGATAAAACTCATTTATTGAATTAATTTTAATTTTGTAAATTATATTTCATGAACAGGACCGAAGTTTATTGTTTAGGAAATCTCAATGCAGTAAAGAATCTATCATGAACCTACTTAAATTTAATGTAAAGGTAACAATAAGACAAAAATGGCTAGTCTACCGTTAAACTTGAAACATGCTATTTTAATATTAAATATATATTTTAAGCCTCAAATTAATTTCCGCAATTTCTCAACACCTTCCTATAATGGTTTAAGATCTTTTAATTTCAAATAATAAAATCGAAATATTGAAAATTGTAAATTGCATTATGTCATACTTTTCAGCTGGTATTTTATCGTCGAATTATTTTTTGTCATCGGGTATGTCTCCTGTGTACCGTAGTCTCTATATATATAGATTTATTTCTTCATTGCTTGCTTTTACAAGCTTTTGCAATATTTGCGGATCCCAAATTATAATTTACACTTGAATCTAAATTGTATTTAAGTCACTAGATTTACATTGTTACTTAAATATAATTCTGCTTTCTTTCTTTCTTAAATATTCGACGAAAAGTAGTCTCTGAATATTCTGTTTGGAGTCTTCAATTCATCTTCAGTTTTTCTCTTTAGGATGTCTATCGTGCCTGATGGTTCATTTACTAAACTTCTAGACTGAAGTTCCCATTGTTGATAATGTGATAATGTTGGTGAAAATTCATCTACAAGTTTTTTCACTTCGGCCACATGATTCTCTAGCACTAATCCCCTTCCATTCCGAATCCAGTCATCAATATCTCTAGTTAAATTTGGGTTTGACTATCCCTCGAGCCTGGACATCTCAAAATATGTACAAGATTAACTTTGCTTTCCCCGCATAATCTACAACTATGTCAACATATCCCTTGTTTTTTTAATTCATCCAAATTTCCAGAATGCTGAAAACCTTAACGGAGGAGAGAACCAGGAAACTCAAATATTCTATTTTCTTCCATCTTCTAATTATTAATGAAACTTAAATTGATTATCCAACATATTTCATATTTTCCTTTGAAATTATTTAATATAATGACAACCAATTTAATTTTCGTTAGACAGTTTCAAAATCTTCTCAGACGTTTAAAAAAACGCCATTGTAATGGAGGCCGCAGACATCTGGTCGCGAGACTGGATAGTAGAAAGAACTCCAACGTTTTGGCCTAAAGAAGGACTGAACCTGGAGGTTTAGTCCCCCCGCCCCCAGAATCCGAGGACAGGGCTTGCCCTAATCCAAAACTCTGATCACATAGGGAAAGGATTAGTGGTTTGTCAGGGTGTGGCACCATATATAAGGGGCCGCGCGAAAAAACGCCAACGGCATGCATAGCCGTCAAGGGTATGGATGCGATTTTCGCGCACAAGCTCTATTCCAGGGATCTCATCGTTATTAAGGTGAGAATCAGGGGCAGAAGCGGAGAAAGGCTAGAAGTGGTTATCGCCTCGTAATATTTCCGGGGCGATGCTGAGGGACTACCGCCTCCCAGGGAGGTGGAGACTCTAATTCGACACTGCCAGAAGAACAGGATTCCTCTGCTGTTCGGCTGTGATGCAAACTCTCACTATACGGTGTGGGGGAGCACAAACATCAATGACGGAGAGAGCGAGATTAAATCGAATACCTAGCGGGCACTGAATTGGAGATTCTAAATCGGGGTGATATTCCCACATTCCAGATTAAAAACAGGAGTGAGGTTCTCGATTTGACTCTATGTTCGGATAAACTGAGGAGCAGGTTGGAGAGTCTCTGATGAGGAGTCTCTCTCGGACAAACCAGCGGTTTTAAAAATCAGAAACCGCAGAAATACACTTTAGGACTCATATAAAGACGAACTCAAAGGGAGTCTTGTGGAATTCCCCACAAGCAATGGTACCATTGATGAGTTAGAACATGCCGCGAATTTTTCGCGAAGGACTCGGACTACGTTTTATGAGAACAACTGCCCTACAAACACAATGCAGTCTAGGAAAGGAGCAGAATGGTGGAATACCCACCTGGAAAAACTCCGTAAAAAGAAAAGAGCATTGTGAAACAGGGCAAATAGAACTAAATTGCCTTCAAACTGGGATCGTAAGAGATTCCGGAAACAGCGAGTCTCCACAAGATCCTGGTGAAAAGCCCGGAAGGTCGCCTCGGGCTAATAAGGCTTGATAATGGTGAGTTTGCCGAAAATGAAGAAGCAAAGCTGAATCACCTGATGGAAGTTCACTTCCCGGGTTTTCAGCGAATCCAAATCGACCAAGAGGAGGAAGACTGGGGCCAAGAAATGGAGAAGGCCGATTAGAATTTCGCCGCTGAAGTCGTTGATAGAATAAAGGTGGAATGGACCGTAGGGTCCTTCTATCCCTTTATATCGCCGGGGGCGGATGGCTCTATCCAGCGCTTTTACAAAAAGGCATGGATTTCCTCGTCCCTCTACTGACGAAATTATTTAAGGCAAGCATTTCCCTGAAACACGTGCCATCGGCATGGAAGGAAGATAAAGTGGACTTCATTCCCAAACCTGGGAAGGAGGGTTACACTGCTGGAAAAGATTTCCGGCCGATCAGCTTAATGTCTTTTATCCTGAAGACGTTGGAGAAGCTGGTAGAGAGATATATTAGGGATGAGGTGCTTTTGGCCTCCCCGCTGCACAGAGAGCAGCATGCTTTTCAGGCAAGCTGCTCGGTAGAAACTGCGCTCCATGCTATCGTGCAAAATTGAAGCAGCAGTTGGAACAAAAGGGTATGCTGTGGGCATTTCTTTAGATATAGTGGGTGCCTCCAGCAATACTCCTCTAGAAGTCATCTGTCGACAGGCTTTGAGGTATGGCGTGCCAGACCAGCTAGTAAGCTGGATAGGAAGCATGCTACGCGGGAGGAGACTCGAAACCAGCTGGCGCGAAGGCCTAGTTAGGGGAATATCATCACGGGGTTATCCACAGAGGGGTGTCCTGTCGCCCCTTCTGTGGTGCATTGTAGTGGACGGCCTCCTTCGTAGGCTGAATGAAGAGGGGTACTATACCCAGGGCTATGCAGATGACTTTGTAATCTTAGTCAGGGGGGCTCACCTGGAAAGGTTGATGGGCGTTACAAGGTCGGCGCTGCAAATCGTAGAGCTCTGGTGCGATCGCTCAGGGCTCTCGGTATATCTGGATAAGAAAAGTCCGGTAATTTTCATGAGAAATTACAAAGTGCCGAAAGTTGAGGCTCCTGTATTCTGTGGCGGGAGGCTGACGTTTTCAGATTCGTTTAAATATCTGGAGGTAATCCTAGATAGCAAACTGAACTGAGCGAAGCATCTGGAGACCAAATGCAGGCAGTTTAATGACTTTTTGGTGGAGGAGAGCCTTCGGGTTGTTGTGGGGTCTACGGCCCAAAATGGTTACATGGCTCTATTGTGCTGTCCTTGAACCAAGACTCCTACATGCGGCCATGGTCCGGTGACCACGGGCGGAACTTCAAACGATGCAAGACAGGCTGTGATGAGTACAGACGCTAGCATTTAGGGGTTTGACGGGAGCAATGAGAACCATGCCCACGGCGGCGATAGGATTCATGCTCTATAAAGAACCCCTACATGTTGCAATAACTGCAAGGGTGGCACACGCGATGGGCCGTCTAGCAAGAGTAAATAGATGGACTCGGGGGACTAGGTACATTAAGCTCGCAAGTGACATCAGCACACTGCCGATTCTAGAGATGAGGCAAGATAAAATAACAAAACGCTAACAACTTTTTGAATTTTCTTGAAAAAGCAAACTATACAAGATACGAAAAAAGATGTATCGACAAAAATTGTGCATTCAAAAAAAATCTTCTTCGTAAAAAATCACTTTGTGATAGGACGCGTAGTTTCTGTTTAAATTCGTGGAAAACAGCATTAAAAATAGAAAAATAAAAATTTTGGACAAACGGCACAAGCCACGAAAAAAAATTGACAAAAGCTGTTTACCCCAAAAAGAACTACAAATTTGTCATTAATTATTTTTCGATAGGAAGCGTGGTTTTTGTTTCATTCGTAAAAAACGACATTAAAAATTACAAAGTTTAACTTTGGACAAACGACACAAACTATGAAAAAAATGAATTGACAAAAGTTGCTCATCCAAAAAAGAGCTACGAATTTTTCATTAATAATTTTTTGATCGGACGCGTAATTTTTGTTTTAGTCGTAAAAAACAACATTACAAATAACAAAATTAGATTTTATGGACAACGACACAATGTACGAAAAAAAATAAACAAAAGTTATCCACTCAAAAAGGCTCCACAAATGTTTTATTCATAATTTTCGGATAGAACGAGTAGATTTTCTTTTAAACGTAAAGACAAAAGTTTTTCAACTAAAAAAATCTACAAATTTGTTAGAAACTCTTGTTATCAGAATATATTAAAAATTAAAAAAATTACCTTTTTAGAAAAAGGACACAAGCTACAATTAACATTTTATTTAACAAAATTTTTCGCCTAAATTATATCTAAAAATTAGCTCAAAACCACTTTACGCTAGGATGCGTATTTTTAGTTTAAATCTTGAAAAATAACATTGAAAATAAAAAAATTAAATTTATGGAAAAACTATACAAGTTGCAATAAAATGTCTAATAACAATTTTTTTTTTCTTATAGGAAGCGCACTTGTTTTCAATTATAAAAACAAGACAATGAAAATACGTATGTTTCAATACCAATGCATGTTATGAATTTTTATAATATAAATTTATTGAAATGATACATTTTTCAGGGTAGCTGAGAATAAAATTTGATGCAAAATAAGGAACAAATATTAAAGTAATGATGGTGAATAAAATTTGTACTTCATTTTGCAATATATGAATAAGCAATCCCAGGCCGAGTTACATAAATAAATTTAATATATATTTTGTATAAAAGTGTTGAACATAATGTAGAAAAATTCACATTTTTGACAGAATCGAGTGCGAAGTTCGAGATACGTGATGAGAATGTATTCGTTAAAGCCGAAGGAGCTTTAACTAAAGAGAATTCACAATCACCAAATTACAGTTGTTGATGCTTTGACCTTTAATTTCAAAAAGTCTGTGCACAAATGTGGGGGGAATACAAAGACCGAGCGCGTAGCGCGAGGCCAATACATTAGTAAGCGCGAAGCGCGAGAACCAACAGTCGTGCGCCCTAGAGCAGATTTTTTTCTTTATATCGCAGTACCTATCATAGGAAAAAACCCTATTGTATGAATGTATTCGAATTGCCAATTTTTGAGTCAAAGTAATCCATTTAGAGCAACGTTACCCAAAATTTTTCCGCACTTTTCAGGGAGGCTCAGGGCCGCCACCCTACAATTTTTTCACAATACCCGAACATTCGGGGGGACGATTAACCGCGTTTTGCGAGCGGTCTCTCGCTTCTTGCGGGTGGACTCTTGCGTCGGGCGACCTTTACATTGTTAGAAAATTAAATCCAGTTCAGAGAAAAGCGATTCTTTAAAAACTTCTTGAATCTAATTTTAATAGGCTGGATCAATTTCGTAATAAAATTGCCAGAAAGTCAAGAAAGAGATGGTAAAAATCGGTTGATATCTTCAACTCTGGTTGTGAGTCCACAGTAGAAAGTCGTACTAAAAATATGCCTCTCTTTCTTCGTAGATATGTCATCGATAATCAGTGAAGAGACATTCAAAAATAAAAACATCGAACAGCTTATGAACTGCAGCATTCAATGAGTCCTATTTGAAGTATTCTGGGTAATTAGAGACCCAGATTGCGTGTGATAAAGACCGCCCTAATTTCTGATTTTTAAATCAAATTGAGTTACTCAATTTGAATTCCCTGCTGGGTCGGTACTTGTGAAAAAAGCATAAAATAAGGCTCGTTTGACTTGGAATATAATAAGCTTTTCAGGATTATTTTAAAATCAATCTTTCTACCTTTATTTATCGATAAGAAATCGATGAAGAAAGACAAGGCCGAATCCATTGCAAATCAGACAAGGTACTCACACTTGAAGTCGTAGAATCTCTCGGGGACGAAATAAGTTGTTTTTCAGAGGAAATTAGGCGATACGTATTTTTCCGATTCGCATAAAAAAAATTTCTAAGAAGTTATGCGTCTTTGAATTTTGTGCTTTGTTTTTTCCAAGAACCCCGAATTTTTTTTTAAACTTCTATAACTTTAGACGCAATTGAGATATTTATTATTTTATTTTTCATTCTAATAGCGTTGAATTTTTATCGTCAACGATGAAAGATATCGCAAAAGAACAAAATAAATTTTTTCGTATCTGTCATTGTTTCCGAGATACAGTAGGAAATTTGATTGTAAGGAAAAACAAAAATTCTACTGACCACAACAGTTATTTACCCACCATCTAACTTACAATATATCTTCCTTATCAAAGTATGAATTCGAAAAGAAATTGGCAAAAAATGTAGAAGTCTGTTTTTCGAGAAAATCGACGTTTGATTTTTTCAAGCAAACCGCCAATTTTACTTTGTAATTACTTCACCATCTTCGATTTCGCAAATTCAATTAATTGTGCAAATTAAATTGTACCCTGCCAAGTGTTTGAAATTTTCACATGAAAATTTAGTCAGTTACAAGATTTTGTAGTAGGTATGAAATTCACTGAAAATCAACATTCTTGTTAACACTGTAAAAATACTATTATTTCAGAGCTAATTCCAGGCATTGAAATACGACTAAAAAACCTGTCTCCAGACATACTAAAATGAAACCACTCGTGGGATTCCAGAGTCATTTTTCTACATTGAAAATAATAACAGCATGAAGTTATCATATTACCAAAAAGGACTCGAAAAATATGATACCGAAAAAAAAGATCTCTCGTTTTTACAGACAATGTTTGATAATATTTTAAACAGTTTCTAATAATAACTATGAGTATTTATTCTGAAGATTTTGTGATAATATATCACTAATAGCATAAAACTTTCATGGACGTAGTAAAAAGCGTTTGTTTATTTATAAATTAACAGCATATGAATATTAGGTGTGCTTAAACAAAATCATGTCCAAATCTCAACGTGCATTTTCCATTTTTTTGTTCCTTGTGGGTTAAAAATGAACCACGTTGAAGGAGAAATAAATTGGTCTGTTTTTACAGAAAAACTGATTTTTCTCGAAAAAGGCAGATCATAACGCAAAATTATATACAGAATATAAAAGACGCGACTCATTAAAATAATTTTTTATCGTAATTATTTTTATAATTATGCATTCTGAGGGAGATATGCGAAGGAAATTGTTATAAAGTAGTGTCAATTATCTATCCCGCTTATTGAGAGGTCTTTAAGTATGCATGATTTATAAAGAGAATGATGATCCAAAAATACTCTTTTTAATAAGCCGCATCTTTTACATTCTGCATAATTTGCCAGTATGATCAGTTGTTTTCAAAAAGATGAATTTTTGTGTAAAAGCAGACAAATTTACTATAAGCGACCTCTAAATATTATCTGATTATTGTCTCCTTTCACGTGGCTCACTTATAACCCATAGAGAACAGAAAAATCGAGAATGCAAGTTGAGATTTAGAATTCTTTTTTTTTGTTATACCCCTTATAAATATTTTAATTTATAATTGATTATTATTAATTTTTGCCTTGTTTCGTTTGCTGCAAAAATATGTCTTTGCATATTCATGGCGAATAGATCCCTTATTTTCATGGAAAAATGTAGATATTATATTTTTTGTTGAATTATTCTTTTAAGTTGATGGTAATCATATTTTTTAACATTTTTTCCATGATAATATTAGTTTATAATATTTTCAGTACGACATTGCAATCACTTTTATTAAAAAAAAAACTTGTAACTACTCAGTGCTAACTCAAAACTTGTTGTTAGTAGAAATTTGTACGAACATAGTATTTATTAATATATGCAAACAAATTTTAGTTATAAATCATGTTGAAATTGCATAACTATATGAGATAGAAATTCCCGCTGGACTATAAGGATCTATTTTGACGTTTTTACCTGCGTTTATTGACGCCCGGCTAGGGCAGCCGATTTATTACGAAGAACATGCTTTTCGCACATGTTTTCTAAGCTATGGCAAAACTTCTTCACTTTTTTGTACCTGATAAAAACATTTGAACCTTTACTGTAAAATTCACCATCGTACCTGAAAGATCAGTCGAAAGACATCTTTCTGGTAGTCAGCATCGTTTTCGTACAATCTTAGCGCAGTGAAATTAAAATATTGTCAGAATAAATTTTCAAAATTAAAATCAAATTGTCAATTGATAAATATGAAGTGCTGCTTTAAAAATTGCAATAACGCAACGAATAAAACTGGTACACCATCAGGAGTGACTTTCCATCGGATTCCAAATCAGCAAAATGATGAAGACAAAAGGCACGACTTGGATTTTTTACGCACATGTGCAATATGTAACTGAATTTATATTAGGATGTTCTTTTGCATATCCCCTCCAATTTTCTAGCAGACGTTCACTGCGTTTTGCAAGTATTGACCAGGAATAATGCACGAGGTGATAGATGGTTCTTAATCATTTCTGTTTGATAATGGTAATGGTGATAATGTAAAATAATGATAAACAATAAAAGTAACAATATTCACAGATAAATGTAGGGTCACAATTTAAAATATGCGATAAATTACAATGAATAATTGTACACATATTGTGTTGTTTTCAAACAAAAAAATTGTAAACGTTTGGAATTTTTCAAATCATATTTTTGTGTGTGTGGAAACTCGGATTTTCTACGTAAAAGTCGAAAGTACGGATTGATATTCGTATGATTATACACTTTTCCAAGGCAGGGGTTTAAACTCGGAATATACTGCTCAACATTTTCTATCTCTTTGCAGGCCTCAATTCTGCACGGATTTAAAAATTTTTTTTCCTTAAATGCCCAACAGTAAATTCGAAAAAGAAATTTTTATGACTTATTTTTAAATTTAGTTTTGTCTTCGACATCATATAAAAAAAGTACAGCAAGAAAATTGTCCATTTCAGCAGTATGATATTTTACTTTTGAACTAATTACTGAAAAGTACGTGAGCCAGGAATGAATATAGAATCAAGAATAATCGATACGAATACGCGGGCGATACAGTATTTTCTTGATGTAGGACCACTTTTTATTGCTACAAAATAATGTTCAAGATTAAAGAAACTTAATTTTCTACATTTTCGTGAGGCTAGAACAAATTTTCTTAAATCAATTTTTTTTCTTCTGTACATGACGTGGATATGTTGTCATAACTTATGACCCCTCAAAGTTGGCCATTTTTGCCTGTTTTTACGGACAAAGAAGTGGAGTTTAGTTTTTTCAAAATAAATCGTGATATCAGGCTCTGTTTCCGTTGATAATGCCAGTGGATGAAATATAGTCTACCAAAATCTGTGTACATTAAAAAAAAAAAATCTTTCAGTCTTTGGGAACTGCGGGATTTGAAAAATTTCATTTTTTTCATTTTTGCCCTAAAACGGAGAATTTGTGCTTTTGGCAAATACCAATGAAATTGAAATACCAATGACAGTGAAGTCAATGTAGCATAAGTTCCAAAAAAAAGTTCTAGCCTTAATAGGTCGCGGGATATGACCTTGGAAAGTGCACTCTTTCTGCATAGACGCACCTGAACGTACCGTAAAGTAGAACTACGGTCATATTTCGAAATTATTATCCCAAGTAAATGTATATAATTCATTTCTCAAAACTAGACCGCCGAAAGAATGGTTAGAATCTGTGAATGAGATACTAACCCGAAGAGACATAAGAAGCCATAGAAACACGAGAGCTTGCATGACAAAAATGCATGGACGTGAAGGAAGCTAGAGTAGTATGCCAGGACAGAAAAGTGTGGCGACAAATAGTTTGTAAACAGAGTGACAATAGAATGAATGATGCCTGAAACAAAGACCTTGGATACTAATGGGCCTAAGTGGGGAACCACACATAACAATTTTGTGAGGGTCTTCACTTGGGATGATCGTTAGAGAGATTGATCAGCAACCTGGGTCGGAGCAGTGTTGCGGAACGAACGTGTCATTTAAATAAATAACACGAGAATTCTAGATCAATCTAAAATATCCATACCTCACACCTACATACCTATCTACCTTATACCTATATACCCATCTACACACTACTATTTTCCAACCGAGCAAGTCACGCCTACCCCGAAAGGGAAATGTTTTAATGGTATGATAATAATAATGTATAATACGTCTTTTGCCATTGATAAATAAGAAATAAATAATTATTTATGACAAAATCTTGCAATCACCACTCATGATTACTTTGTGACCATTTTTTAGTACTTTTGTGGCAAAAAAGTGATTGTAATTGATTGAAAATGTGTAATATGTTTTTTGTCTATAAACAAATATTTTTCTTCAATAATTGTTTATAACAAAATATTGTCGTTACCACGGCTGCGTACTTTTTGACTACTTTTGTGGCAAAACCATGATTATAATTGATTAAAAATGTGATATATATATATATATATATATATATATATATATATATATATATATATTTGTGTCAATAAACAAATAGTTTTTTAATAATTGTTTGTAACAATATCTCTTCTCTGCGAATTTAATTCCATACTGCACATTCTTCCCAGGTCATAAAAATACAATCACTCCAGAAAATTTTACCAAGCTTGGAAATCTATAATGCTTATCTTGTACGAACACTTGATCTCTTGATTATTGTGCGAATGCCTGTTTATTGAAAAAAATGAAAAAAAATTTTAAACTCATACATGAAGTCAGTGATTCATTCAATTTGCCCGTAAAAACCAGCAAAAATGGTCAACTTTGAGGGATCTTAAATTATGACCTATTATAGGTAGGATATTGTTCTTTCTTTGTAATCGTGGCAAATTGAGTATACTTTCTCTTACCTGTGGAACAGTTTTCCGTACAATAATTACGTGCAAAGGTACACAGTGTTCTTTAAGATTCAGTGATTTTTCGCTGAAAATAAAAAAAAGTGGCGATTTTTCAATATGTTATAACTCGAAACCTGTGGCAGATAGCGGATTTTTTTTCAACGTAATTTTCTCATAATTTCGTCCTCTTCCTTTTTACTGTTCGACATTTTACTCTGAAATCCAATGGAAGTTAGTCGTCAACGCAAAAGTAACTTTCGGAACTGTTTAAAAAAAAAAAAAACGGTTTGGCAATTGATCTGTTCTAGCAGGTTGGACATGTCAAAAGGGACCCCTTAACGAAACGTTCTCATTAAAAACATTGGATGTAATCTTACGCCCTATTTCAGTTTCAGTGATTCTGTCTGAGATAAAAAAATCATGTTGCTGAAATGTCAAATTTACCCGCTGATATTGTCGAAGACAAAAACAAAAATAATGTATAATGTATGTGTAAGACTTTGTTTTGTGAGATTCCTACGAAAATTGAAAATGATTTTTAATATAAAGAATGAATTTTAACAGAATATTTACAAAGATTTTAGAAGATTTCCAAAATTGTGAGAAATGAATGTGAAAGATTTTAAGGAAATTGTTTTATTGTGCAGGAATTGAAACAAAATTTTAGAAAGAAATGTAGGAATAATTCTAATTGTGTTACGAAATGTTTACAAGTTCAGACAAAATTTCAATAATAATAATATTTTGAAGCTTTTTAAGGATTTTTTAACTATTTAAAATAAAAATTATTTAACTTTCAAGTTAGGAAGTTCTCATTTTATAAAACAATGTAGTATTCAATTTGTAATGTTTGTAGCTTGTAATTGCTTAAAATCACCGGGCACTTTTTCCTTTAATTAAATTGAAGTTTCTTAAATGAGCCTGAGACCTACGTGCGTCTTAGAGATAGTTACACAAAAAATATTAGATATGAAAATCTAAAATCGTCGCTTTTTTTGCTGTTTCTGAAAGTCACTTCAGTAACATTCTCCTGAATTTTTCTTATAGACCTCGTACGTGGATCATGTGCATTGGGAATGATTCGCTTCTTGATTTGAAACCAGTGCACCTACATAATCGACGAGTATGTTCTCAACATTTTGCTAAAACTCAATTTTTCGAGAACGGCACCTTGCTTCCTGATGCTCTGCCGAATCTGTACAATTTGGAAGAAGAAAGTGATGAAGAAAATTTACAGCCAGAATGTAATGTATAGACTCCCAACTTCATCTCCTCCTTGACTGAGAGAGAATGAAGAAAGAGTCGAATACATTTTGGACAAAAGAGAGATTGCTTAAATTCTTGAATGAAAATTTTAAGGGGTCAACTGCAATTTTCGTGCAAATGCAGACTTATAAAGGCAAAAGAATAAATTGGAAAAAGGAGGAAAGAGAATTATCTTTAGCGATTTATTATAGGTCCCCGAGATCGTATAAAGGATTCAAAAGAATGGGATTTAAGCTACCTTCAGTTAGAACAATTCAGAGATGGTTGGGTTCGATTAGAATGAAAACCGGAATAGACAATGCAGTAATGAGGCAATTTAGTTCGATTGTAAAGTCCATGTCCCCCAATGAAAAAAATGCGTTTTAATATTAGATGAAATGGCTATTAAAAAATATGTTAGATATGAAGAAAAATGGGATTTCGAGGAAGGTTTAGACGACCTTGCTGAGTTCGGCAGAACAGAGCGTAAAGCAACTCAGGCTATGGTCTTCATGGTACGAGGATTGACTTATAATTGGAAACTGCCAATTGCTTACTACTTATCAGCAGGGCCAATAAAAACGAAGGAACTTGAAAAAATATGGAAGTCCGTCATTACCGAGCTATTTGTAATTGGTTTGGATGTCAGAGCTCTCGTTAGTGATCAAAGTAGGCCCAATCAAAAATCGTACAAAGCCCTTGGTGTAAGTGTTGAAAAGCCATATGTTGAGTTTCAAATAAAAACTAAAAAATATGAAATAGTTGCAAATTCTGGAGTTTCAAGTCATACTTGTAAAAATGTGAAAGTATATGCACTTTTTGATTGGGTCCACTTGATCAAAACTTTTCGAAATACCCACAAATCCCACGATATTTTATTAGGAAATGATGGTGAAAAAATATCATGGAAGACACTACAAAAGTTATACGAAGAGGATTCTAAAAATATAATCCGTGCCTGTCCAAACTTAACTTTAAGACATTTGGAACCAGGTTCGTTTGATAAAATGAATGTTAAGTTGTCCACTCAAATTTACAGTAATGAGATTGCAACAGCACTTTTATCATTAGCAACTTTTTTGTCAGCAAATAGTAAGAGTCAAATTTCTAAAGAAGAAGCTCAAACCAGCGGAACATTCATTAAGAAAATGAATGACTTATTTGATTGCATGAATAGTCGTACAATACATAACCCGAATCCTCTACGTAGACCTTTGAGTGAAAAAAATCCTCAGATTGAGGAAATACTACGAAACGCTCTGACATGGATTTCCCAATTGCAAATAGAGGATGAAGTAGATCCGAAGACGGGTAAAAAAAAAGTTCCACAGTCCAACATTTAAATCCATGCAGATCACAATTACTGCAGTGTTAGATTTGCGGAAAGATTTGAAAAGTGATAGGGTTGGTTATTTAATAACATCCCGCTTACAACAAGATCCCATTGAGAACTTATTTTCAGTAATTAGACAACGTGCCGGTCACGGAAATAATCCAACAGCAACTAAATTTTGACAGAATCTACAGAACATCGTAATGAATCGCCTTCTTCATCCTCCTGGATCAGGTAATTGCGAGATAGACGACGACAAACAGGTTGTTCTTGATGGTAATTTCAAAAATCCAGGAGAAAGGGAAGATGAAGGTGATTCAAGCGAAAACGACGTGCAGCTAGAAACTTACGTTTTGACAATTACTGACGATACTAAAAAACACGACGGGAATATCAATGCAGATTTTAATGAAAATAAAAAGACGGGCAATGATAGTAATGTACAGAAAGAACGAACTATCGACTACATAAACAGGGACGAGACTATAATGGACATTGATAACGTTTCCAGTTCAGACGTAACGTTAGGAGACAATGCTTTATACTATTTTGCCGGGTTTACTGTGCGCGCTGCTCTCCAAAAATTTAAAAATTGCAGATGTCTCAAGTTTTTAAAATGTAGCACGAATCAAGCGGTATTTCAGAATCAAATTTTACAATTTTATAAAGCTTTTCCAACAGCAGCAGGCATAAACGATGAGTTCTCAATGGGAAATTTAACAGCAGCTTCCGAAATGTACACAAAATTCTGTGAATTCAGCTTAAATTTGTGGGAAAAAAATTATTCATATTTTCAGACTAAATACGGATTAGTGAAAAAATTGCAAGAATTTATCATGAAAGAAACTAATAAGAAGTTCCCTGACTGGTACAATGACAAGTGTAAAGATCACAGACTTTTCTTACTTCGGAAGTTGCTCGTTTCCAGAATTTCTCGTGGCTTAAAATGGGAATCTATTGGCGCTCCTACAAGAGAAAAAAAGAGGCAAAAGACAGCAGAAAAATACAGAAGATGCCGAAAATAAACGAAGTTTAAAAAAATTCCGCCATATGTAAAAATTTGAATATAGTCCAGGCATCTTGTACGAAAAAATTTATTTTCACCTGGAACGGTTTGTTACTTATTTTGTTAATGCCGTTACCATTTTCCGTAGGATATTCACCAAACGAGCTATTTAAAAAAACTTTTTCTGGTTAAAAATAGCAAAAAATGTGTTCACCTCTTGACCTATGAAGGCTGGAAGATTGTTTTTTTTAAATTTACAAATAATTTCCTACATGAAATTTTTTTCTCTGTCATCATTAACATAGATTTACCCACAAAATAAGTATTTTGAAAAAACTGAACCCGAGTAATTTGCTCTGAAGAATACGTCAAAAGTAGTCAAGTTTGGGAGGCCATAAGTTATGACACATTGAGGTTCGGTCATTGTTTTTTTTTAGAATTACTCCAAATTGCGTACACTTTAATTAAAATGGAGAATATCTTTTCGTAGAATTGACAGGTTCTAAAGTACAAATATTAACTTCAGAATTGGGTTTTCAGCCTACTTTTTGAAAAAAATCGGGGTTCTTTGGAGACATACAACTCTGCGCCTATTATTGAAAGAAGTTACTTCTTTTTTTTTAAACTTTTTCAGAATTTTCTTAAGCTTACGAAAGCTGTCTACGAAAACACGATTTGTGGAAAATTGTTCAAAAATATTATCGGGAAGCGTCGTAGTCATGTTTGGAAAATTTGAAATCCCCATCCCATTCAAATTCTCAGTGAAACGCTGTAGAAAACGAACGCGGTGAAAAATTACCAGATGCCTGGACTAATATGACTAGAGTTTTTTAGACGGAAAGTTATTGTTTTTAGTGGTAACTGCAATTGGCCTTTCTATATGTTGGGTGCTTCAAACCTTCCTTGCCACTCTGCAATAGTAAATTTTGGATTACAAAATAAACGGGAGGATTGTTAATAAATTTTCCTTTCATATAAATCTCTGAAACAGTTTCGGAACTTTGCAGGTATGAAAATGGAATGTGCGTTATTTTCAATACTTTTCACGTATGAATTACATGGAAACAATCAGATTCTTATAAAGCAGATCGTTATATCTTGAGGCCTTAAGAAATAAGAATATTCTCTCCCTTTTCAGTTCTGAACTTTTTTTAAATAAAAAATTTGGACAAAGCAACCATTTCTTACGTAACAATTTAAACTTTTGTTACCGTATTGCTAAAAGTATAGGAAATATGATTTTTTTTTGTTTTGGTAAAAATATATATTTTTCTACTCAGGAGCCGTGTATAAATTACGTGAATAAATTAACTACGTCACAATAATTATTAATAGGAAAATCCCCTAATGGGGCATTATACTCTGTCTAATTTTTCCCCTTACATTCACAATGAAAGAATTGCTAGAGCCCACACTGTTGGAGAATATTCTTCTTTCTACGTGTAGCTTAATAAATATCAATTTTGTCGACTAAATACGTCCAAATTACACAAATAATATTAAAAATTGAAACCCTCAAGTATATTGTATATCATATTTTATTGGAGAAGTAAGAGAAGAAATGTATTTCTTGTTTACTAGTTCGTTATGTAATATTATAGGATTTTGTTATTATTATGCTTTTAATATTTTTAACTGTTGTGTTAGAATCGCAATTCTTACTTTTTAAAAGTTTTACAATGAAACAATTTCTGCACTTGAGCTCTCGAATTCAAACTCGCCGGACGCTCGAAAACGCTAAAAGCGTTGCCCCGGGTCTCAAGAAATGGGAATGTTCAGATTCACAATATTAATTTTTTAGATATAGGCTTCTATATTTTAACAAGGCATATTTAGAATTCTTGTGTCCTAAAATTAGTTTTAAGAATAAAAATTAAAAACTGAAAAGACAATTTTTTTCCTAATATTCAATAAGTGATTAAAACATAAATTATCACAACTCGTACAAATTTTATTGAAACTGTTTGAAATTGAGTACACATATAAAGTTGACTCAGCGAATGCCTGCAAAATAATAAAAAGTTGAAAATGTCCTTTTGTGTAATAACATCCAACTGAAAATTAAGGCCGATCGGTAACCACATTTTTCTACTTTGGGAGACAAAAAGTTTCGAGGCCACTTCAGATTTAAAACAACTTCCAGCGAGAAAGTTATTCTATATAGTTCAAAGAAAATGTCTGGAATATTTTAGATAAATTCATTACAAATTGACTGAAATATGTACTTTGTAAAATAGTACGAGAGTCGGGTGAGTTATTGCATCCGAGAGCTTAACTGTACCTACGATAATGATAAAATGTATTTTTATTCATAAGTTTTTTTTTTTGAAGTTGTACCTACATTATTCAGATTTTTTTCACGAGTGCATAAAGATAAGTATGAGAGTAGAGAATGTATCAGTACAAAATCAAATTAACATTTTTATTTATGTATTTAATAATAAGTTCACGTGTTTGTTATGGTTACAATTTAAAAGCAAATAATATTCAACAAATGCTCACAAATTGTAATAATAATGACTATTGTGATTAATCATTCTAAGAAAAGAATTATTCGTCTGGGCGAATCAAAAAATATCTAATGGGGTCGTTAAACAAAAAATTCTTTTGTTTTTCAATTTTAACTTGAAATATTAAAATACAAAGTTTCAAATGAAAAACGTTCACGAAAATATTGTAAGAAAGTGAATAGCCAGAATATAGTTCGGAAAGACCAGTCCAGGTATAAGGGTTCTAAATTTTTTGCAGTTCGACTCATGTAAATGGCAAAATCTCTTCACCTACCCCACTCACACACGTTAAGCATAAAAGCACTGGTTTTGGGAATTATCTATACCCAGTATAATTACTCTGACTCCATGTGTTTC
>CAKNYM010049818.1:39132-97290 GCA_932195095.1 Andricus curvator
AAATCATAATAATGGGGTGGCATGCCCCTACGGCGGCTGCCCGACCCGGGGTGGTCCCCCCGACCACGGTCGGGGACGTGGCCGTCGGCAGTACTTTGGGAATCGCTGATTTAAAGGCGCCTTGTCATCGGTGGTAGGCTGTTAAACTTATAAATTATGAGTTCCTGTACGTGCTCGGTACTGAAATTTCTTAACCGTTTTGGTTGACGACACCGTCATCGCAGCCATCATGAATACTTTAATGCGTCAGCGGGTAACATTGGTTACTTTCCTCGAAAGGTAGACGAAAATGTAAAGAAACGTACAGAGAGAGGAGATCATGGGCCACTGTGCTGCGCCCATCGATCCCTGGATCGACAGTCAAAAAAATCAGAAATATCTTTCCTTCGGTCGCGACCGGTCATAATTTTGTTTTGTTTTTGTAAAAATATTAAAAAATATTTTTGTTTGAAGGATCTGACTGACTTGTACCAAGAACTTGAACTTGCTTATTAGAGTACGATTAATATTAAACTTTGCATTCAACAATCATTTTATTAATATCCTTTAAAAATCCATTTCCTAAAATCATAATAATGAGTTTTTGAATTGATCGAAAAATATCACATGAAGTTGAGATTCTAACATCTTCAAGTGGACTGCGATGGCAGATGAATTATCGTTTTTGGAAGCAGAGTTCGGCCGAGAATAACAAATTTAAATTTTCGAACTTTGGCGCGCTTTTTAGAAGGGGCGTTCAACATGAGGTACAGAGGGTCCAGAGACAGTGTGGCAACCTAGCCGGATGTCGCCATTTTGCGAACGGATGCCACCGTTTTACGCTCAGGTTTTCTATAGTGTAGTATATCTATATATACCAAAATATCAATGAGAAAACTGAGCCAATCAGAAAGAATGACACTAGGTTGCCACACTGTCTCTGGACCCTCTGTAACATGAGGGAAAATGTGGCGCCGTCATCGGACATGTACTTGTACTTCGTACTCAAAGCCACTAAAACTTTGTAAAAAGCAAATGCATGAAGGCTTGGAGGACATGCGTGTGCCTAGAGAAGCACAGGTTGCTGGACGAAAACTCATAAAAATAATTTTTTCTGTTCTATTTCAATTAATTTTACTTTTTACTTCTCCTAGAAATTTTTCCTACTATGCTTCCATTTATTATGCAGAAAAAGCAGGAAAAGAAAAACTGTCAAGGTATATTGTTTTAGCTTCTTTAAGAAATAAAACTATGAATGTTTGAAAAAAATTGATATTTTGAAAAATAAATTTTATTTTTAAAAAGTTTTTTATTTGAACGAATAGTTTAAAAAGAATGAAAGTTACAGGATATATATTCAAATTCAAATTGAAAGTAATAATTTTTGGAATGTGGTTTCTTTGGTATCATTTATTATTAAAAGAAAATTATAATCAACACCCCAAACAACGTCAATGATTTTCTTGGGGATGCTGGTGAATTTTGCCATCCCAATTTTAGAAAAATTGGAGAGGTCCACTTCTGGTCCCATCAGGAACTGAAGCAATCTCCTTGTCAGCTCTCGGGGCCTATGGAGCCAATTGGCTTTTAAGTAGAGCTTGTCCTCCCTCTTTATCCAAATGTCTGACCCTTTCTGCACTTCAACCTACAAATAGTGAAATAATAAAATGATAAATAATGAATAAAAATAAATAAATAATGAAATAATAATGATACGCTGTTGATATCACTTACTTTTTACCCTACTTGCTCTGACATCGGATCCATGCATGGAAAATGCTGGATTCTCTAAAACAATGAAACATTTTTTTAAATAAACATCAAAAGCCTAACCAAGGTATCTATCAGTTGCTTTCAGACATACAAATGACGTAGCATCAACATACTTTCAAATTCTTCAGCTTCTCTTTGTATACTTTTTGCAAGTACTTTAGTTCCTTCTGTTCATAATTTATTATATCCAGCGAAACTAGAAAGAAAAGTCGTTCGTTATTATAAATAATTTAATACGTACCTATACTTTACTCATAGTAACGTTTTTTTATGCAAAAAAATTAATCAAATATTAATCTTACCGGCTAAAACGCATGTGAAGGTACCACTGGATACCTGACGGCCTGGCTAACCTTTTCTATTGTTTTGCGCTCTGCCTCGAACAAACTCAGCGGCCACACTCAAGTGCTCAACCGGAGGCCTAGTGCGCTAGTGTAAACGTTGCGATGATACATTTAAAATTTAAATATCTGTGTTCCACACCACCATAGAGGTCGAGACTGAGGCACGTTTTCTTACGTGATGATCCCCAGTAGGCCTAGTCCACTTGTCAATAAAACATGCGTTGTTTCTTTTGTTTTTTATCAAAGTAATCTATAATAACTTCTCAAAAAACAGGTTACATTAGCGCGGTAATCCCCGATACATACGCAGATTCTACTTGTCAATTTAATCATGCAAAATTCACCTGACATGCATTTAATGTGGGTAAAAATTAAAATGTGCTTTACCAATGTCTATAAAAAGTTCTTCGGCTGAACCATGCATACTCTTTCAAATATATTATATCAAATAATCGTCAGTTCTAGAAACTTCCATTCTACCAATCTGCCTTCGCATATCACGCTTTACTTTCGACCATTGAGATTCTATTCCTTGCGTTTGGATATTGCGATCTGATGGATTTATGAAATTTTTAGAGTGATTCACCGTCGAATGTGTGTAATGCACACGATCTATACCACAATACCCTTTCCAACAGTCCATTATGATATGCGTGCCAGGTAAAACATTTTCTTTTATAATATCATGCAACGTGTTAGCGTCCCGATTGCTTACTACTTAAAAAAACACTTTATTGATTCCCTATCGACACCTCCCACCAACCAATTACACTCAATGGATACCGTAGCAACCAATAAGTTATAACTTGTAAAATTCTTAAAAATTTGCCATTCGCGACATTGAAGAATGATCCTCTTCTAGCACTTTTTTCCGACAATCCTTAGCCCCACAGCGACAAATTACATCACGACCCCGACCATTCGTTGTTAAATTTAAAACCCCGCCGCAATCGGTACACTTTTTTGTTTTGGGAAGCTCATTCTATTCTAAAATAGAGTTAACAACCCCAATATTTAACACATGCCTCAGAAACTTACTTGCGCTTTGCAGGTATCACGAATATGGGAAGAATCGTTTTGACAAATAATCATCGCTTCTGTCAAGCTTTTTTCCGAAATCTCGCTGATCAGCGTTGCGGAATTCAAAATGCCCTCCTCTCTATTGCACTCAGCTTCCTCTTTGAGCTTGTCATTAATTTTCGTCTCAGAATTTACCTGCCTTTTTTGTTGAGGGCTGCAGGGCTGTGGGCTTGTTTCTCTGGATCAAGAACATCTCCGTTCTGCATCACAACCAGACGTTCTAGGTATTCTTTACTATCTGTAAATGTTAAATAAAAAAGTATTTCAATAAATTTTAAGTATGAACCCAGTTTTGAAGATTATATAGAATCTAACGCGTTTGAAATGAATTAAAAAAATTCTAAAAATGCAATTGGTTGAGACGCATGAATATCCCCAAATTCCTTTTAACCAAAGTTTTATTTGGCGGAAAATGAAGTGTCCGAACAGGGATTTGTCATAATTTTTTATTATTATTATTTTTTTTTAATTTATAATGATACAATGAAAGCAAACGTAACTTTGAAGACTGAAGCAGCTTTAACTAAAAATAAATCAGGTAAATAGAACTTTTTTTGTGAAAGATTATTTGCTCTAAAAGTATGAAGGACCCCTTGTAAATTTCATAGTTATAATTTTATAACATTTTTTCTGTGATTTTTTTCACTGAATTTTTAAATGCAATTTAAAAAAATGCATCTATAGGCAGTAATCATCATCAAATACTCTAAAAGTTTTTCATAGATTTTAAACATGAACAAACTAACTTTCAAATCATTGAGAATGGCAAGTATGCCATTTTGTTGTAAAGTCCATTTTGTTTGTCCAACCTCTTACTCAGAAGTGATGCAAAGAGTATAAACTAATGTTCTGTTGCCCCTATGATGTTTTTTTTTTTATAATAAAAGATCATTTTCAGACACTTTTGAAATTTCTGTAGTTCTAAGACATGAAAAAGTGCACTTTTAAATAATTGAGAATGACAAGTAGACCACTTTATTGTAAAGCCCATTATTTCTTTTCACTCCCATACTCTAGAAATTTGTATTTCTAGAGTACAGAATTTCAGAAGATTTAGAACAATTTTATAGAAACTATAAGGTTTTAGGATATTGAAAAATATTCCATGGTACTTTTAAAGGATTTTAACGAATTTTATAAGAGTTCCAAAGATCATACAATCTCATACAATTTCACGGATTTCTCAAGGAATTCTATTAGATTCCAACGGATTGTAAAGATTTGAATAGGATTTCCAAGAATTGAAGGGTTTTTCTTTTTCTTTCTAGTTTTAGAGACTACGTTTTTGTAATTAATATCAAAAGTATCATAAATTGTTGATGACGATAGTATCCGCACAAATCATACCCAATGCTTTTTTTCCTATTGTGAAATTTACAGACTGGCAACCTCCTCAACTGATTAAGTTCAAATTTAATGCCCCTAAAAATTTAATAATTCTAAAAAAAAAAACATTAACAACTGCACATTTGAAATTAGTTTTATATGTTTAAATAACCTAGCTTAACAAACTAAACATTAAAAAATTAGTAACGTTCTTCATGGAGCATTTAAAAATTAAGAAAATTCGGAACAAATATTTTCGAATTTAGACTTTTGAAACTAAACAAATTTTGTTTCGAGGTTTCAAAAATTAAACTTTTTCAGGATCACGCATTCAGAATTATAATTTTACATTGAAATTACAGTAATTTTCAAGATGATAAAACTTATTAAGAGGTATTATATCACCTAGTATCAAACGACATTTAAAGTAATTGGATAGATTTTATTATTAAAAAAATGAGATTTCTCTAAAAAAAAACATTCACTGTTATTTTCACTCGTCAAAATTGAAGAATTTTGAATATTGTAAACCTTCAAAAGTTTGATTATTCTTAAAACGTTGAAAATTATATGATTTTTAATTGGAAGCTTTGAAAATAATGAATCCAAGGCTAATGGAACTCAAGCGCAACTGCTAGCAATACTATGGTCGAACACAGAATGAGAACCGACGTCGCGGAGTTCAGTTTTGGAGCGTAACACCAAGGTCCGTGTACATGAAACGGTACCTGGCAGCAGCAGCCGCCTGTGAAGGCGTGTTCATAATAGCTTCCTCCAGTAACTCGACATTTTTCCTAGTTCGCTCTATCACATGCTTTGTAATCTATGGCGAGCTACGTCACTAAGGTGCGCCGCAGGCACGACGCGACCACTCACAAGTCACACCTATAAGGGCCGGTCCACAATGAGAGTCGTAAGCGTCGACGTTCGAAAGTATATGCGCATTTGACGTCATACGCACGTTGTTGCCAACTATCCGAGCAGTTTCGCCGTTTCGCATTTTTCGTTTTCTCGCTGCGACCGTTGGTAACAACGTGCACATGACGTCAAATACGCATATACGTTCGAACTTCGACGTTTACGACTCTCATTATGGACCGGCCCTAATGCGTGGCGCGCGCTAAGAATATCAGCTGCTACCGTGTCGACATTTCGCGTGAAAAGAGTGTGTGGTACCGCTTCCACGTTACCACGTGTCAGCTGAGTGTCCTCCTTCCCCCCAGTGGATGTGTGAGAGAGAGAGAGAGAGAGAGCGAGAGTGTTGTGTTTGTGAAGTGTGTATAAGTGGTTCACGACTCATAGTAACTAGCAAAACGAGCCCCCCCCCCCCCCCAATCTGGTGAGGGTTCGGAGCAGAGGAATTATAATCCTAGACCGCGTGGGGTTTGTTTATGGTAACAGACCACCCCTCTCGAGGTTCCTGCCAGATGAAAGTTCATATATGGATTCCGTGCTCGACCAGGTGTTGGTTTTAAGGTAATTTTTATTCGGATTCAAGTTGATTGGCGTGTTAATTTACTGTCATTGGGATGTGGTAGATGACCGATAACCTTTTTTTGTTTAAAATTAATTTTGTTGATTGAAAACTCAACTGTTCTATTTTTGGCAGAAAATCAATCTTTTTTTAATTGAAAGTTCAATCATTTATTCGAAAATGCTTGTATTTTATAGGAAATTATCCTCTTAGTTCAAAATTCAACTATTTGGTCGAAAAATCGTCTTTCTTGGTGTTAATTTAATCTTTTTGGTTAAAAAGGCAATTGTAATCGGTCATTAATTTCCTTGTATGCAGACCTGTCTCCATAAAACGTTAAACAAATCCTTATACAAAACGATTAAACAAACAAACAAATTTATTAAGCAAAAAGAAAATACACTCTAAACAACATGTAAACACAACCTGCTAAAGAAAGAGAGAAAAAACTACCACCATCCTACCCTACGTTAAAGGTCTCATAGAACAAGTAGGAAGAATTCTTAACACACACAACATCCAAACCATATATAAACTACCTGCAAAAATAGATCAAACTCTAAAGAACGACAAATGCATAGCAAAATAAATTAAAAGGGAATAAACATAAAAATATGATTTTTTTCCCAACCGAAACTTACGTACACATAACGTATTTTTCCGATGAATCAAAGATTTTTACATTCTCATTCTAATGAGAAGGTATTGGTTTTATGTAAAATTTGACATAGTCGGTTTTCATCAAATCTCCACGTTTTGAGACCCACTGAGCTAGAAAAAACGATTTTTACCAAGGTGTCTGTCTGTCTGTAGTCTGTAGTCTGTCTGTCTGTCTGTCTGTCTGTCTGTCAGTCTGTCTGTCTGTCTGTCTGTCTGTATGTCTGTCTGTAGCCACGATAACTTTCGAAAAAATGATCAGATTTGATTGAGCTTTGGCACACTTTTTTATGGCCGAAAAATAGAGAACGAGTTCGTTAACCAGCTATTTTGGATGAAAATCCAAAAAGTGAGCACATTTTGAAACTTTTTGAGACCACTTTTTTTGAAGATTTGAAAATTCTATGTACGGTTATTAGTAGTACGCAAAATGACGAACAAAATATTCTCATGACTTTTCGTTATAAAAAAAAAAATTACTGGAGTTATAGCATTTTCAAAATTCCAAAAAACAAACGAAAATGAACATTTTAAGCCGAAAAACGCACGATATGAAAAAAAGTCAAGAGGACAAAAACGTTGCTTCTTGAACACCCTATAATATTTTCCTAACAACTTTTTGAATTTTTTGAAAAATAAAAAATTCAAATTTTGATCGCACAAAAAATTAATGAAAAATCAAAAAAGCCATTTTGCTGTCAAACTATGCAAGATACCAGAAAAGATCATCTCACCAAAATTGTGCACCTAAAAAAGATCTACAAATTTCTTATGATTCACTTTTTGATATGACGCGTAGTTTTTGTTTTATTCGTAAAAAACAGCATTGAAAATAGAAGAATCAAATTATCAGACGAATATTACCAGCTCGAAAAAATGACCGAAACTAAATTTGTTCATCCAAGAAAGAGGTACAACTTTATTGTGACTCATGTTTCGATAGGATACATGGTTTTTGTTTTATTCGTGAAAATAACATTGACAGTAAAAAAAATCAAATTTTTGAAAAAACAATGCAAGGTACGAAAACATATAAATGAACAAAAATTGTGCATTCAAAAAAGACTTACAAACCCGTAATCAATTTTTGTGGTAAGAATATATTCAAAATGAAAAAATTAACTTTTTTGATAAACGGCACAAGCTAAAATAAAATGTTAACTAATAAAATTTGTCGCCTGAATTATATCATTACTTTTCATTTGAAATCAAATACAAATTTAGTAATTTGTATATGAAGAACATATAACACGAAGCACAAAGTGCGCGTTCTGTGTATTTACCAAATCGCACGCCGTAAGTGCGCTCAAACTTTTTTGTTTCTATCATACGGTTCAAATGATTTTCAAATCAAATATCGAGCGCGAAGCGCAAGTGTCTGGATGAGAATGTGTTCCTTAAGGTCGATAGAACCTTGAGTAAATAAAGTTCCTTTTAAGTCTAAAATAAAAACAAATTTAACAATCACTTAATATGTAGAGGTTTTGATAATTTTATAATATTTGCAAACAAAATTTTCTTTTCATCCAAGTCGAACACGAAGTTCAAAAATCTAGAGGAGCCGAGCGTAAAGCGCGATGTAAATACGCCCGAGCGCGTAGCGCGAGGTGAATACATAATCGAGCGCGAAGCGCGAGATAAATATATGATCGAGCGCGAAGCGCGAGATCCAACAGTTGCGCGCCCTAGGCGCGCTCAAACTTGCGAGCGAAGCGAGCCGCGCGCAAAGCGCGCGATGAGAATGTGCCCGCGAGGCGGGCAGATTTTTTTTTATTGTGATAATATTCTATTCTATAAGAAAAAATCGGAAGATGGTGAATTACTTGAATTATTAGATGGTGAACACCTTCTCACATTTTAACATAAAATCACGAAAATGGTTACGCCCACCCAAAAATTTGCCACGTGGCTGCTATGAGCGCCCATGAATTAGCCATTTTTTTCGCCGTATACAAGGGCGGAGTGAAATTGTTCAAATTATTCGAATCCTTTGAGCTGAGCGAACAAAATTTTTGGGTTGACATCCGAAAAAAGTAAACAAAAAATTGAAATCGGTTAATTTTTTATTCGAAAATTCCAAAAAATTTCCCTATTGCTTTGAAAACTATGGCGATTTTTTTCTATGTACAGTTTTTGCTAGTGAACAATAATAAAAAATTATAAATTGGAAACAAAAATTTTTGGTCAATTTAGAATTGTTTGAAAAGGCTAAACCATGTTTTTTTTTAATTGAGTCCTATGCACACATTTAAAAAAAAAAGTAGAATATGTCGAAACTGAAATTTCTTCAGCTTGAATAGAAGAAACATGCTATTATTTTCTTTTTTCAACAAAAAGTTTAATGATGTTTCAAGCATTAAAAAATTGTCAGTTTTAGGTTTTTTGAGCGATTTTGACGACTTACAAGACTAAGCTTTCAAACGCAAGAAATGATAGTGCTATTACGTCAAAACTATATTTCCATAGGAATAAACTGATGGAATCATTTGATATACATATCACCATATAAAGGAAAAAGGTGTGCTTCTAAAACTATCGAAGTATCACACATTCAAATATCGAAAATTTTGAATTTGGCGAAAAAATGTCCACTGCATCATCGTACTTTTCTCCAAGAATATTTGAAGCACACTTTTCTACGCTCACGGAAATTAAACAGTATGTTGGGCGGAAGAAGTTTACCATGGATAAAGTTATCATCACAGTCCGCGCAAAAGTTATGTCCAATTTAAGGCTAAAATTTCCACTCCAAATTTTCAGCGAAAATGTCCACTTCAGGGCCAGCAGCTGTAAAAATCGCGCGCACCAAGATAGGATTACATTTTTTGCTGATTTTGCTGTATTCCGGTGGCCAAAAGACTTCTAATATCATAAAAACCCCTTATAATCCTTTACTTAGAGTACGAATATTGTTCTAAAAGGTGTGATCAAAAGTTTAAGAATGTAGATTTAAAAAATTCTGATAAATTCAAGTGACCTACTCCACAAAGTGCTCTATCCTTGCACAGCTTCTCCCACGTGTTATCATTGAGTGCTAAAAACATTAGAGCCTTTATTTATCATGTAGAAGCAGACGCAGGGAAGGAATGTTCGAAATTAGAAAATTAGTCTTAAGTAATCCTAATATGTCGTAACCTATGTATCGAAACCTATTTCTTAATTGCAGCATCAACAAAACCATGCTTGATATTTTGTGTTTCAAATTTCCAGTATCCAGAACAAGAGAAATGGACATTGCTGAGGAAAGTAGCAAGGACCACTCGGAGACGCACTTCTCCGCTGCAGAAGAATATGCAGAGAGAATAAAATGCACTGACGAATCATATGATGAGAAGGATTATTAGGATGCCCAGCCAATAGAAGGTTGGCATAACGATCAGGCTGAGGATTCGGATGAGGCGATTGAAAAAATAATGAAGTCGGAGAAGCCAAGGACTGAGTGTTCACTATTCGCTAAAAGAAAATGTTTGGAGGCAACATTCGACCACATGAATTTGTGAGTATGGAGTAAGACTTCAAATATTCTATTTTAGGAAAGATCGTATATTGAGCTAAAATGTTCTTACTCACACGTTCTACTTTGCAACTGCAAATGTAAATCGACAATTGTATGTGAATAACAAAATTTGAATTTGCATATCATATAGGTTAGATCACATCAAAGCAGTTTTGGAAATGAATCTACAAAAAACGTTGGACGCTTCTCAGAAATGAATGGAATACCAATTCGTATCATCTCCAGTTATATGCATATAAGAAAATATATTTGTAACATTCACAATCAATAAAACAATGTTAAAATTGAATTACATGTACAATAAATCTGAAGGATAATTTATTTTGAGTATGAATTTTGATTTTAAAATTACCAAAGAAAGGTCTGGCGCTCAACTAATTTAATTATTATTTATCTAAAATAAAATAAATTTACTTCGGTTTTTGACATGCCAATAATTGGGCTAAGGTGCCAGAAATAGGTGTTCTTACCCTATCGTATGATATAAAATGTTCGATATTTCAAATGATTAAGGGAGTTATAGCGCTACGTAGCTAGCCAAATGAAAACTGTCTTGCATTTGACTTCCGAGGTACCTGATGTGGCAACGTCGCCCCGCGATACTACAGGGTATCGCGGTGTTGCCACATCTGCTACGTAATGGCAAATACATCGTAAAACTTCGATGGTTTCAACGTAAAATTAATTTTTTGTAGCATTTGCGAGTATCCTTCGGACAATATTAAAGAGTGAAAATGTTCACTACATATTTTTTTACTATCACAAGTTGTTTCATGAAAATCTGTTTGTCAATTACAAAATGGCGAGTAATTCAATGACGTAAAATGTTAGGATGCCATAAGAACACATGTTAAAAGCCCAATTCCAAAATTATTAATTTCTCTTTACATAGGTACCCTAGGCTCATGAAAATTCAACTGCATATCTTAAACACCATTACGAAGTGATATGCAAAGTTTTATCAAAATCTGTTTGTCAATTCGTTTTTGGCTACAACTCCCTTAAATAGATTTTTCTTCTAAAAATTGGTAGAATTCCCTGTTAAAAAGTAAATTCACTGTCATTTTTCAGTTTTCCCTGGTCTCTAAAATTCCCGGTCATGTCGCGGTCCAAAGGCTACCATGGTTTGAAAGTATTAGGTTTAGGGTAAAAATTGGAAAAGGTCGAAAAAATGAATGTTTCCAATAAATTGTGTGTGTCACAATTGAATCTTTCATATTAAACATTTTTTTTCACAAGTTCAGGAATGAATCACCAAATTTTGATACACGCAGACCTGGATTTACTTAGCTCAGATTTATTAATTCCGAGAATTGCTGCCGCGGCGGTTTCGGCGGCGAGAGAGGGTGTTCATCGAAGCGCGAATCACCAGCAGCGTAGGGGAAAGGCGCAATGCGGGGGTACTCACTCGCGTATATTGCATAATATTCGGTATATCAATTGGAAACGGTTCAGACGGTTTTGACTGTTTACGTTTGGAAACCCAGGAAAAAGCTTCGAGGCCAATTGCAGGCCGACCCCGATTTATATACGATCCATGTTCCAGTGTAGTAAAACAAATAACAATTTTTTTATCAAGCAAGGGTATAAGATATAAAATTTCTGCGTCCCAAGTATCTACTAAACTGTGCTGATTTTTGCTTTGATTCTGCCAGTGCCAAGATCTGAACTTAGAACAAATAACTCGTAATAATATAAAATTAAAAAAACATTCAGAAATGCATTGTTCAAGCATAAGAAATGTTTCATATTTCAAATGGCTTTAAACGTTCGTCCTAATTTGATTCTGTAAAATTTTCGAGTATCTTTTGGTACTTTTTTTAACTAATAACGAGGGGCTGAATTTAAAAAATATATATCACAATAAAAACCAGGAAGGTGGGGGGGGGGGTAAGGTCGGCTAAAATGCAACATTTTTAAAGATCAGAAATGGCTATTGCTGAAACGTTGAGAGTTTACAAAGATTTCCCTATGGTTACGAAAATTATGATAATTTTTTTATGTGCAGCATTTTATATTATATGCCAATAAAAATATTACAAAAAATAACGTTTCTTTCAGTTATAATATTTGAGAATAAGCAAAAGTCACTCTTTTACATATTTGGTTAGTTTGGATGAAAATGTAAAACAAAATTAGAACTGTGTATGACAAACCTTCAGTTTATACTGGAGAAGCAAGGTAATATTTGCATAGAACTCAAAAAATGTTTTGTTAGACTTTACAGCCTCTACAAGAAGCCATAGACCATTAAATTCCCAAATCTTTAACAAGTGTAACGTTTAAGAAATTTTCTTTCGACATCTAAGCAAATTATACCTTACTTGTGTATGACCAGTAAAGATATGGCATGCATAGAAATAAAAAATAAATATTTTTCATAGAGTGTTTATAGTAAATTGTAAAAGTTTATTGTTCGTGACTGTGAAGGAGAAAAATAATAGGTTAACACTCAGATTAATTTAAATCGTATATTTTCACAAGAAAATGAAATTAATCTGAGATGTAATAAATAAAGTTATCGCACGGAAATTTAAAGGATTGATATTGCTAAGGATTGAGACTTTTTCGCAGGTTAGAGGATAGATCGATATTGAATTCAAGTTGAGATCCGTGTCAGAAGCGAGGGAGCAAAACTCGAAAATCGATGATCGAAGCGGGGATGCGAAGTACAGTAGTGGTAGACTAATGCTATGATTGGTTGTTATATAAGGTAGTAGGAAAATTCGGATCCTCCGTTTTTTTGACGTAGATTTGAGGAAAACCCCAGGTAACAGAGTTGGTCGGAGTTTTACTCTTGAAGAGAGTCCTTGTACATAATTGCTTTCTGACAGGGTTGAAGTCCCTAATTGCTTTTCACAGATGCATCGGCTCGACTTATAAAATTCTAAATGGTTTGACACAAACAAGGCAGTAAAATTTATGGTTGAAACGTGAGTTTTGCCAGTATTAGCAGACTACGAAGGATTAAGTTGTAAATTTCACAGCTGTAGAAAATAGATTTTGAGTTTCAGGATTGCAGCCATGTGTACTTTCTATTTTCAGTTTCAAAACGTTTAAGAAATAAAATTTGCTTACTTTAAACCTACAAAATTTTAAATTTACAACGAAACATTCCGGCCCCTTTGAACTGATCCGTTTCACCAAAAAAAACTGATGTGTAAACGCAGCATCATTAGCATTATCAGTAAAAATATAACATGCTGAATATTGTATAGTAAGACAGAAAAAAAATAAACAAGTCTTGCGAACTTTTGAGAATATTTTAATGTATATTTCAACATTATACAAACAAAATTTTAAGAGAAAAATATCCAAACGCAGCTGATTTTTATGCACATTTGTGCAGCACCTTGCAATTGCAGTCTCCAATCGGCGGGAAAGATGGAACTCGTAATTTTCGTCTGAAACAAAAAACCGAATAAAATTTTAATTTTCATATTTTTTTCTTCTAGGTGAACTAAGAAAAACCGGAAGAAATTGTGAAATTAAAACTTTTCTCAAGTTTGAAAAAATGTGCTTTTTGCACAAAAAAAATGCATTAAAAAATTGAAAAAATTGAAAAGCCTGGATTTCTACAGTTTTGGCCACTTATGTGCTACTTTTTGCCACGTCTTGCATCAGTTTTGGCCATACAAATAATTTGAAACGTCCAAAATTATAATTTCGGAATTAAAGGACGTGGTAGCATAAAGTGGATTAATATTAAATACAATGAAAACAATGCAAATTCTTAAAAATATTTATTATTTGAAAAGAACTTTTACAACTTAACGTTACAACTTAACATTAAAATACTGAATTTTCCTCATGAAACGACTCGAATTATCATTTCAAGCTAACAATTCAAATGCTTTTAAGATACTTGTTTTTTTTCTCAATATTTTTTTCTGTATACCTAACTCAGCTTCTTTGGCTTTCTCTTTTATCTGTATAATTTTACAGATTTTAGGAAGGGGAACAATTTTCAATCATGAACTGCATATTCATATTTTGCGTCGTTTTGAGACAAAACGAGACTTTTACTTGCTAAAAAACAGAAAAATCGCTTTTCTCAAAAACGGGGGGCATCTACGAAACATGTAAAAAAGAAACTGGATGTGCAAGCACTTTTCGGCTGAGCTTTCGAATTTTCAAATTTGATGGCCAAAAATTCTTTCCAGTTTTGGCCATCCCTGTCCGAAACTGGAAAAGAATGATAAATATGTTCCACTTGCCTTTATAAATAATAAAACTACAAATATTATCAGTTATATTGTATGTACATACAGGGTGCCCCACATTCAAGTGTCCATGCGTATACAGCTGTATAAAATTAAAACAATGTTACAGTTGTTTATGTATCTTACTTAAAATTTATTGAAATAATATACTTTTTTATTTTCAAACATTTATTCATTATTTATTCAATTTATAACATGAAGAAAAATATAGTGCACTTATATTCATTTTAATGTTAAAAATGTAAAATGTATAAAATTTGGAAATGTTTCATTTTGAACTTTAACGGCATTCAAGTTAACATTATTTAATTGAAAAATGTACAAGGATTATATTTTTCATGTATACATTATTATGGCCAACGGCCATACCACGCTTAAAAAACCAATTCTCGTCCGATCACTGAAGTTAAGCAGCGTTGGGCGCGGGTAGTACTTGGATGGGTGACCATTCGAGAATACTGCGTGCTGTTGGCCCATCGTGGGTGTGGTGAGCCCACACTTGTAGTTATTTACTACAAGAAACTATCCACCTAGAAACACTACCCGAATCGGGTAGTGTCACGCCTACCCTGAAAGGGAAATGGTTTAATGGTATACATACATTATTATATTTTTTATTCCAAAAAATATCATCATTTACTTTATAAAGATGAGTATTAGAAAAATTTTAATTTCAATTATTTATTTTGTAGTTAAAATTTTATAATTTAAAATGAAATAAAATTCAACTTTTTTGAATGTATGTTATCAATTTTCATGATTAAAATCAGATAATTTTGTATATTTTACAATAATTTTCTTTATTTTAATAATTTTATTGAAAATGTTATAAATAATTTTTAATTTAATTTTTATATTTCTATTTATTTTATTTTATATATATTTTATATATTTATATATTCATATATTTATATTCATTTTATATATATTTTTTATATATTTCATTTATTTATTTCTAATTTTTTAAGTTTAGGATACATTATTTGTAATTCTCAAATAATCGGAAGATTAAAAAAAATGTCTGTACGTTACACACCCAACGATGCTATAAAAGAGGTAGCAGTATATGACATCAGGACTGTGTAAGTAGAAAAATTAAATTAATACAAAAACATAATTATATAGTATAAAAATGTTTTCTTAATAAAATAATTTTTGGAACAAACGTGTTCAGGGTTATACGAGTATAGATAACTTATTATGCAGAAGAACAACTCGACCGTCAGTATTACTGAAATTCTACCTCAACAATAACGAAGGGAGTCGCATACAATGCGTTGTATGGGGAGAAAGAGATGTAACTGCAATGGAAGCATATAATCTTGAGGTCAATGACGTAAGTAAATGAAAACATGATAAATAATTCAAATATTAAATTATTAAAATATTTTAATAATATAAATGTTATATTTATTAAACAATATTGTAGAATATTTAAATTATTATATTTTTTTTAATACAGATAATTGAAATCAACGAAGCCTATGCTAGACCTCCCAATATGCCGAGTTTCAGCCAAGGAAATGTGGAATATGAATGACAATTATTACAAGGTGGAACCAAAATTACAAAAAAAAATGGAAACACGAATTTCAAAATGAGGCAGCTAATATAAAATCAATGCTAACATTCTGTGATGTAGTTGATTATCCAGAAATTACACCATTCAGTAAGTGAAATTTTTATGTTAATTATTACAGTAATGCATAATATTCATTAAATATAAAGTTAAAATTATTTTTATTATAACATCCATATTTTATATTTTTAAATATTTCCTGTGAAAAATTTTATTTTCAGAAATTCAAGGTTATATAAGAACACCTTTTGAATAGGCGGAAATAATAAACAATAGAGGTCAGCATATCGGATCTTATGGTTGCGGTGCAATCACTGATGGTACTTATAAATTACAATTGCACGTTGCCAATTTCGCTAATGATATAAAGTACGAGCCAGGACAGAAAGTAGAAGTTATTGGAAATATTACAAAGAAAGGTTTGTAAAATATATATTCATTTTAATTTATTCATAATTATAAGTAATTATTAGATATTAACAAAAAATAATTCAAATTTATATTCATTATTAATTACTGTCATGAAAAAATAATTAAGTAATTAAATTTGTGATAAAATAATGTTAAAATTTAATATTTATAATAATAATATTCTACAAAATTTAAAATAATTTCATTATCATTTTAAAATAAACATTATTTTTTTGATTTAATAAAGGAGGATTACACATTACAATTGAAAACGCGAAGTCAGTCACTCTTATAAATGAAGAAAATATGTCAGAAGATCAATTAATGGAAGGTTACAGGCAACCAAGATCGACAAGGGAAGCGCAAAATCAAGATTCACCGCATGGAAGTCCAAAGTAATTAGTAAAAATTATTTTTAATTATTATTTTTAAATTTCATATTTATGTAAATAATAATAATTAATTCGTCCTTAATATTTATGTTACAGGAAAATTCAGAAAACAACGAATAAAGAAAAATATGACTAAACTACAGATGGAATGAAGTCATTACGAATAAATAGATTGTACATAGAAGAGTTTGGCTGTTTTTCAAGGAATAGGCACAATTTATTTACAAAGTAAAATAAAAATGTCTTTCCAATGACTCTTCTATATGTTGATTTGTAGATCTGATACAATTATTGATTATTTGAACTATTTTCATAAATAAATTCAGATTTTGGTTATTCGTTAACACAGAAAAAACTGGGGGTACGAAGTATTGCGGGTAATCGTTCAAGCAGGGTAATTGACATCTGATTACTCCAAACTGAGGTAAACCTTTGGTGGTTACAGGCCTGTAACGTGCTGCCTTTATAGCGGAGTCCGCCAGAGATATATGTGATTCACTAAAATTATATATAATATATATTATAACATATTATAACTAAAAATATATTCAAGATGACTTTTTTCTGTTATACTTTGTAAATTTTAAAATATCATTAATTATTTAAACAATTTTTATAACCAAATTGAGATTGAAAAAACATTATTGATTTAATAAATCATCTTTATCAAGAAAGAAGGTTAGAATTAAAAAAGAGTTACTTGCAAAGTCTTCAATTATGTCCAAGGTAAAGTCCAATATTTAAGTAGTTCTAACACTAAACTCATTGCATCCATTTTTCAAATTAATTTCAAGCTTTCCAATGAATCAGAGCCGTTAGAATCACACCACACAGAAAAAAGTCCAACGCCATCAAATCAATGAAAGCAGTCAATTTAGATTTTAGGTTAGTACTGCAGGGAACCCTGCCAGTAGCGCCTTTGCAGGCCTAGCGGTTTTTTGTAGCACTGCTTTGCATTGTATTTTTTCTTTGAATCAAATAAATATTATTATCAATTCAAATAAACAAGTTTTAAACAAATGCATTATTTGATAGAAGTCAATTTTTTGTTTAAATGAAACAAATAATAAAAAAATTATTTGTTTCAATCAATAAGGCAATTATTTTCCATTTCTTAAAATTAAATAAACCTTTCTTCAATTGAAGCATACAATTTGTTTCTTTCAATGATGTGAATTCAAACAAATTTTGTTGTTTGTTTCAAACAAACATTTTTTTTGAGTGGCAGATACGACTTTCACCATTTGTACGGCAGCAAAGGCGGGCAGCAATGCCCGATTGAACCACTCTCCTTTCGGGAATAACATGGGTGGCCGCGCCCACATACTGGTCCAGACACCCGGTAGGCCAGCTAAATAAGGTATTTTTCCGCATATAAGCCGCACCTTTTTTTGGTTTTTCGGAACTTGAAAATCAGTTGTGCGCCTCATGTCGTGTGCATTTATAATGTTTTTTTCACTATTTCGAGCTTTTAAAATCGGAATCCGGCTTATGTGCGAGAAAATACGATATTTGTTCAAACCCTCACACACTGAGAAAAATGGATTATACCCGGTAATAAAAAATATGTTACCGGATATAATCTTGGACTATTAACTATGGGACAGCGATCCAGATTATTAGAACTACAATCTATAGATATTGAGAAATAGATATTACAGGATAATATCTTGGATTATTAAACTTTATAATCTGAGATAATAAAATCTATAATCCAAGATTTTAAAATCTAATATTCATATTAGAATCCTAGTCCATTAGATAACCTCAAATACGTATAATAATTTTTGCAAACGTATTTATAAACCTATACAAAATTTTGATAGGCGAGCTCGGAAATAGAACTGGAAGAAAATTTCAATTTTTTAAACACACAATAAGCAGGAAAGTGGCTGTCATAAGACTACAAAAACGAAAATAAAGGAGGCTAAGTTTCTGTACTTGTACAAGTGGCAGTGATGTGTAATGAAAAGAAATATAAACTTACCTATTTTCTAAATTAAAATCACGCGTGATTTAGCACTAATAATAATTTTATAACTTAATTATTATTTGTTTAAATGCGAACGGATGCATATGACACGCGCCACGAGGCGACGTACCATCTGAGACTACACAGACGCCTGGATATTTTAAAATCTGAGATGTTACAATTTAATACCTGAAGATTATAAGAATTTAACATCTGGAGATTATATTTGGTATCATCTTCATATATTAGAAAAATATAATAGATTATACGCGATAATATACTTTTCTATACGGTTTATTATTCTTTAATTCTATTATCCGGTTCGTATAATCCATTTTTCTCAGTGCATAAGGGGCGTTGAATCACCTCCCAAAATTCAGGAAATTTGGTGAGGGTATCAAACCGCCATTTTCCAACGTGGTGGCTTGTTTCACGTTTTTCGAATTTCCTTAAAAACGGCTGTTTTAACGAAAAAATAGTCCTATAATAAAATATTCGAACTCCTCTTCTGCACGAAAAACGATAATTTACATATTGCCATAAGGTCAGCAGTTTGCCTGAAAAATTGAAAATTTCTGGAAGGTAGTTCTTTTTGTATTTGTGAACGATTGCCTTAGTGAAAACGAGTGCATGTTATTATTTTGAGCATGGCTGAAGGTAATGTATCGTGTAATGTCAACAAGTTTGCTATCAGTATATTATTTATTTAATACTGCAATTATTTTCACCTTTTTTTATTTTTGACAGGATCATTAGAGCACATTTGGAAGAATTCGTGCAAAAATCAGTAATAGTTTAATAGACGTGACATATTGTAGAAAAAAGAAAACAGCCCTCGATATAAATAATGAATTTTTTTTTAAAAGTAAAAGTGGATTTATAACATTGGTACAATTTTCTTCTGAAGTAAATTTATGTTTTCAAATTATTACTTTTATAAATATCCTGAAATTTTCGTACTTGCCTTGGCGAAAAAGACACCAATAGTCGCCTCGGTCTACATGACTCTTCGGCTATTCATGCTGGACTTCCTGTCCTGGGAGATGCAGATTGAAGGGCGCGCTCTCTAAATCTGAATTAGTAGTAAACTACTAATTGGTAGTAGTTAACTACTAATCGAATTAGTGCGAAATCGTTTACTGGCAATTAGTAGAAATCTACTAATTCAATGTGTATTAATAAGTGACTAAATGAATTGGTAACCATATCTACCAAATGTATTAGTAGTTATCTACCAAATGAATTAGTCACCATATCGCTGGTTACTATTTCAAAGCGTAGTTCAAAGGCAACTTCAATTTAAAAACTGATTTTTTTACATAAATATCATTTTATTTATATAAAATATTAAAAGATCTTATACATTCAATAAATTCTTAAAAGGTAACAATAAACGCATTATAGACAAAAAACCACAAGTAAGAGTAGAATATTAAACTTTTAGCGATGAACGTTCTACATATAAACAAAAAATTAAGAAATTTATAAAAATCAAGAGCTCATGAGGATTTATGAAGAGAGCTTCGTGAAGCGTATGCTTGTTCAAATTAAAAGCCATCAGGAAATGTGCAAGGATCTGACAGAAGCTTTATGATCAGCATCTTGCAGCTGATATAAGTAGTTTTGCATAAAATTAGAGAAAAGTCATTACCCTTTGACCCACACAAGGTATGGCTGCACTGTATTTGTATTTGTATTTATTCATGAAAAGTTCCTAGGGCTAAATAGCCCTATAAGGAACAGGTGATACATATGACAATTAAAATGTGACGGCGATCGATTTGACAATTGAAATCAAAAATAGATATTAAAAAAGGTTAATAACTAAACTATAATACAAAAAATTGGATCCGGGATGTCAACAGAAGGTTACTATAAATATACATACGCAAATATACATACTTAAAAGTAAATACGCATTCATACACATACTCATATATATTTTAATTATAAATCTAAGTGTTACCAATTTGTGATTTCGAGGGTGGGATTTGATGTGTTGAATAAGTGACTAAAAAGGAGTTTGCTAAAATGAAATTGTGAAGGTGCATCTCTAATGGTTATAGGTAGTTTGTTCCAAAGGCGAGCACCACGAATAACAAAGGACCTTTGCATTTTACACGTACGGTGTGGCTGAATTTTTAATACTGTTTTCCTTTCACGGAGTTTGGAATGTGTTGGTTGATCTTTGTCAGTGCAATGGAAGAGGTTGAGAAGATAGTGCGGAGCTCCATTACTGAATAGGCTATAAAGTAAATTACCCATAAAAAATTGTCTTCTTTTGGCGACGTTAAGGAGTCCTGCTCTTTCTCTATACTGAGTAATATGTTCACTTTTGGGAATGTTATAGATGAACCTAATGCAAGCATTAAGCGTACGCTCAAGCTTGGCATTTAGCTCGTCAGTAATATCGTCATATACCACACAGCCGTAGTCAAAGAAAGGAAGGATCAGGCTTTTGACTAGGAGGATACGGGTTGAAGTAGGAAGTGATTCCTTATTCCTGTTAAGCTGTTGGAGGACTCTAAAGGTTTTCCTTGAGATATCCGCAACGTGTTAAATCCATGTAAGAGAGCGATTAAGAATATAGCCCAGATCTTTCACAGAATCCACAAAGGGGATGATACGCCCATCGATCAAGAGAGGAGGCAAGGTTGCAATTGTTGCAAGTGAAGGAGAGGCAGAGGGTCCTATGATTATAGCCTTAGTTTTAGCAGGGTTAAGAGTGAGACCGTTTGTCAAGGCCCACTGCATCACCAAATCAATATCCTCCTGTACCCTTTGAAGTAAGCTCTTAAGAGTGGCAATAGGCCCGGAGAGGTAAAGCTTGAAATCATCAGCATATTTGTGATAGTTGCAGTGTCGAAGTTCACTACCAAGTTCAGATGTATAAATATTAAATAGAGTAGGTGCAAGCGTGGAACCTTGAGGGACACCACTCTTAACCTCCCCACAGTCAGAACGCTCGCCATTGCTAATTTGTACTCTTTCAGAACGATTACTAAGATAGGATTCAAACCATTTCACAGCCATATTTGAGAGGTGAAGTGATTTGAGCCTAGACAATAGTAAATTATGGTTAACTGTATCAAACGCCTTAGAAAAGTCAAAAAGGACAACAACCGTTATTTCCCTTCTATCGATTGCCAGTTTAAGATCAGAAGTTACTTTAAGTGTAGCTGAAAGAGTACTATGCCTAGCACAAAACCCAGATTGCATTGGGTCCATTAAATTGTTAGTTTCAATATGTGCTGTAAGTTGCTGATGGACAATGCGTTCGAAAGGTTTAGACAAAGCACAGAGGATGGATATCGGGCGGAAATCTTTGGGAGAGGTAGGGTTAGAAATTTTAGGAACAGGGCGAATGATCGCCTCTTTCCAAGTATCAGGAAATATTCCCACCTGTAGAGATGCATTATAGATATGCAAGAGAATAGGACAAATGACTGGTAAAGCTAAGCGAATCATTTTAATTGAAATACCATCAGAACCTTGAGCATTTGATTTAACCTCTAAGAGATTTTTAATTAGGATTTCTTGCGATATGTCAGAAAAGAATAATTTAGTATCATCAAAGGTAGAGGGAACTGCGAATGAGGAAGAAGTGCAATTTGCAAGGAGTGTGGGTTTTGTAGTGAAGGCTGTTAAAAGATCTGCGGGTGAAAAATTGTTATCAGGAGCCAAGTGTTTTGGAGGAATAAGTCCAAGTCGCCTTAAGAGAAACCAGATGTTTTCATTTTTATTCCTGTTTTTAATAGAATTGTAATTATATTGATTGTATGAATCCCTGATTTTGGTTTGAACTAAGTTTCTCAGTTTACGAAATTCGGCTTGAATAATACTATTTTTTGTTCTTTTAGCCAATCTACGTTTTTTCTCTCTTTCTTTCATCAAGTCTTTGATATAAGATGTAATCCAAGGAGTGGACTTCTTTTTTGCTTTAAGGGTATGAAGAGGCGCAAATTTGTCAAAAGCTAAAGATAAAAATTTTGTTAGACAAATAACCTTTCTATTTATATCTTTTTCAATAAAAATTTTTTTCCAATCATAAGTGGAGAGGTGTTCCAGAAATTCGGCTTCATTTATATTTTTGAGATTGCGTATAGACAGAGGGGATATACTAGGGGAAGGATCAAAGGAGAACTGGTATTGCATGCTGATAAGGTCGTGGTTTGAGAGGAATGAGATTGAGTGTTGAGTAGAAGAAAATACCTTGTCTAGATCATCAACAATCATCATGTCAATCCATGTACTAGAATGATCGGTGTGGTGCGTGGTATTATGTGGAACTATAGATAATCCGGCGGAGAACACTACTGATTTTAAATAGTTAGTTAAATTGTTAGTGGCATTAAGATTTGTGTTCAAGTCACCAGTAAGTACAATGTTATTATAATTTGGTATGAGGTCAAAAATATCAGTCTCAAGTTCCCTACAGTAGGAGGCATTAGGAGGTTTGTAAATCACACCCACCAACATGCTGTCATGAGACGAAGATACCTTGATAAAGAGGTATTCAGCAATAGGGTAATTGGCAGGAGGACTCACTCCAACCTGTACACCCCTTAAGCTGTCATGAATGTAGAGACAGACCCCACCCCCTCTTCTCTCATCTCTATCTCTGCGGAAAAGTGTGTAATGATCAAGTGCTATGAGGCTAGATGGAATGTTAGGCGTAAGCCAGGTCTCAGACACGGCTATGATATGGTAGGAACAGGACATAAAATGATGTTTGAATTCGTGGAAATGGGCAGGTAAAGACTGAGCGTTAACGTGACAAATATTTAAGGTTTCCATTTTGACAGTGATAAAAAACGTTCAAGTATAGTTAAATATAGAAGGGTGTGATATGTGTTAACCAACAAAATCCAGTTCACATGATTACAGATGAAAACAGGGAATAAGGCACATATAAAGGTAAAAATTATAAAAGCAATAAACATTATATAGTTAACATGCCAATTATTTAAGATATCCATTGAAAATGTAAAATGGTAAGTTTTAAGTTACAAGTTACCTGAAAGAATGGTAGCACATAGGAAAAGATAGTAGTAATAGAAATAACATGATCAATAACCAACAGAGCCCAAATTAAGTAATTACAAATAGGGTTAAGCAGAGTCAAATAGTTGCTGAAGTGACAGTGTAGATATAAATCTAAAAGAATCGTCAGTGGTACTGATGCACGAAAATTTAAGTATGCCGTAAAAGGATAAAACTCCGAAATAGAGCGAGAAACAATCTTAGCATTTTCTATAGAATCTCGTGCAGTCGATACAATAATAGATCTTTCAGGTAAAAAATGAAACACAATATAGTAAGGATTACTTTGATTTAACAGATGATTTTGTAGAAGACAATAAATTCCATTAGAACAGTTAGAATAACTGAGAAACCTTTGTGTTATTAAATTCAAGTTTTTAATTGACAAAATTATTGAGTATGGTAAATGAGTTGGAAGTCGGTCTAATTGGCAAGTTATGTTATATTTACCGACATATATACTTAGGATGATACTAGGAAGCAGTAGTTGCTATTTAAGTCCCTCGACGGTCTGCAAATTAGCCAGGTAAATTCGCGGAGATCCATCCTCTCTGCGACAAAAAATTTTTCCGCCCGCAATCCAAAGATATTTGATTAATTTTTCTCTTCTGAGACCCAAGGCAATGGCGTAAATTTTCCGGTTCAAAGGTGAAAGGGCCTCACGTAGATAAACAGGGTGTTTATCTTTGCTCGGCCACCCGAGGTTTCCAGTAGAGAAGTCTCTAAAGACCTTACGCCTCTCAATGAATTTATCTCGCAGTTGTTGATTGCCGAGTTTCGCGACAATGATGGGCGGGTTGGAGGATTTTGTGAGCGAAGGTGCCTTTATAATTCGATATATTTTGACCACATCTTCCCTCATAAAGGGAACGTCAAGAGCCTTAGCTATCGAGTCGATGTTCGTAAAAAGGTCTTCATTGGGTTTCATAGGGAAATTATGAATTTCCAAAGTCGTTTGAAGGGCCGCCTGCTCGCTTACGTTAAGTGCATGCTCAAGAGTAACCACCTTTAATTTTAAATCATTGGCATCCTTTTTAATTTTGGTTATATCTTCCTTTTCAATTTCTGAGCCAGCTTCGAGCACAGAAATTCGATTAGAGTTATCAGCAATGTCAGATTTCATAGTTTGAATGGAGGTTAGAAGATTATCATTGAACGCTTGCTGCTTATTTTCAAATTCAGTGATCCTGGAAAGAATCTCCTGGGTCTGCGCAAGCGCATCCTTTTGTCCTTCCAAGACAGCATTTCTGATCATAGCAGCAAGATCAGGCTGGTTGGAGGTAGTGGTTGCTGCCCAGGGGGCAGGAGCGTGAGGGGAAGACGTACCGTATGCGTTGCGAATATTAGTTGCAGGTTTCCCAGACGAACTACCATCGGCTGCCGTAGAGATGTCACTGTAAAAAATTTCTTGGGGTGAATTTTCCCCAACATTTGATGGGGAAAATTCCCTACGCTGTTGTGTAATAATGCCTACATATTGGTGAATTTTCCCCAAAGTTTAGTAGGGAAAATACCCTAACGTTCTTGTGGAATATTACCCAAAAAGAGGTGAATTTTCCCCAAGATTTGATGGGGAAAATTCCCTACGCTGTTGTATAATAATGCATACATTTTGGGGAATTTTCTCCAAAGTTTAGTAGGAAAAATTCCCCAAGCATTATTGTGGAATATTACCCAAAAAGTGGTGAATTTTCCCTAAGATTTGATGGGGGAAATTCCCTACGCTGTTATGTAATAATCCTACATTTTGGGGAAGTTTTCCAAAAGTTTAGTAGGGAAAATTCCCCATAATTTGTGGAATGTATTAAATACATTTTAATTTTTAATAATCAATATTCACTAGTATTAATAAGGTTAAATGAGAACTACGAGTAGTTATTCATAAGCTTTTCCAAAACTTTTTATTATATTTCAAGAAGTAACATGGTTATGTTGGTCGTTTTTAAATTTTGTACGCAAACAATTATTTTTTTGAAATACGATTCCTGTGAGAAACAAATGTGCACAATAGTTTAGGTTGGTCCCTCGTCTTTATTATTACTCATATTTTAAGCTTGCAAGCTTGCTTCTCCAAATAAACTACATTTAAACATAATGATAACTTTTAAAATGTCAAAATCGAGGGACATAATTTTAAAGTCTATAAAAGCATAAGAAAATGTGAATCAAGCTAAGCTAACTTTATTAAAAATCGAACATTCAAACTACAATTACTTTTGATCGAGAGTATTAATCTATTTATAACTATTTTGACAATCTAATTCACACTCTAATGGACACCCCGAAACACAAATTTCTTTTGAATTTACTAAAAATTACATTTAAACATTTACTGCTTTCGGATCCCGATCATCCTTGCAATTTTTACGGCCCCTCTTATGTCCTTCTCCTGGATTAATGTCCAAGAGCATTCTGTAACAAAAAGTGACAAACAATTAGGTCATAAAGAATGCATGATATAAAGCTTTAACCACCAAATTCATTTGAATTTATTATTTAGAACTTGAAAACAACACCCTTGAATATCAATAATTATAAAAAAAATTTTGTTTTTATAAAAGCCTTCTGCAAACATTGAAACCACAATGCTAATGTCTGCTAAGATTACGATAAAGATCGTGATGCTCGAAATGCTTCGTGAAAATTTCAGTGCAGTTGTCACAAAACGGACACAGAAACATTTTTTTCAACCAAATAGTTGAATTTTCTATCAAGAAATATAAATTGTTAACATAAATGGAATAGTTACATTTTCTGTTGAAACCATTAATTTTTCAACAAAAACAAAAATAATTTTCACCAAAAGAATTAAAATGTCGACTGACATCAGGAATCTTTAACTAAAAAAATTAGCTTTTCATAAAGTAGTTTAACTCTCAACCAAAAAAGATGAATTCCCGACGAAAAAGGATCTACCAAAAGAAAAAAATTTCTACCGAAAGAGATGAATTTTCAATCATATAGATGAATTCTGAACCACATAATTGAATTTGTAATCAGACGGTCGAAATTTCGAGCGAAAAAGATTAAACTGCAACAAAAAAAAGATGCATTTTCAAACAAACCGTTGAATTTACAAGACAACAAGATTAATTTTTTAAAATACAGTTGAATTTCCAGCATGAAAAGCTAATTTTCAAACAAGATAGATGATTTTTAGACTTTGATTTTTAATTCTTATCCTTTCAAGTTAAAATATTGCAATTTCAACAAAATATATCAATTTTGAACCAGAAGATTTTTGAAAAAGTACATGAATTCTCAACTAAATAGTTGAATTTTCTACTAAGAGATATAATAAAATATAATAATAAATAAAATAAGAATAATAAAACAGATGCATTTTCAAACAAACCGTTGAATTTACAAGACAAAAAGATTAATTTTTTAGAACAGCGTTGAATTTTGAAGATGAAAAGCTAATTTTCGAATTACAGTTTTTGTTGAGACCCTTAATTTTCAACAACAAAAATAATTTTCACCAAAATAATTAAAATGTCGACTAAAATGAGGAATCTTTAACAAAAAAAATAGCTTTTAATAAAGTAGGTGGACTCTCAACCAAAGAAGATGAATTTCCGACGAAAACGAATTAAAAAAAGGATCAAACTACAACCAAAAACAGTTGCATTTTCAAACAAACCAAAACTAAACAACCAAAACAAACCAAACAAAATAGATAAATTTCTGATTAAAAAGATTTTAGACTAAATACATGAATTCCCAACCAAATATTTGAATATTCTACTAAAAGGTATACATTTTTAACCAAAAATGGAATAGTTACATTTTCAGTTGAATTTTGAAGACAAAAATAAGACTTTTCTAGACGACAGTTAAATTTTCAACGCAAAATGGTAATTTTTAACCAAGAAAGATGAATTTTGTATCCAAAAAAACGGATGTTCAATAAAAAAGTTATATTTTCAAACCAATAATTAAATTTTGAATCAAAAAGATGAATTTTTAACCAAAAATATAATAGTAGACTTTTCAAGAAATAACTTTTTGTATATATTTTTAATTGCTAAAAAAAGTACTTTGAATGTCGACCTTTCAATAAGACTATTTTTTAAATATAACATTATTTATTAATAACCTTAAATATTGAAAAATGTTCAGTATGCATGAATGCATTAAACAGTTCTATAAAACTGACTTAAAAATCCCGTTGCTTACGGTCTGTCCAAGACTAAAGAAAATTTGGCTCCAAAAGCAGTAAAGAGTCTTTGAAATTTCCGCACTTTAATACCCTTATTATTATGAGTCATGAAATGAGCACATTTTCTATTAGCATCGGCCAGGCGGTTGCTATACCTGACCTGGCATTTAGAGTCTCTCTAGAGTCTAGAGTATAGTCTAGACTCTGCACACTCAACTCTGCCAAGGCAGAGGTTCTTCTTTGAGCCTTCAGTGGAGAAAGTGAAAATTTGTTTTTTCTTATTTGAAATTAACAATTTTCAAACAAAAATCAAAAACTGTATTCGCGACAGAATGAATTTAATTTGTAACTAACTACTCTCATTAAGGTTTAGTGAATAAATTTTTCTTTATTAAAATTCGCAATAGTTTGTTCTTGAAAACGTATACCAAATTTCACTCAATTATTTGAAGCATATATTTCTCCATATATTAGTAATATGTATGAGTTTTGTTCACTTACCTTATTTTTCTTCCGTAAATTTCGCTGTCAATGATAGTACTTTAAGGGTTGCAGTACACTGAATACACTCTCACAAATCTCCTTCCGCAAATTTGTATGCCACTTATATTCGTTTAAAGATTGAAATAAACTGAACACCCGCTCAGAAAGTATACGAGTAAGATGAATTTTGAATCCTGAGGCCGGTTCACTGCGCATGCGCACACTGAATACTCACTGGACTGGACATTTTTGTCCACTCATAAATATTTCAGCAAATATGAAATATAGAAGAATATAACAAATTTAAACAATCATAATAATCTTTCAGGATAATTCGTGATTTTACACTGCGCGTGTAGTTAACACTACACTGACAGTAGATAGTTTGTTAATATTAACACTCATAAAAAACAAAGAACTACAAAAAAAATTTGTAATAAAAAGCGATAAATACATTTTTTTGCATGCAACATGCAAATCATTTATTGTATTATAAAGCGAACAACAAAAATTTATGAAAAACAATTTTTGGGACTACTATAACATTAACAAATCTTTTCTCCAAAAAATGTGTAAAATTATTCAAAATATTGTGCTAGTTTATCAAATATTTTAGGAAAAAATATCTTCCTGAACATACGGTAATACTTCAAGAATTTTTAGAAAATTTACCTAACATATGTGGGAAATCAAACATAATTTTTGGGACAATTTCCTACATTCAGAAGGAGTCAATCAATTCCCCAAATTGTGGAAAATATTCCCACATATTCCCCATGGTATAAATTACCAAAACTTTAGGGAAATTTCCCCAAAAATTGTAGGTATTATCTAATTTCCTAAATTTTATGGAATTTTCCCCAATTTTTTAGTGAATCGCAAGGACATTTAGGGAAATTTCCCCAAATTTTGGGGAAAATGATTTTCCCCAACAAAAATGTGGATTTTTCCCCACTAAAAAGTGGGGGAAATTCCCGAAATTTTTTTCAGTGTGTACAGGAGTTTTCGATTGCTTTCAGATGTTTGCGATCTCGATAGGCACATGCGTTCCATTCTGAAATGATGGATAAATCAGATTCCCAAAAAACAAGAAATCGCATGTGTATAATTGGCTCTTTATTAGATGTCAGTTTTATTATTCGCTTGCCAATTTTAGGAAAAAGTAAGAATAAATAAAAATTAGCTTTTCCTAACTGACAGTTTGGTCACGGTCTCTGCATCTAAGTGCTTTTGCAGTACTTCTGCCAATTCATGCACATTTTATGGTACATACCCGTCCAGAAATTTCGATAGGGCTCTAGTGGGGCTCCGACGAGTTTTCCCTATCTCTAATCGGGCTCTAGTGAGGAAAACTAGTCGGGCCCCCATCTAGAACGTAACGCTATGGCCATAGGGGCCCTACTAGATTTTCTAGTAGGGTTCTAGTGGGGGTCGCCCGCCTACATCCCCATTTAGGAGAAGGGCCCCTACAGGGCACCTACAGGTCCCCTGTGTTTGATTTAAATTATTGGGGTGAATAATATTCTGCATTATAATTTAATTTACGAGTATTTTATTAATGATTTGATATTATTAATAATGTATTATTACATGAATTATAGAAAAACTTGTAAACAAAAATAAATCAAGTCACGCGTAAAAAAAGCCAATTCTGATTTTAAATAACCTCACTCTGATCATCATCTTCCCGTTTGCCTTTTTTCATTCGGCGGAACTTTTTGCTCTGAAGCCGTTCCTGCTGTTGCAGGCGCCTTTTCGCTTCCATCGTGGAGAAGAATAATTGTAAAACACAAACAAAATTACATTGACAACTAAAAAATACAAAACTTGAAAGCTCTGGTAAAGCACTGGACAGCCGTATTTGACATAACCTCTTTAACTTTAGCTGACACATATGTGAATTTAAGGCAATATAAGATTGTAGGAATTCTCGGGTCGGGGCCCCATTAGATGCAGATAGATTCGCCATACCAACACGAAGCATGTACTTCTTCTCTAGAACCTGACAGGGCCCCCATCAGTTTTTTCTAGACTAGATATTCTGGTGGGGGCCCCATCAGAAACCAACTTCAAATAGGGAAAGATGGGGAAATTTCTGCACGGGAAGCATTCCAATTTTTCTGAAAATACATTTTCAAATGATTAAACTTCATTGTATAGTAAATATTTTCTATTACTTTTTATTAATGCAAAGCTTGCGTGAATATAAAGCTAACTTAACTTTCTCCAAGGATACTTTCCCCGTTTCCTTTGACCATGCATTTATTCTTGAATATTAAACTAATCCTTACCCATTTTAAGGGAACTCTGTCCATCCAAATAATGATATTAAAATAAACTTTGAAAAATATAATAATAGAAATACGTTTATTGATTATTGCACTCAGCATCCACTTTGAAACACGAAAAATCGCAAGATGCGTGATTGTAGCAGCAGCGCACATAGTGCATATACGCCTGCGCTAAAATCGAGAGACGCCATTTACTTTTGGCGGTATATTTAAAATAAATTTGAACTTCAAATTGTGTTAAATCATCCGGAAACGACAATCATAAATTTAAATTTATACTTTTCTGACTCCTTAAAGTTTTATTACGTCAAAGAAACACTTTAAAATGCACTGCTGCACTATGTTTTTAAGACACAGAAAATATCTCCATATATACTCTAGGACTTTTGAATCTTGCATTGATTGTATAGAAATATTTTTAATATAACACAAAAAACTTACAATATAAACTGAGAAAAAATTTAACTGTCTTAATTGAAACCCAAAAACTACCAGGAATCTTTTAAAAATAATAAATTACATTTCGCCAGCAACTCATTGCTACTCATTAAATTAGTACGTCAACTCTACTAAACACATTAGTAGATTACCCTTACCAATTCATTTAGTAACATCAACACAGTAAAAAGAAAACCTTACAATTTAATTTGATTTACTTTCAGGATTGCCTTAAATTCATAAGGTATCTTAATTTATGACATTGAGGTAAATGTAAAGTCAGTCTGTCTTGGCGGATAGTGATGTAAGGTCGAAAACGAAAACAAAAGCCGCATGACTGATTAAACTTTTTTTAATTCAGTCCACCGAAGACGTAAATTCATCTCAATCGACGTACTGTCTGTCATGACTACCTGAATCTCCGCATTCTAGATCTTACTTTGCGAACCAAAGATCTTAAATTCCGTCGCTATATGGGCGGACTTTAAGATTTTCTTTTTACTGTGAATCTTACTATTTCATTTAGTAGAAAGTAATGAAATTACTAATTTGGCAGCCATATAGAATGGCACTGATTTCATTAGTCAAATTTCTACTAATTCAGACTTAGAGTGTACTCTTAAAAATTTTGCAAAACCTCAGCTCAAAATAATTATTAGTTTTAGTTCACAAACGCATGCAAATGCCACTTTTGACTGCAAATGCATGTAGAGCGAGAAGAAGGTTGATATTTACAACCTACACGTGTCGAAGCAATCTTCGCGCATGCGCACATTGCACATTCTATTTCTTTCATCCCTAGAGACTGGGTTGAAATAGGCCCCCCCCCCCCCCCTCAAAAGTACGCTGATGTTTCTTTTGCTTTTTTTATGTTGCTTTTTTTTTGCTGGTGCTTTGAGTTGCAACAAAACATAGACACCGGAGAATGAGAATGCAGCTATGTTTATCTTATAGTTTCTCACTTAGAGTTTTGTCATTTTGAGAAAAAGAACTATTATTTCGAGTGCATAACAAATGAACTGTAATAAAAATGATCCCGCTGTTTTTCTGTGCAGTGTCTCTATTTAAAAATGCATGTAAGATCAAAACGAAATCTGCTTTCTCATAAATAATTTTATGCATCGAAATCAGAGCATGAAAAATTCACAAATCAAAATAACATTTTCAAACCATATCTTTTCCGGCTCATTAGAGACAAATTACTTTTAGCCTAGATTCCTAATACTTGCAAAATATCTAGTCGCTTTTCTAAATCATTTCTGAATTATAAAAATGTTATCTAAGTTATTGAATTAATCAGTTAAAGATCAGTCAATAGCTCTATTAATAAATAACAAGGATACAAGATAATGATGTTAGGATTGTAAATTGATCCTGAACTAGTCTACAATTCATCAAAAGCTAACTGCAAATATTATAATGACAATAGGCGAATACAACTCGTAGTATTAATATAGCTTTAAACTGATAATCCTTAATTCCTGATAATTCCCTATTATATTTATAATTAATGAAATCAGCTGTAAGATTTTTTTTAATAACAATTTATGAGTTAGCAAATATTAATTAATGAATGTAACAGTAATCGAACTAGCGTTCATAAAATAAGGATTTTTATCTACATGCTAAATATTCTTATAAATATTCATCTAAGAGTCGCTATGCGCCTCCTTGAGTCTCAGAGCCGTTTTCTACTTATTTTATAATATATAAAAAACGCGATACGATTCCAAATTTCTAAATTTCTTACGTTCCAAACGACAAAACCGATAGAAAAAAATCAAGCCTTTCTCCTAGCTGAGAGCTACACTTGGTTCAAGTGCAGAAACAGAGTGAAAATCGACCGCACCTGAAAAAAAAAAACACAATACATATTGGTTTCCAAAATCAAAGCAGTAATTAATTATTCATGCGCATTACTCATTGGACTTTAATTTGTGCTTCGCTTGGGCTATTTGAATCATCATTAAACTGATTAAAAAGTCCCGCACCAGATAGTCCCATGATACTGAGCACCGTTATGTCAGCCAAGGTGGGATCTCATTTGTATAACTTTCGCCTCCACCTTCATTCAAATTGAGAAGCTTATCACCGCACACTTACTGGAGGTTCATGAAAATTCCCCAAATTCTAGTTTTCCTAATGGCTTATTTACCTAATTCTTATTTTTCCGAATTACTTCTTTGATTAATTTTCTTTTTTTTTCGAATAACAATTTGTCTTCAGTTTTATATTTTTTAATTACCATTTGACACAATTTTCACTTTACCGAATTATGATTTGACATAATTTTTATAATACCGAATTTTAGGTTGGGTGCTTATTCGGAAAAATAAAAATTATGTCACATAGTGTTTCGGAAAAATAAAAATTTTATCAAATCGTAATTTAGAAAAATTAATGATAATCAATCATTTAATTTTAATTTTAATAATAATAACATAAATACTCAATAACATAACTGCCTTAAGTCCGAGAGAGAATGCTAGTCCGCTAGCCTAAGTTGTTCCTTTGTAGTCAACAAATTAGACAAAAAAATGACTGGCTTATATGATTTACGAGTCTCATATTAGAGTTTCGTCCTCTTGATTGCTTTTTCTTGTTGTTTATCTTTTCTCAATATATTAAAAATGCATGTATTAAATTTGTATGCATCTAATGAAAATTTTTGAGCTAATTTCTAACGAAAATAATTTTTGTTCTTGCTTGTTTCATATTTTTCTTCAAGAAGTAACTTTTTGAAATAAAACTTCTTAGGGCGCAATGCGGAATTGAATCCATGAATCCATAAGAATCGTCACGCTAAGGCAGTGGTCGGCAAACTTTTTGCTCACTTTTCAGGTATGGTCAGGCCAGTCCCGGCTTAATTTTTTCTGCTACTTTTCGTTCTATTCACGGACTTCAGTATGGGTGAGCTTTCTCCAGCAGGGGTCTTTTGTCCACAGGCAGGCCAAAGTAAGGAAATTTTAAAACTTTTAATTTTTCAACTAGCGATTTGAAAATAGCATAATCAGCATCTACGAATTTTTCCGATTCCAATGATATATTACTTGCCTAAGAAAGTTGAAAATTTGAAGGAGTTTAATATAAAAAAACTTTAGCTCAATATTCAATTTTATACTAAATACTTCTTAAATTTTCAACCTTTATAGACAAATTACATGTCGTTGGAATCGGAAAAATACGTAGATTCCAAAAATATCACTTTCAAATCGCTAATTACAAAATTAACGATTTTTAAATTTTGTCAATTTGTTCTACTTTCCAACAAAGGACCCCTGAGGAAAGGGTCGGTCTGCCCAAGCTCGCAGGTACCTGCCCAGAAAGTAGGTCGTTGGGCAGCCCGGGCAGGGTAGCCTGCCCTGGGCAAGAGCGTGCCGACCACTGCGCTAAGGTGGAGTTCGAATGCTGCGGCTGAGCCCAGGCTCGGTCAGCTCTGTGGGAAATAAATGGCGATATTCCGCGCCATTTGTGATGAGCCAGAGAACTACAGACGCGTGCATGTGTTGGTCTTTATATATGTATATGCCCCTTCCTTACATGTGTTGAATACTAAAATAATTCAACAAAAAAGGAATAATATAGACAAAATGAAGCAAATAAGAAACGAAAAATAGAAAATTAAAGATAATTATCATTCTATTTCCCATTTCACGTTTCTCATTCACTTAATTTTGCCTTTATTTGAAGGACTGCAGTACAGAACTACATAACCAACAAAATCGGAATTTTTCAGGAGACTGAAATAATATTCTGTAAAATCGAAAGCACCATTTAGAGATAAAACAAAACTTTACTCCCGAGCTAAAGTGTTTCTGAATTGAGGACAAAACAGTATGATTAAAAACAATTATCTAGTTCCGAGAAATAGAATATCGAAGTTTACAATCTCAAAGTGACAGGAACCTGAAATTGGAACAGGCTCAGTTGCGGATGACAATAAAAAGTGAAATTTTATGTTTAAACAACAAAAAAAAGTTTGCTCCCGAGATATTGAGTTGCTGAATTAGAAGAGAGTGTGTTTAATTAGGAAAATTTAACCAATTCCGAGTAAATCCTTCAATAATTTTGAGGTTGAAATTTAATTTACTTTTTAGAGTCACATGTATTTTGACAGCCACGTGCCACAACAAATAATTTGCCGCGCACGCGCTTTTTACGTCGCCCCACCCGTTGGCGTTGAAAGTTAGCGCCATCTGCGATGGGCCAGAGAACTAATATCGCACCCCTCAATGCCTCTTTGTCCCCGCGCCAATGTCCTAAGAATTCGCCATTTCGCTGTAGAGAGTTGACCGAGCCCAAAGATATTATAAACGTAGATGCGGTACGGGGTGTCAGAGTGGGGGAACGATATATATAGGACATCACATTTTCTGCCATATCGAGGTGCTGCCCTCACCGTACTACGAAGTCGAGAGCTGGTTTTCTCATTCTTCGTAAAATATAACGGTAAAGCAGTTGAAAGATTTTTTAAGGTTAGAAAAGTTCGACATGTATCGTTTCATAAACAAAACACCGCACTTCCGAATATAATGGAATATAATAATAAATGGCACAATGTCTAGGCACACCCAAAATACGTTACTGGAAAAATTAATGAAAAATTAATAAAAAATTAATAATGATAGAAGCACTGATATGATGGTGATAAATAAACTGAATTTTGAGAGTAATACAATAATATAGTAAAATATATAATAGAGATAATAAGAGATAATTATCTTTATATATTTTGGTGGTTGAATATTATTATAATTTCTGATACGTTCATGCTTCTTCTATGAATGATAGATATGATATTTTAAATAATAATTTTTTGTACTTTGGAGTTTAATTTTTATTACTAGACTGAATCGAAAATTGATTGCATTTAATATATAGAATTTTTGACGGTCTGAAGCTTGAGATAGGTTTTTTGTACATAGTCTTTCTAAAAAATTATAAATAAACTTTTCTCGAAAACCGAATTTTTTATTTAAAAAAAAAACTAAAAAGAAATTTCGAGATAAATCATGAACCAGTGCTGAAAAAAATTTCTTTGATAAATGATTCTTTTAATTAAAATAATCAAATATTTATATACCAAAGAAAAATCTTTTTTAATGTTTAAAGTTTAAACAAAATATTGTTTGACTTTAAAATAACAATAATTGAAAAAAATATATTTTTGGAAGAAAAAAATTTTGGTGGAAAATGTACATAGCATTTTTTTTAATTACACAAAATGTTCTCAAAAATCGAATTATTGATTTAAAAAAAAATTAAAAACAAACTTCGAAATAAATTAGTGTTGATTTGAATCCTGCAAAGTTGGTATGGATCATGTTTGGTTCGAAGAAAATTTAGGGAGAAATTTTTTTTCCGTTTGAAGCACACGCGTGTTTTTACATTAATTTTTGTAGGGTTATTTTAATTTTAAATTCAAACAATTTTTTAAAACTTTGAATATTAAACAAAAATTTATTTGATAAAAATATTTTATTATTGCCTTTTTAATAAATTTTTTAATTATGAAAATTCGGGAATTTTATAATTATGGAAATTCTAGTTCGGATATTTTAGAATTCGGCAATTGTATGTAGGGAATTTTAAAATTCGGTATTATTATAAACTGTTCGGGAATATTATTATTCGGGAGTTTTACAGAGTCGGGAATTTTATTTGCGGGATATTTCAGTGGTCCCTAGAAGTACACAAAATTTGCTGTAATTATAATTTTGAGACCTGGATCTTTTCGATTTTTTCCTACAGTATTTATTTAAAAAAAAATGATTATATGCAAATTTTTGAAATCACAAGTCACAAAGATAATCCCATTTAACATCAAAATTTAAAAAATTTTAATTCGCTGTATATCTGATTTGTATTCTGGGTCTTGGCGATTTTTTCCCTAGTGAATTTCGATGACTTGTAAGCGGGGGTGAATTTAATAGGAATTATCTCTCAGAAAATAAGTTTTTAAAATGAGAAAAAATTGGGTATCTTTTGTTATCTCTATAGAGGTCATACCTATAGGTATGTAAAAAAATGTAAACTTCCGAAAATTTAAAAACTCTGCAAACAAGAAATTGTTGAAACATTTCTTTTTGCGCGGATAACTGAGCTGTATGCAAATATATTATGTATCTTTGCTGTATGTTTTTCGATTCCGAACTAATTATACTCTTTTACGATTCTAATACAATTTACAAAAAAATCATTGAAAATTTTTTAATTTTCAAGGCTTCAATTTGATAATTTAAATTTTAACATTAAAATTTCCTCATTTTCAGAATGCAGGCTTATTGTTTGAATTTTCACAATTGTCGTTATAAGTTAGGTTAAAAATAACAAATTCTGAGATTCGAAATTGCTACAACGCGAAAAAGTCAAAAGTTTAAATTTAAAGGTTAAATATGTGAAAATACTTTCTTACTTTAGTCGCTTCTTTTGAGAGTCGATCCTCTGCTTTCAGTTTTCTTTTCGAAATATATCTTGAATTCAACGCATTTTAAATACAATGTTTTCAGCTGCATTTAGATTGAAGTATACAAATGTTTTTGGTTCAAACTATAAATTAATTAAAATATTTTACTTATTTTTCACAATTGTAATTTATGACCTTTAAAACTGAATACTTGTAGGTCAAATATAAAAAAGTAGACTATATTGAATAATTTGACATTTAAAGCTATTTAAATATGCAAGAATTTTTGAATTGAAAGTGTTCGATAATTTTAGATTGAAACATTTCAAATTATTTAGTTACAAAATAAAATCGTGTAAAGTTGCAGAATTAGAAATGAACGTCTTTTAATACGCTTGAATCATTATTTTAGAACGACTTATACCGTATATCTTCAGATAAATTTGAAAGCAGGACTATTGAAAATTAGGAGTGCTTGAAAAACCTGAACAAATGTTTGGTTTAAAAAGCTCTTTAAAAGGGTGCTTTTTCAAGTTTTATTTATTTTTGCTTCCTCATAGAAGAAGCTTTGTAATGGTAACATTTTCCAAAAAATTTTAATTAATTCAATTAAACCTTCCTCAATGTAAAAATGTCTAATACAATGTTCTAAGGAATTGTCCGGATGTGTGTGTGGATGCGTGGATGTCACACTTTTTTGTGAACATGATAACTAGAAAACGGTTGCACATAAATTGATGAAATTTGGAGGACTTATTTTCCTCACTAATATCTTGAAACTGACCAAGGGATTTCTAAAAATATTTATTGAATTTTTTTTAGCACTCAATAATATTATGAAACTCGGGTTTTCATAGTAAAACTTTTTTCTTCAACATAATTCAAACTTGGTGCAAGAATATAAAAGATTCCTTGGTTCGAGACGAATCGATTTACCTATAATATTGATACATTTTATTGAAGATTAAGGAAGCTATGTTTATGCATAATATTTGAATCATCTGTTTCAAACAGAAAAACTTTTTTCATAGACATAATTCAAAGTTGACGCATGAATAGAAAAGACTTTTTGATTATAAATTTTTAAATAGAGTAATTCTGACAATTTTTGTAAAGAAATCACAAAGCTGGAAAAGGGATATGGCGTGACAGAACTTTTCCCTTCCCTTTTCCAGCTCGAAAAATTATCATTTTGAATACAAAATTTAATTTGTCTTTAAATTAAAAAAAATTTTGTATTATTTTGTAATATAAAACATTGATACCTGTTTTTTTACGTTTATAAAATAATAATTAAAGGTCACTCAAGGTAATTTTATGTACAAAATGTTGATTTATAAAGAATATTTGTCAAACTATCCAACGGATTTCTTCGCCCAAATATACAAACCTAAATTGTACTATAGTAAAAACAACGGGAAAAAATGAGATTAAAGGAAAATTTTGTAAAGAAAATTAACCTTGGTCGACCTATAAATATTTATTTTATTTCTCGAAAGATTAAAAAAAAACTCTTCGAAACGCTTTTACTACAACAATTTTATTGAAGAAAAATATTGTTTGTAGAAATAAAAATAGTATAATTTTTACATACATTTCTTAAAATAAAAAATTAACCACGAGAATTGCAGAAAATCTTTCAAGGAATAAAATGATTGTCCCGGAAGTTAGAACCGAAAAATTAATTTTTCAAAAACATGAAAGTTGTTCTAAATATTGAGCTAGACTCGCGACCGGGAAAAATCGGGAAATGAAAGTGAATCTATTTTTTGACCGGAAAATAACAAAACTTTTTAAATTGATCAGCTGTAAATATAAATTAACTCATGCTTTTAGAAATGTAGCTCGAGTATTAAAAATTGAACAGTAATTGATTTTACAAGACGATTCTGGATCTGTTCAAAGTTATATAATTTACATATTTTAACGTTAAAATTTGAACTAATTTAATTCGAAAGCCTTAGTAGCTAGACAAATGTAAACATCCGATTGAGTCTTCATAAACAATATTCAATTTAAAAATCACTTCAAATTAATAGATTCATAAATAAACGCCTTTATTCAATTTCAAAATCTTATTCAAGTATTGTTTTAGTATAAAATATTCCACTTTTAATCCATTCACTTTGGAATTTTTGAATTAAAAAAAAAAATTTCAATATTAAACAATTCGAAACTGAATTGTGACAATTTCAGAGTGATAAATTTAAACTTTGAATGTTACAATTATAATTTTTCTATTTTTTAAATTTGTAATTTGAAAGTAAAAGTGTTGAATTTTCATTTGTAAATAATAGTTGAACAACGATTAATTTCGGAAAAATTCGAATAAGTTGAAGGTTTTTTAATGTTTCCAACAAAAAAAATTAGGAGCTTCTCAAAAATTTTGAAAAATTTAACAAAAATGTTTTAAAAAGATTTCTGGGATATTTAAAAAAACTTTTTATTTCAAAAAAGAATATAACTTTAAAAGAATGTTAAAAAATATTTCCAAACATTTCAAAAGATTTACAAAATTGGAAAGAAATATGGAAGCTTTTGAGGCAATTTTCTTTCGCAGGATTTTACAAAAAGTTTAGGGAAAATGGGAATCACTTTAAAAGATACTTAAAAGTTCCGACAAAATTGAAAAAATAATTTGAAAAGCTTTTAAATAATTTAAAAGAAAATTGATACTTTTGATGATTTCGAAATTAAATTCTGACTTTTTATTTTGAAAAATTACATAATTTTAAAAGAAGGTATAAAAATATGGCACGATTAAAGAAATTCCGAAAGGAATGACTGAAAAATCCCGAAAAATGAAATCTCCGACACTATCAAATTGCCGAACTGGTAAATTTTCGAATAATAAAATTCCCGAAATTATAAAATTTTCGAACAGTTTATAATATTACCGAACTGGAAGATTCTCGACAGAAAATATCCAAAGCAAAAAATTCTCGAATTATGGAATTCACAAATTTAAAATTGAAAAAATTGTTTTTCAATAAATATTATTTATTTATTAAAAATACAATAATCAAATACACACTTGTAGTTATTTACTGCAAGAAACTATCCACCTAGAAACACTACCCGAATCGGGTAGTGTCACGCCTACCCTGAAAGGGAAATGGCTTAATGGTATACTTACTTACATTTTCTTAATATTACATTTTTTTAAATTATTGTTTGAATTTGAAGGAACAATATAATTTTATAAAGATTGTATTAAAAAATAAATTAAAAAACACGTGCGCTTTGAAAGAAAAAAAGTGCTCTCTCCAAATTTTCTTCAAACCTAATAATATTTTTCAAACAAACTTTGCAGGATTCAATTCAGCACCGATTTATATCGGAATTAATTTTGTTTATTTCTTTTTTAAAATTAAAAATTCAATTTTTGAGAACGTTTTTCGTATTTTTCTTGAATACTATGCACATTTTCAAACACAATTTTTCATCTAGAAATACATACATTTTTTAATTATGTTTATAATTGAACTTTAACTATAAATGAACTCTCAATTTTTCAATAATAATATATTGCAATTATTACTTGCGTTGTCACAGCGGCCATCGTTGAACTATTGCGCCAATATTTAGACTTACATCTAATTCTTGATATCGTTAACACTCTAATGTATTCAAGGGCTTAGCCGGTTCACTGTTTCAATAAATAAATAAATTATGTTTATGTAATATTGTTCGAATTTAAAATAACAATAACTGAAAAAAATATTTTTGTATAAAAAATTTTGTTTGAAAATGTCATTGTATTTTTTAAAAGTCACAAAAAACGTTCTCAAAAATCGAATTATTAATTTTAAAAAATTAAAATAAAAAGAAACTTCGAGATAAATCAGTACTGAATTAAAGCCTGCAAAGTTTGTTTTGTTCGAAGCGCACGTGTTTTTAATTTTATTTTTTATAACATTTTTATATAATGATTGTTATTTTAAATTCAAACAATAATTTTATAAAAATTAAACATTAAAAAAAATTCTATGATAAAAATATTTTATTACTGTATTTTTAATAAATAAATAATATTTATTAAAAAACCATTTTCTTAATTGCTTAATTTCGGGAATTTTCTAGTTTGTATGTTTTATTATTCGAAACTATTCTAACTGAAATTTTATTATTCGGGAATTTTCAAATTCGGTAATATTGTAAACTGTCCAGAATTTTATTATTCGGGAATTTTCAAATTGCGTATTTTCAGATTTCGGCAATTTTATAATTTCGGGAAGTTTACAGTGTCGGGAATTTTATTATTCGGGATTTTTCAGTCGTCCCAAAAATATATCAAATCATTTTGAAGGATTTATAAAATTGTAAAAATGTTTTAATTGGGAATTTATTTTCAATTTGAATGGTTCTTGTCCGAGCTAGTTACCATCAGTGCGCTTCGAGAAGTATGATGAGAGTTGCTTACAGCGCTCCAAGTGGCTGTTGGCGAACTATATCGATTGGTGCTATCGGGGAGTAGTGGAGGGTAGAGGGGAACTGACAATTTTCGCCGGACGCGCCGTCTATATTTATCGCGGGTAACTAAGCCCGCACCGCATCTACGTTTATAATATCTTTGCCGAGCCTGGCTGAGCCTAAGCTAGCCGCACGGCGGGATTCCTGCGAATCCGGCCTTGTGGCCGAAGCCGCATGTATGATTTCCAATGCGCGACGACTGCACCCGCATATCAGTACAGTTTCATGTTTCATTGTCTGCAGCAGTATGTTGTTGCAAGCCATGGCAGAAAGACTACAATTATTATTATATATATTAGTATCAATTTAGTAGTTGAATTTTCAACCAAAAACACGAATTCTCAACAAAATACATTACATTTTAAACAAACAGTTATATTTTACCAAAAATTAAGTTTCAACAAAAAAATTTAATTGTTAATATTTCAAGCAAGAAATGCCAATTTTCAACCAAATATTTGAATCCTCGACCTAAACATCTTAATTTCCTACCAAACAGTTGTATTTTCCACTAAAAAAATTGATTTTCTACCAAAAGAATGAACTTTTAACAAAATACATAAGTTTCCAATAAAACATTTAAATTTTCATACGAGATGATTTATTTTCAACCCCCAAAAAAAAATATTTTTCTATGAAAAATGTGATAGTTGATATTTTAACCAAAAAAGATTAAATTTATACCAAGAAAGACGATTTTCCGACCAAATAGTTGAATTTTGAACCAAGAGGATTAATTTCCGACAAAATACATGCATTCTCTACTAAATAATTGAACTTTCAATTAAAAAAAGATTTATTTTCTACCAAAAATAGAACAGTTGAGTTTTCAATCAACAAAATTAATTTTAAACAAAAAAATGGTCCGAAATATGAAAATTGCAAAAATCGTTTTGAACTTTCTTAAAGATCTTATAGGAATTTATTACATACAATTAAAAATCGGCAGTTGTTAAGAATAGGAATATTTTTATTTATTCTTTCAGAATTATTATTTTTTATTTCTTTTTTTTAATCTTATTTGCATTCTGCTTTATTCATATATACTTTAAAATTATTAAACAAATAAACCTACAATAAAAACATGATTATCGGTCACGTACATACATACATGACTACATAATACCTAATTACATATATAAATAATTATATACGCTCCTTTATGGCTGAATATGTGATAAATTTTATATTTGCATATAAAGCAAAACGTTCCCGCAACGTAATTATTTTATTAAGCTTTGTATGTAATATGTAATCAGTAAAATCTTACTGATTACTTCAGTAATCTTCCGTAAAACTTCAGCAATGAGTAATTAACAATAATAATATAATTACGTTGTGGGAATGTTTTCTTTTATATATGCAAATAGAAAATGTATCACATATTTATTCATAAATGAGCGTATGTAATTATTTATATATTTAATCATGTATTATCATATAATTTTGATCACAAAATAAAATTTTCCACATAACTCTTGCTCTTGCACACCTGCCGTCGCAGCATTGAAAAGGGTGCCATAAGAATTAATGAAAAGCATTACATTGAGTGACGCTTACAGCTACCGCCGTGCGGTTAGCTTTGGGCTCAGCCGCAGCATTCGAAGTCAACTTTATACGCGTCACGCGTTCAAGGAATTTGCGGAATTCATGGGTTTCAAGGAATTTATGGAATTAATTGGTGAGCCTACACTTGTAGTTATTTATAAATACAAGAAAACTACCCACCTAGAAACACTACCCGAATCGGGTAGTGTCACGCCTACCCTGAAAAGGAAATGGCTTAATGGTATACAATTGAATTTAAGGAATTCAAGGAATTTATGAAATTTACGTAATTCAAGGATTCACGGAATTCACTGAATTCAAGGAATTTGCGAAATTCATCGGTTTCAAGGAATTTATGGAATTTAAGGAATTCAAGGAATTTATGAAATTCACGTAATTCAAGGATTCACGGAATTCACTGAATTCAAGGAATTCATAAATAAATACTTTGTACCGTATGCTTAGAACAAGTTTACATTTTCTTGTGCTGAGAAAATTTATTTTCAGATGGAATAGCACATTTTAGTATTTTGAAACCCAAGAGACCCAAGTGCCCCAAGGCCCAAGTGCCCCAACACCTAAGTGTCCCAAGACCCAAGACCCAAATCACCCAAGACCCAAGTGCCCCAAGACCCCCAAGACCCAAGTCACCCCAGACCCAAGTCGAGTTGGATATTAAATGCAAATAATAATTATTGTATTATATTACCATATGTTATGTCATCTAATATTATTAATATTTACATTACATGAGACAAAAATTCATATAATTTTTTGAGACATGTTTATTAACTTTTTTTGGATTTATTTACAGTATACGTTTTTAAATCTTCACTTGTCCATTCCCTAATTTATTAAGTAACATATTGTTTCAGCTTGCTTTGCCTTCATTAATTTGATGATCTCGTCAATATTACATATAATGCATACATTACTTATTTAAACTCTCTTATTCTAAATTAGTTAAAATGCAACAAATAGAAAAATGAATCTTTTTATATAAAATAAGTAAATATATATATATATATATGTATATATATATATACTATAGAACATTAAATATACATAGGCCGACGGCCATACCACGCTGAAAAACCCAGTTTTCGTCAGATCACTGAAGTTAAGCAGCGTTGGACGCGGCTAGTACTTGGATGGGTGACCATTCAAGAATACTGAGTGCTGTTGGCACATCGTGAGTGTGGTGAGCCCACACTTGTATGATAAACGTTTATTTTTTAGCCTGCTGGCCTTAAAAAATTGACTTGCTTACACTTCCATTTTTTACAGAATTTTCTTACAACTAACCCTTAAAACTAACATCCTTCCACTCCTTATATCTAACGCCGCTCGCTCTTATCGCATTGCCTTCCTCGCTTCGCGTCGCCTCGCTCGCATGTCCCTACTTTCTTGCTTGCCTCGCATTACCAAACTCTGCCTCCGTGACTAATACCTAATACTTATCTACTATTTACAATATTTACAATTACTTATATTTACTTCCTCCTCTATTTACAATCTTTCCTTCTCCATTCCTCTTCCTCCTTCCTTCTCTTCTTCTCCATCTTTCCCAATACTCCCTTCACCCATGCTACTGCCCTTTTGTCCCCCCTTTCATGCATCAATACCTCCATGCTTATCCCACTCCTTTCCACCTCCACGCACTCCTCCAACCAGTGCTCCACTCTTGCCTCCCCCTTCCCACATAGTTCACACATCCTCTTTTCCCTAGCGAGCCAGAACCTATTGAAACCCTCCATGCACCCACATCTCATCCTCGCTATAAGCTCCTGACTTCCTTTCTCTCCTTTCTCACACAAATATTGCGCTCTCGCCCTTGGCATAATCCACACATAGTTCCCATTAAACCCTGTCTCTCTTATTCTCTCTTCCCCTGCTGTCTTCTCTCTCTCCATGCTCTTTTTCTTAACCAACTCATATACCTTCCTTCCTTCCTCATGCATCCTTCTCAATTCATCCATATGCAGTCCATTCGTTCTAAAATACCTTTCTCTTTCAACCTCCATCTTCCCACCCCCTCTCCTGTTCTCCTTCTCCCATCAACACTCCCTAACCAGCTTACTTCCCCCCTCTTCCAAAAATTTCTCCTCATATTTACACGCTCGACTCCCCGCTAGAATCCCTACACTCGTTCTCCCCGTCTCCCTCCTGATAATATAATTAGGCGTGTTCCTTGCCAACTCCAGTGTCCACTTTACATATCTCTCCTGTATCCTATTTACCTCTTCGCTTTCCTTCCACCCCCACACCTCTACTCCATACAATAGCACACTCATCACTAGTGAGTCAAACAATTTCATTCTCCTTCCAAAATCATCTGCGAATAACTTCTTTCCCAACCCCCACACCTGCCTCATCACCACATTTGCCCTCCTCACTCTCTCTTTTATGTGACCATCCACTCCGCCATTCCTCCGAAACAAGAAGCCCAGGTACACAAACTCTTTCACCGCCTGCACCGCCTTTCTCTTCCTTATCCCTTCCACCTCCTTTTCTGAAAACCATAACCTTGGACTTTTTCGCATTCAGTTCTAACCTGTTCTTATCCAGGTATCTTCTCAACCTCTTCATCATTTCCTTTAAGGCCTCCTCGCTTTTTGCCAACAACACTATGTCATCTGCATACGCTAGAGACCAAATTCTAACCCCTCCTATCCTGACTCCTCCTACCACTCCGGCCTCCAGCTTACTTTCCATATCCGCAATTAAAATCGCAAAAAGCGTCGGGCTAAGCGGACACCCTTGTCTTAACCCCCTATCCATCCAGAATCCCTCCGAAATCCCCTGTCCTCCTCTTACCTTATCTTTGGTTTCTTCATATATCTCCCTTACCCTCTCGATCAGGCCTCTCTCCACTCCCCTCTCCTCCATCGCCTCCCACAACCTCCCCCTATCCACCGACGGAAACGCGCCTTTTAGATCCACAAAAAACGCGTACACTCTCGACCCCTTCTTCGCTAATTCTCTATCCACCACGTGCTGCAGAACGTAGATATTGTCGATAGTACTCCTACCTGCCCTAAAGCCCGCCTGCGTCTCTGGCAATATTCCTTTCCCCTCAACATCCTTCCGCAGCCTCTCCGCTACCATTATCGCGTATACTTTACACGCCGTATTCATTAGCGTAATCCCCCTATAATTTTCCTGCCTATCCCTCTCTCCTTTCTTATACAGAGGTACTATTAATCCTTCTCTCCACCCTCGTGGGAATCCCTCCCCCCTCCATACTTTCTTCACTACCTCCTTCAGCCTCTCCCTAACCTCTTGTGTACTAAACAGCCATGCTTCGTTCTCTAGCCCATCCAGCCCTGCTGATTTTGACCTTTTTAACTTCCTTATCTGTTTCTCTATCTCCTCGTCATTCAACTCCTCCATCTCTGCCTCCCCCGTTCTTCTACTCCCATCATCTCTCTTCCTTGAATCTGAGCCCTGAAATGATTCTTTAAAAAACTCCCTCCACTCCTCACTCCCTATCTTGTCGCTTATCCCTACTCTACGCTTCCTAAACCTATTTATTATCTTCCAGACGTCCCCTTCTGTCTTAACATTTCCTAACTCCTCCTCCAGCTCTTTCTCCTTTTCCTGTTCTTTCTTCTTACACATCAATCTAAACCCCTTCCTCATTTCTACGTACTCCTCCCTTTTCGCAGTACCCTCTTTCCACTTCTTATACTTCCTCTTCACCTTTCTTTTCATCTTTTTACATTCCCTATCCCACCACGGCTTCACCATTCCTTTCTTCTTCTTTTTGAATACCTTCTTTTGCACGCACCCTTTCACTTTCTCTTTTAAATTCTCCCATATCTCTTCCACCGTCTCGCCTTCGAAGCGTACCTTCCCTAACTGCTCCTTATATTTCTCTATCGCCTCCCTCGTCCAGCTAACCCTCTCCCCCGTCGACACTTCTTCCCCACCTTGCCTTCCGCCGTTCTCACCCCTTATCCACAACCCTAATGCCTGATGGTCTGATTCTACCCTCCCTTCTACTGCGAATCTCTCCATATCCTCCCTCCCTTGCATATTCATAACTACATAATCTTTTACCGATACCCCCACCTTACCTACGTATGTGTATTCTCCCTCTTCGTCCCCAGTTGCCATACCATTTGCCACCGCTTAGCCTCTATCCTCCATCCAGTCCCTTAGAATCTCCTCCTCCTTATTTATTAACCTATCCTTCGAATTCCTTTCGAAGCTCTCCCCTTCCCTGTAAAGGCCCCCTTCCCTCCCCATCCTCGCGTTAAAGTCCCCACCCAGTACCACCATACCCTCTTCTCTTTCACCTAACAGGTCTTCCACCCTTTCTTTAATTCTTTCCATCCCATCCTTATTGTACACTGTCACAAACTTACACATTGCCCCTCCTATCTTTACTTTCCTCATGTGCGCTCCCTCCCCCTCTTCCTCTCCATGAGCTTCTTCCTCTAATCCATCTCTAATCCCCGTTATAATTCCCCCACTAGCCCTTCCTTTCTTCTTCACTCTGACCGCCTCCTGGAGTCTCCACCTATACCCCCTTGGCAGCTTTGGCTCTATTTTATCCCATTCCTTTCTTTCCACCCACGTCTCTACCAGTCCTACCACATCAAATTCCTGGATATACCTCCAGAACTCCTCATCCTTCTTCTTTACCCCTGCTGCGTTCCAGTAAAGCTCCTTCTCAACTCCTCTACCCTGAATTACCCCCACCCCCCTACTTCCTACGAAACAAATTCCCCTGCACTTCCTTCAACACCTCTTTCTCCTCGTCCCACACCCACATTTTCTCGTCTATTTTTATTTTCCGATATCCTACCTTCGCCGATCTCCCTTCACTCCTCTCCCTCCTAGCCCTGTCGTACAGCATTCTCTGTACATCCCTTTCCTTTCTCGTCAAATCGTGATCGATGAAAACTTCCTTATCCTTTATCCTATTTTTATTTCTCATTACCCCCAATTTTTCTTCCCAGCTCTCCAACTCCACAACCGCCACTTCTTTCTCCTTTCTCCCCTCCAACTTAACTTTCCCTACCCTGCCTTTATTCCACCCTATGCTCTGTAGCAGCGCTTCCACACCCTCCCTTTCTTCCCCGCTCTTCATCTTCAACCCTCTTATCACAATATTATTTCTCCTGTCTGCCTTTTCCTTTCTCTCCATTGTCAACTCCATTGCCCTTATCCTTTCCCTATCCGCCCTCTCCTCCTTTTCATTCCTACGCTCTCCCACTTTCTCTTCTATCATATTCCCTACCCTCTCCCGAATACCTTTAATCTCGCCCCCGCTACCCCCGACTCTTATTTCCATTTCCGTCCTGCCCTCCACCTTCTCAAGCCTTTTTTCCGTCCTTTCTTTCCACGCCCTAATCTCCTCTTCCATGTGTTTTATTTTAACTTCTTTTTCTATTCTTTCCCTCTCTAATCCATCTACTCTGTCTCTCAGCTCTTTCACCTCCTTTTCCCATTTCTCATCTCTGATTCGCAAGTCCTCCCGCATACCTTCCATCTGCACCTTGGTCCCCCTTACGTCCTCCCTCAGCCCCCTGATCTCGCCTAACAACATCCCGAGAGCCTCCTTTTCCAACATCCCCTCCATTTTTTGGGGGGGTGACCTCGGTGTTATCCCGCTTTTTTTAAACGGGCTCTCGACCTCGCTTTTCTCCGGACTCTCTTGGCTGTCTCTGTTCCTTTTCAAGAGATCCTCCCCGTCACTTGCGCTTGACGCTCTCTCCCTTACCTTCTCGCTTCCTTCGTTGCCACCGTCCCGATTTCTCCCTCTCCCCGACGCACCGCTCGACACCGGGCAACGCGTTGTTGGCCGTCGTGGCTTGTGGAAAATTCCCTCCCCGTCGGTTTCACTACCAGCACTGCCAGTACTCTCGCTGCCCACCTCCCGCTCTACCGCCGGTAACTGGGACCTATCCATGCAGTACCTGCCGCAACCGACAGATGTCTCTGCCAAATGTTGGCGTCTTTCGCCGCCAAATTTTCCTTTTTTTTCGCCTTTTTTTTCCATTCCTCAGTCCCTGCAGACACCCCTTTCTCTCCCTTAGCATCCCCTAACTTTTTGAGAACCACCCTTGAACCCTCGAAAGCCCAGAAATCCTGACCACGAACTCCCCCGATTACTTGCCAACCTAACCTCACTTTCCCTATCCAGCTAGATACCACCTCCCACCCACGCTGAAACTCACTTTTTATCTCCCCAATTCACCCCACACAACCCTACTCACCTCCTCGGCTTCCACCCTTACACTCCACTCACACCTTCCACACAAATTCCGTAAAATTCTCTCTCCACCTGTCACTAAACACGTTCTCACTTCCGCCACCAACATGCAAGTCGCCCACACTTGTAGTTATTTATAACTACAAGAAAAACTATCCACCTAGAAACACTACCCGAATCGGGTAGTGTCACGCCTACCCTGAAAGGGAAATGGCTTAATGGTATATAAACATTAAACTGAATTACAAACGTTCTAAATTTCTAAGATTTCAGGCAAAAAAAACTCTTCACAAAAGACATGAATTCTTAACCAAATATTTGAATTTCCATCTAAAAAAGATGAATTTTCAGCCAAAAACATAAAACTTAAATTTTAGTTACACTAGTTTCTTTTCACCAAAAAAGTAACATTTGCGGTAAAATGTTTTAATGTTTAACCAAAAAGCTGCATTTTTAACTAAAATCATTAATTCTCTACGCAAAAAAACTGTACTTTAAACCAAAAAGGATGACTTTTTTACAAAATTATTCAATTTTCAAGACAAAAAGACAAATTTTCTTCAGAATACATGAATTTTCAACCAAAAATCTTAATATATAACAAAAAATAGAATATAGTTACATTCTCAGTTGAAAAGTTAATTTTAAATTTAAAAAAAAAACCGGAATTTTTAGCGAAATATGTAGATTTTTTACCAAATAGTTGAATTTTCTACTAAGCAAGACCAATTTTCATTCAAATAGTTGTATTTTGTACTAAAAAATTATAAATTGTTAACAAAAAATGGAATAGTCAAATTTCCAGTTAAATGTAGAATTTCCAAGCAAAAAAATGAGTTCTGTTCCGTCGCAACACTAGTCCCTGATTGTCAACCCGGATTTAAGACTGAATGTTTCGGGCAAGTCCCTGAATTCGAATCTGCTGCGAAAGAGTGAGCGCAGAAAAAGAATGAGAGAAGGAAGAGAGCGTGCGTGCGCGCGAGCGGCGCTGGCTCAGGATCAGTCGTGTATAGTCTTTCGGCCCGCGCAGAGCTCTCGTGTGTCTGTGGTGAATCTTCTCACCTTTGTGGATTGTTCCACTAAAAATCTTGTACTTTGTTAGTGTTTGTTCAATAAATGGGTTTTTTATGCCTCTGGTAGGCTTTTTCCCTAAAGTGAAGTGTGTTATTTCAGATCCCGCCCATTAGTGCGTAAAAATTTAATTTCATGTGAACTAAGTTGTCGAGCCCTTTATTGGGAAGATAATTCAAATTAAAACAAGTTTTCAACAAAATAGTTATATTTTAAAATAATTTGTTTCTGTTTCTATACTGCCAAAACGTAACTATATTCGCTTGCTTTAGATTACGTTATTCAAAATATTGAAATTGAAATACCCAGCAGATATCTGTAGTACATCCATAGGATATCACTGGACATAAATTGGATATCCTGAAATATCCCGGTGCTATACGGAGTGCTATTACAATATTTTTGTCGATGAAGCTTTTTGGCATTTTTAAGGTTTCTGCTCAGATCATTAATTTTCTCTCCTACGTAGTGCCCGACTTTCATCACATCCTTTTCTGGAATTTTCTCCGTACAGCGATCCATGCATAGTTTCCGATAATAACAGGCTGAAATCAAAATACACCTGTCAGACATTGTTTTAAATATTAAGTCATTTACACCTAATTTCTTTATGCAAAAAGATGTATACTGACCTTTCAAAACGTTGTATCTTTCAGGTGATAACGGCTTTGTAGGCGACATTCTTGCGTAGCGTTGCGTTGTTCCACCTTACTCGTGATGCTCCCATTCATCAGCGTTTTAGGCGACCAGCACAGTAAAAACTAGGCATTCATTTTTCTCTGGGATCCTTTTTTGAGCTTTCTAATATGATCTCACAAATAGTCTATTTTAGTACCAGTTTCTGTCTTGTTTAGTTTGCTAACTTCAGATTGATAAATGATCTAAGATATCGAACTAAATTGGTTCAGAGGTTGCATTGTTTCAATTGTTCCAAACTTCAATTTTACAAAAAAAAAAAAAAAAAATAGATGAAAAGGCCAGGGATCGGAACGTTTTAGGTTAGACCAGTCCGGGTGCGGACTGGACACTTATAATTCTTAAATGTGCAGACTATAGAGCATGAATTTGGGGACAGAATTAAAAAATTCCAAAATTTGACTTCAATTTTGAAACTTATTAAATTAGAAGATTTCCGTGAAATTCAGTACGAGGGTCGTTTTCGGGGCACAGAACACGAATTCGGGGTCAAAATAAAAAAATTCAAGAAGTTCAATAAAATTTTGAAGATTTTATAAAATTGGTTACTTTTCATGAAAGTCATAACAAGGGGGAAATTCTCAAATTTGAGCTAAAATTTGGAAAATTGGACTAAATCTGTAGATTTCCATTAGAGTAAAAAAGGAGGGCGCTTTCGAGTCTTAAAATACGAATTTGGGTTCAAAATTAAAAAAGCGACTTAAATTTGAAAAATTAGTGGATTTTTATGAAAGTGAATACAAAGGGGATTTTCAAGTCACACAACACAAACTTGAGGTAAAAATCTAAAAATTTCAGAAGAAAACCTAAATTTTGAAATATTTATTAAATTAGTGAGTTTCTATGAAAGTCAGTAAGAGAAGGTTTTCTGAGTCACAGCATACGAATTTGGGTCAAAAATTCCAAAAGTGGACTTAAATGTATGAAATATGATTAAACTGGTAGATTTCCATGAAAGTCGATTACGAGAGGGTTTATCAATTCATAGAACACAGAATGTTAACCTAAAATTTTGAAAATGACATTAATTTGGCGGATTTTTATGAATTCTAAAACAAAGGAGTTTTTCGAGTCTCAAAATACGAATGCTTACCCCGAAAAAAAAAACCCTCGTATTGTCTTTCACAGAAATATACCAAATAATTAACATTTTCAAAATTGATGTCAGCCTATTGAATTTTGGGCCGCAAATTCCTCTTTTGTGACTCAAAAAACGTTCTCTTAGAGACTTTGATGAAAATTTACCAATTAAATAAAATTTTCAAAATTTTCTTCAACTTTTTCAATTCTAACCTCCAATTTGTATTCTCTTACTTAAAACCCCACCTCTTACTGACTTTCATGGAAATTTACCAATGTAATGCATTTCCATATTATACATACCATGTCATCTGCTCCGCGACTTTGGTCTTCTAGCCCAGAGAGACACTTCTTCGACAGTTCTATAATTTGTAATATACATGAAAATTAGAAATATGCGAATTAGGAAGAGACATATATTAAATAATAATAATTTTCTATTAATCAAATTAAAGAGTAATAGACAGAATGCGTCCTAATGTCACACTCTACGTTTACATATACCCCAGCGTTCATCTTGTTTTTAGCCTGGATTCCACCACAACTTAATGGGCGAAGTTAAATCTTTTCAACTGAAACAATTGAAAAATTATGTTTTGTATATATATATATATATATATATATATATAATTTACCTAACAAAAAATTTAAAAATAGCATGTGCACAGATTTATGTGTATCTTACCAAACGGAACATTTATTTCCCGTTCTCGTGGGAAAGTGACTCGGTTTTCTTCTGCTCCGTTGAGTCTTGGTTTTTTTTGTTCTTGGAAATTTTCTCGGAAAGAGAAAAAATCATAGTCCGATTGTCCCGGTAACTGGGGGACGCATGAGGAAACTGAAACTTGTCTTCACCTTGAAAAAACAACATAAACAAGTATAAGCATTGTATCCCTTGCTGACTTTAAATCTGCTAAGGCTTCAGGTAGTTGTCGTGCCAAAAATAAGATCTCTGAAAAAAAACGTTTTTCTATGCTTTACAAAATCAAAATAATATTACTTCTGATTTCATTTCAAATAAAAAGCATTATTTTGAATAGAAAAATGATAGAACTTAAAAGAATCATTTATTTTAAGAATTCATTTTAATTCTTAAAATCATAGAAATCTTTTTTTCCAGAGATCTGATTTTTAACACGACATTACCTGAAAGCCATTTATCATGGATGTTTTGGTTCGGGGCCATTCGGGACATGCGGGGGACTTAAATGTAGTATGGAATAGAACTTTGAAATATTAATAAGTCATGTAAAATTCAGTTTATTATTAATGAGTGAATGGACTAAAACTGAAAACTTAATAAAATTTAATGGAAGGTACCCTTAATAAAAATAATCGGTGGAATACACATCTTGTAAACACATGGCTTAAAATCTTCTTTTTTTTAAAGATACAATGAAACTTTGAAGTTTTTAAGAGTTAACAATATAATATTTGTACACGTAATATCCTAAAAATCTGTATGCATCAGCATTGTGATACACTCATTGCAACCTTCAGAGTCTACAAATTTGTACAAAATAATTTTTCTTCAGATAAAAAAGTGGCGTGAAATTGTAAATTATAATTACATTACATTAATTTAATTACATTATATTACATTACATAAATTACATTACATTATAATTACAAAATGAATGTACATTTTAATAAAATAAAATCATTATGAAGGTCCTACATGAGTTTTCATACTTCATAATAATTAAAAAGAGCAAAAGAAATAAAACTCGTGTAGCATTTGCGTAGGTTAAATAATAAGTAATACTAATATGATAAAAATGTATAATCTAACAAGGATATTTATAATAGGAGAAAATCGTCTTCAGTTGTAAGTAAAAAAGGCCAATGGCCGAAAATACCAAAATATTGTAATATTTCTTCCAGTACAATAAACTTCATAAATGTCTTTCAGTATTTTTTCCGCTATATTTCTTAGACCTCATTTTGTACTTCATTATCTCCATTCGTATGGTACATAATTATAGTTTTTTAGATTCCTTTTTTTTCATCTGCACAAAATCCTTTTGTCTAAATAACTGGGAGGCTTGCTAAGATAAGAGTAATGATGCCTTTATTACATTTAAGTGAAGAGGATTTTCTCCTATTTTAAATGTCCTCTTTACCATATATATTTTTATCTTATATATATATATATATATATATATATATATATATATATATATATTTATACCTTAAACCGTTCTCTATGTTCATTCTGATTGAACAGTAATTTTAAATTCATATTCATAAATTTCATAATATTATTGGCATAATATTAATATTACTAATTACTTACAATTAGTAATATTATTTACACAATTATTTTATTATTTTTATTATTTATACAACATTTATTTACAATATTTCATATTGTACAAGGCCCGATGGGCTAGGTGGGGTTGGTGAATTTGAAGAGGTTGATGAAGATTTTAGTGGTGGTCGTGGTGATGAGTGTGGTGGTTGTGGTGGATATAGTTCGGATACAGAGGATGGGATGTTCTGACCGGCTGAATGAGGATACTGTGAGTAAAAGTAGGGTGGATAAGGATTTGGCATCGAAGGATTCGGATTCGATGAGGACGGATTAATTGTGGGAGGATTTGATGCAGAAGAAGCAAATGTAGCAGTTTGAAACGCATGATCAGAGACTGAACCAGTCGGGACGAAAGAGTTCGGAACAGGAATATTTTGTTGGTAAGGGTAGAAAGTAGGTGGATATAAATTGGGGGCTTGATGATTCGGGTGATATTGATTTGGGTAATATTGATTTGGGTGATACTGATTTGAGTGATTGTGACTTGGTGTCTTTTTGGGGGCGTTGTCAACATTCTTCGCTGGTTTCGCTGGTTTTGCAGCCTTCTTCTCCGAAAAATCTCCAAGAGATTCTTTCTGCTCCTTACTCCTTGACGCGCTGCACATATTCACAATACAGCGAGAAAATTGGTGCTTATTGAACCCGCCCTTGTCCGTATGACGTTTCCTGACGAATTCTGAAAAAGAAAAAACAAAACCATTATTTACTATGTTGTGAGCAATGGTTTATTGAAAATTTCACACAACTTACATAACATATAGAATTTGTATAAAAAAATAAAAAAATAACCAAACTGGCGTACATTTTTCAAAGAATTTTTCAAGAAATTTCAAAGTTAATTTTCTCAAAAAATTCACCTTTGATTTTTTCTTGATTTTTTTTTAGATTACTAGTAATTATAGGAAGATCTCCGGTAACTTTCGTCTTCCCTAAATCATTCCTTCAAATAGAAAAAAATTTTATATAAAATATATATACTTTTCAAAATATCGTTTTTTTTTTAAACATGCATAGTTTTATGTCCTGAAGAAGTTACAGTCGTATACATTCGCAGAACTGAGAATTACCAAATTTTTTATATTTTAAATTTAAAAATTGGTAAATAATAGATTTAATGCTTTCACGATGATTGATTAAAATAAAAAGAGATATTTCGGGTGCCAATCATGTAGAAATAATTTCTTCGTTTTGTACATGATTCGAAGCCGAAATATCTTTTTATTACGAACTTTTCACTTCTCCTGGAAATTTTTCCTACTATGCTTCCATTCATTATGCAGAAAAAACAGGAAAATAAAAACTGTCAAGGTATATTGTTTAAGCTTCTTTAAGAAATAAAACTATGAATGTTTAAAAAAGAATTGATATTTTTTAAATTTCATTTTATTTGAAAAACAGTTTTTTATTTGAAGGAATAGTTTAACAAGAACAAAAGTTACAGGATATTTATTCAAATTCTACTTAGAAGTAATAATTTTTGGAATGTGGCTTCATTAATATTATTTATTATTAAAAGAAAATTATAATCAACACTTATCCCAAACAACGTCAATGATTTTCTTAGGGATGCTGGTGAATCCTCCCTTCCCAATTTTGGAAAAATTAGAGAAGTCCACTTCTGGTCCCATCAGGAACTGGAGCAGTCTCCTTGTCAGCTTTTGGGGTCTGTGGAACCGATTGGCTTTTAAGTAGAGCTTGTCCTCCCTCTTGATCCAAATGTCGGACGCTTTCTGCACTGCAACCTACAAAAAATAAAATAATAAAATCATAAATAATGAATAAAAATAAATAAATAATGAAATAATAATGATACATTGTTGATATTACTTACTTTATATGCTACTTTCGCTGACAGCGGATATCCATGCATGGAAAATGCTGCATTCTCTGAAACAATGAAACATTTTTTCAAATAAACATCACAAGCCTAACCAGGATATCTACCAGTTGTTTTTAGACATACAAATAACGTAGCGTCATCATACCTTCAAATTCTTCTGCTTCTGTGTGTATACTTTTTTCAAGTACTTTAGTTCCTTCTCCTTATAATTTATTATATCCACCGAAGCTAGAAAGAAAAGTCGTTCGTAATTATAAATAATATAATACGTACATTTACATTACTCATAGCGACGTCTCTTTATGCAAAAAAATTAATAAAATATTAATCTTACCTTCTGCATGTTCGAACCATTCATCATCGGAGCCGTCCATCTCCTCAGCATCGAACACGTCTTCTTGATCCTTTGAACGATCATTCCTATTTAAACTTTGTTGCATAGATCCACGTGAAACCTCACTATCAGGAATATGGGAAGAATCATTTTGACAGACAACCATCGCTTCTGCCAAGTTTTTTTTCCGGAAATCTAGCTGATCAGCGTTCCGGAATTCAAAATGTCCTCCTCTCTATTGCACTCAGCTTTCTCTTTGAGCTTTTCATTAGATTTCCTTTCGGAATTCACCTGTCTTCTTTTGTTGAGGGCTGCAGGGCTGTGGGCTTGTTTTTCTGGATACAAAACATCTCCGTTCTGCATCACAACCTGACGTTCTAGATATTCTTTACTGTCTGTAAATGTTGAATAAAAAAGTATTTCAATAAATTTTAAGTACAAACCTAGTTTTCAAGATTATATAGAGACTAACGCGTGTGAAATGAATTAAAAAAAGTTTTAAAATGCCATTGGTTGAGGCGCATGAATATCTCCCAAATTCCTTTTAACCTAAGTTTCATTTGACCGAAAATCAAGTGTCCGAACAGGGATTTGTCATAATTCACACGCCTCAGGGCCGGTTTAACCCGGGCGCGAAGGGATGCATGGCACCCGGGCCCCAATCATCGAGGGGCGCCTTGGCGCCCCCCCCCCCCCAATATCCCAGAAAATCGTTAGTGTGAAATTTGTTGCATCTTATTTTAAACAAAGAAAATGTTCATTTGCCTTCGTTTGTTTTCGTCACCCAAAAATGTTGCAATTCAAAACTACACTCGAATTTGGCGTACTTCTGAGGATAGGCATTTTACAGTGATGTATAGACTTATGGAAAGTCATAAACAGAGTCTAGACAAATTTCCTTGTCCGTAATTACCATAGTAGGGCGGAGTTTATTAGTTTGGGTTTTCCCGTGTGGAAAAATTTCGTGGCAGTCTTAAGTAGGGAGATCGGCTGGCTAGTCCGAATCTAGACCGTCTACTTAAGACGGTC
>CAKNYM010049818.1:97300-116296 GCA_932195095.1 Andricus curvator
GCTGGCTAGTCCGAATCTAGACCGTCTACTTAAGACGGTCTGACAGGGTGCTGGCCTTGGCCCTCTCAGACGGACTCGATTGAAAAATTTTCAAAGTGTCGTCGAAACGGTCTGGCTTGGCCCCTCTCAGGCGGTCTGGATTGGAAATATCCAAGTGCTGTCGTGACGTTCTGGTGTGATCCTCAGCAGATGGACATGATTGGAAAAACTTCGAAGTAAAGTGTGCAGGATGATTTTCTGTTGACGTCATTGACAACGTATCTAGGTTTGTATACACATTGTTTTTCGGTAATTGTCGAGCAATATAATATACAGTTATCAGATAAGGTAAATTTATTTTTTGTCAAACTGCAACCTAACCTACAAAAGACCAGAGCGGCAGATATATATCTATGTCTTTACATCGTACTGAATTTATTTCTAGCAAGATTTTCAACAAGTTTTGAGATGGACAATAATGAGTGGAGAAAACGACGGGCTCGATTTGCAATTGGATTAAGAGTGCGAAAGCATCGTGCCCGTTCGGACAAGGAAGGATGGACAAGGAAGAGTGTACTCGAATAAGAGAACTAAAATGAACCAAATTCTTATGATATTTTTTTGTACACTTTTTTCGGCAATATAGTATAATTAGAGACTATTTCTGTCATTCTCCTACTTTTTTCCCTCCTCTTTTTCTATGGTCTAATCTAGACCATCGCGTGGTAAACGCATTGCACGTCTGGCCAGCGGCTGATTAGCTGGTCTAGTCTGGACGGGCTGATCAGCGGCTGGTAGCGCCGTCTAATCTAGACCATCTCATGGTTAGGGCGTTACACTTCTGGCCAGCGGCGCTATTAGACCGTCTGTCCAGCGTCTGAACAGACACAAGATGGTCTGTCCAGCGCCCGGCCAGCGCCCCGAAATTTTTCCACACGGGTTGTACCCTCATCACTACGGTGGGTACCTCTTACGACGATGCAAATAGTAGAAGACTGGACCAGGGACGCCATTATTTATTTTTCGCATTTAGAATTGATAGATAGAATTTAAGAAAAACTATTTCACTGTTTCATACCTGGTCCATAGTCTATGGATCAGTAAGTATTAAGTAACAACCATCATTTCGGTTTGAGATTTTCGCCAGGACAGTTCATCTAAGCTCTTCAATGTAAATAAGTGTATTGAAAGAGCAGTGTGAGGTGCAGTGATCAGTGTGAAAGTGCAATGATTTTTAGTTTAAATAATATTCGTCTCTAGATAAGGATATGGTTATTCACCAGTAACGATTTTCAAGGAAGGATACTCCACTTCTAAGATGTAAGTAACTTGTGATTTATTTCAACTCACACATTAATAATTCAATTACATACTACTATTGGTGAGAAAATTTGAGTCCCTATGGCTTCGACGTTGAAAAAGTGAGATGAAACAAAAATGGTAACTTAATGAGTGAATGAATGCTGATTTTAAAGATCAAAGTGTTTTCGCAAAAAATGTTTTTTCATAATTACTCTTCTGACGCGAATTTTAAAACAGCAATTGCATCAAATAACTATTTTTATAAACAGAAAAAGCTATTTTATGTGAAAAACTAATATGAATATCAAAAATTACGGGCGTTATTTGTAATTTTCTTTATGAAAATTGCTACCATCTCGGTTTCACTCATTTTTCAACCTTAAATCAGCGGACTCGAATTTTCTCCCCTATATTTTTTCACTAATTATTGTTTTATGGAAAATTTTATGTCTAATTCAGATGTCCGAAAAATCATCGAAGAAGTCATCTGGAGCTCATTACAGAAAGCAAAAGCAAGAAAAAGATGTGGCAATTCAAAAGGAAGCGGGTGCCATGCAAATATTCTGCATAGTTAAAAACTCTCAGATTAAAGATCGTTCTGAAAACACGGTAAGTTGATGATTATACATTATTATGGTCCAAATTTGTTTTTCTAATTCTCATGCATATCGCCCCCAAATTTGTTCAAATCCATAAAATAATGCGTTTTTAAAAATAAATTATTTTCAGAGGTTCCACAAGCCCCATGAACTTTAGCACATATTTTCCGTAAGAAAAGAAAAACACTTTGGTAAATTTTATTCAGAATCGTCAATGTTAGGTGAATCTAGCTGAAATTCAACATTTCTCCTCGCATTTAGCTATAGAATACAATCGAACAATTACTTTTTGAATATCACCCCCATAAATAAACAAATTCTCAATTTTTGGCGATCATAAAGTCGTCTTTGAAATCCTTGAAATCTTTGTGAATTCTCTAAAATGTCTTGAAGAACCTGAAATCTTTGTGAAATCTTGAAATTTCTGTGAAATCTTTCAGAATGTTTCTAAATCTTTGTAAAATATTTGAAATCCTTGAAATATTTAAAATCTTTGTGAAATTTTTTGAAATCTTTTGAAATTTTTATGATATCTTTGAAGTATTTGTGAAAGCTTTCTTTAATCTTTAAAATGTTTTGAAAGTTTTGAAATCTTTGGAAAAGTTCGAAATCTTTGTGAAAGCTTTGAAATCTGGTGTAAACGCACACGCCTTTTTTAAATCTTTGAAATCTTTCTTCAATCTTTTTAAATATTTGTGAAATTTTTCTTAAATCTTTGTTTGTGAAATCTTTTTTATTCGTTGAAATCATTGAATTACTTGAAATCTTAGTGAAATCTTTTTAAATCTTCTAAAATGTTTTGAAACCTGTTAAAATCGTTTCAAATCTTCCAAATGTATTAAAATCTCTGAAATCGGATGTATACCCTTTTTCAAATCTTTCGAAAGTTTTAAAAGCTTTGTGAAATCGTGGTGAAACATTTAAAATCTGGTGTACACACCTTTTTTAAATCTTTGAAATCCGTGAAATCTTCGCAAAATGTTCAAAATCGTTTTAAATATTTTAAACTTTTTGAATTATTTTGAAACCTTTTGAAATCTTCAGTAAAGTCTACAAAAAATGCCCAGAAACTTCTTCATTTATTATGTAATGAGTAAAAGATAAATTATACCTTAATAAATAAAAAAACTTTTCAGTCGCAAGATTTCTCCTAAACGAGATGTTTCTTTCATAAGAGACTAACAGATTTAAATTACTTTTCGCATTTCAATATAATAACTGTTTTAAAAGCAAAAGAATAATTCAAGTTTCTCATGAAAAATTCGAGGAGATTTCAAGGTTTTCAAGGTTCAAACAAAAAAATTCAAGGAGAATTCCAGGTTTCCGAGTTTTCAATATCGCGGAACACCCTGTTATGAGAAATATGTGTTAAATTTAATGGGGCATATGAAACCTCTGACCTCTTGAAGTAATTAATTTCTGAAATTAAGCACATGCCCACTAATTAAATTTTTTTCTATATTTATATTTTTTTATTTTAATAATATTTTGTTTCCTTGGTCCATCAATATTTTTTCAGAATGCGGTGGATAAAGCAGAAGATATCGAATCAGAAATCTGTGTTGACGAAAACGACAATGTATCGGCAAAGGAAGTTAGCTGTGAAGAAACTAGTGAGCTGCATGTTTCAAAGGAGAAGAAAATAATTCAAACCGAGAAAGCTCACCAGTGGGAAGGTATTTCACTAAGTAGTGATCCAGCGCATTGGCCTTCAAGTATAAATAACGGTCAGATTCAATTTTTAATACAAAACAAACCTATACCAAGCAGTGGCGTAGCCAGGGGGGGGGGCGGGGGGGGCCCACCCCCCCCCCCCCCCGAAATTTCGTAATCACGTCTATTATACACTGGATAACTTTATTCTATTTACAACAGCTTGTGTCTATGTTCTGACAGCTCTGTTATTTGCCATAAATGCTAATGAGAAAGAGGGATTATTATACAGTGTAGACACCATTATAAACTGGTGCGTCTATTCTTCATGTTACCTGGGAAAATTGAGGCAGTAAACTGTAGATTTTCACGTTTAAAATTAAGTTAACTCAAAGGCCAGCGCCATAAGACAAGATTTTAGCACACCTAAAATTCAAGTATAAGTACAAGCTTTGTCCTAATCCAGAACAACTACCTGAAAGGTAGAAATTCGTAAGCGGATCATAAATTAGGAATGCCCCTCATTGTAAACTAAAGTGCTCTTCAGAATGCATTGGAAATATTTTTTCTCGAATTTGCATGCATATCGCCCCCAAACTTTTTCGAATCCCCCCCCCCAACAAATTTGTATTTTTAAAATTATATTTAGAGGTTCCGCAAGCCCCATGAAGTTTAACACGTATTTCCCATATGAAAAAAGACGTTTTTGTAAGTTTTATTCAGAATCGTCAATATTAGATGTATCGAGTTGAAACTCAACATTTCTTTTCACAGTTAGCAATAGAATACGAATAAAACCTTAATTTTTAAATATCACCACCATAAGTCTGTTTTATAGGGTCCCAAAAAACCCCATAAATGAAAAATTGTGTTTCGCGAGTTTCTGGCGCTAAATATAATTTTTTTGCGGTTTTTTGAAATACAAATTGTTAACTAGAGGTTTAAATGAATTGTTTAAACAATTTATTATTGTTTTTAGAAATTTTCTCTTAGAATAGATTTGAAAAGTCGCGGTTTTTCGGAATCTTCAACTTATTTTAATCTTTTCAATTAGAGCAAGGCAATGATCAATTAAATTCACGAGAAATTTCTTAAATAATTCATCATTATTTATAATTATATTCTCTCAGAATAATGATAGGAAGTTACAGTTTTTTCTGAAATTTTTCACTTCTGGTCGAATTTTCAATTAGAGTGAGGTAATAATTAATTCAAGTTAACAAACATAATTGTTCAAACAATTTATTATTATTTTTAATAATATTTTCTTTCAATAATGCCAGAAATTTGCGGTCTTTTCTGAAATATTCCAATTTTTATTTACTTTTTGCTTCGAGGGACTTAATAATTAGTTTTTGTCAACTCTAGTCTTACTCTAGTTTTACTTTATGGGGTAATAACTAATGCAAGTTAATAAACATAATTGTTTTAATAGTTTATTATTGATTATAACTGTCTTCTCTTAGATAATTAGAAAGTTGCGGTTTATTTAAAAAAAATTTAACATTACTTTGTCTTTTTAGTTATGAACATATAATAAATAAACAATATAGAGAGAATCATTTCTTAAACAATCTATTTCTTTTTGGTTATTATATTTGTCTGAAATAAAATAAATATTTGAAACATTGTTCAAATTTTCTACACATAAATCATATTAAATATAAATTTTCCTTGAGAGCCTTTTTGTTTAAATTAATATTAATGTTTATTATTTATGGGCGTCTGCATGGCGAATTTTTCTAAGTCAGGGGCAAGATTATTATTTCTTTATTTAAGTGGCGAATAATACTAATACCTATACTGCATTGTTTACACTATATTTATGTCCTGAAAGCAAGTAACATGTGTGCTTATGGTTCTCGCCAACATTAAATGTGTTTTTCTCTAAAAGCGGTTTTTCGATGTTACAAGTTCAAAAATGCCCCGGCGACTCGTTTTTAAACCTAAAGGGTTCGTCTTGGGCTTAAAATGCCGGTAGCTTATCCGGTTATATGATTCTGTATGTAACTCCATATCGGTCATCAGGACCATTTTCATTCGGACGCCCACATTTGTTCCTAACTAAAAAGGTAAAGAAAAGCTGAAAAATTATGAGACGATAGTTATAAACCATGATAAGTGTTTAAACAATTATGATTGTTAACTTGCAAATAATTAATATCTCGTAAGTATAAAGTGGACAAGAAGTTGAATTTTTTAGAAAAAACCGAAACTATCTACCATTATTATAGGAGAATATAGTTATAAACAATAATAATTTAATTAAACAATTATGTTTGTTAAATTTCAATAATTCATACCTCACTCTAAGTGAAAAATTGACAAAAAGTGAAATTTTTTAGAAAAAACCCGCAGCTATCTGGCATTAATATAGAAGAAGATAGTTATAAACAATAATAATTTCTTTAAACAACTATGTTTGTTGAATTGCTATGATTATTACCTCGCTCTAAGTGAAAAGTTGACAAAACGTGAAAAATTTCTGAAAAAACCGCAATTACATAGCATTACTATAGAAGATAGTTGCAACTAATAATATTTTGTTTTAAACAATTATGTTTGTTGAATTTCATCAATTATTACCACACTCTAAGAGAAAAATAGACAAAAAGTGGAAAATTTCAGAAAAAAGCGCAACTTTCTAACATTATTCAAAGAGAATAGTATTAAAAACAATAATAAATTGTTTAAACAATTATGTTTGTTAACTTCAATATTAAGCAATTTTATTTTTCGGATACCCTTTTTTGCCCTACTTCCCTAAGGTCAGCCCCCCCCGAAAAAAATTCCTGGCTACGCCGCTGATACCAAGGAAAGATATTGAATACCCGATAAATAATAAAGGCAGGGCATTTTCAAATTTATATTATACGCGCGTTTTGTTAAATGGCGAGTCATATTACAGGAACTGGCTAATTTATTCTCATTCGACTGATAAAATGTTTTGCTTTTGCTGCAAACTGTTTAGCACTTAAAATACCCCTATGGCAACAGATGGATTTTCAGATTGGCAATATTCAACTCGCCATTTGCCAAGGCACTAAAAATGTTCCTCTCATATTAGTGCGTACAGAACTCAATTTACTCTTCTTACAAACCTAGAAAAAGAAATAACAATAGATAAACAGGAACAACAAATATTTGAGGCTGAAAAAATGTATTGGTATGCGGTGATTGAACGCTTATGCTGCGTTGTACAATTTTTAGCGGGACAAAACTTGGCTCTCCGTGGATCATCTGATCGTCTTTTTGATTATAATAATGGGAACTTTTTGAAGGCAATTGAAATGATCGCGAAATTTGACCCCATAATGAGTGAGCACATCAAGCTTGTTCAAATTAAAGAAGATAGTGAAATTACGACAGCATATTTAGGAAATATTATTCAAAATGAAATAATTACTTTAATCGCGGATGAAACTGTATCACTCATTATAAAATTGATAAAACAGGCAAAATACTTTTCAATCATCCTTGATTGTACACCTGATGAAAATCGCGTTGAACAAATGACATTTGTGGTCCGATCATCAAGTCACTGATCAAACAGGTGAAGGACTTGCGCGGGTTGTATTAAATAAATTAGAAGAATATGGTTTAAGCGTTCAGGATTTGCAGGGTCAAAGCTACGACAACGGTAGTAACATGAAAGGTAAACACAAAGGTGTTCAGAAGAGAATACTTGACATTAACCCAAGAGCATTGTATGTCCCTTGTTCTCCTCACAGTTTAAATCTTGCGGTAAATGATTCTGCAAAATGTAGTATTGAAGCTGTTGATTTTTTCGGAACTTTGCAACAGGTATACAATTTTCTTTCGGCGTCAACTGAATGATGGGAAATTGTTTGTAAGTATCTTTCGAGATTTACGGTAAAACCGTTATCTGATACACGTTGGTCAAGTCGAACAGAAAAAGTAAAACCATTTCGTTATCAAATAGGTGAAATTTACGATGCGTTGCTAGAAATAAGTGAAACTCCTAAAGACCTCTCTACCCGCCATGAAGCTCAGTGTTCAGCTACTAAGATTGAAAGCTTCAAATTTTTATACTCAGTTGTCATTTGGCATAAAATTCTATCTAATGTCAACGTAGTAAGTCTGATGGTACAGCAGTCGAATCTCGATGTAACAAAATGTAATGATGTAATTTAAGATCTTATACAGAACATGTGTCAACTTGAAGCAGAGTCAAAGTTTCCTAAAATGACAGCTGTAAGACGCAAAAATCAGCTTTGAGCGAACGATTCGAGATGTTGAATAATCTTCATAAAATATTTAGCTTCCTCGACAGTAGTTCCACTTTAAAAGGTATCGCCAAAGGAGAATTGTTACAACGATGTAAGGATGTGCAATCAAAATTAACTGACAGTAAGACAAATGATTCTGATGTAAATTCTAGAGAGTTGCAAGACGAAATATGTTTATTAAGAGACATATTCGAAGAAAACTTGAACCCTCTGGAAATGTTGAATTTTATGGTAAAAAGTGATCTGCAGCTGGCATTTCCAAACTTTTATGTACTTCCACGAATCCTTTTAACATTGCCTGTATCTGTAGCCTCAGGTGAAAGATCATTTTCAAAACTGAAGCTAATCAAAAATCAATTGCGGTCAACTATGACTCGAGATCGCTTGTCAAGTTTGGCAGTCATTTCAATTGAACGTGCAATTTCAGAAAACTTGGATATTGAAAACTTAATTAGAAAATTCGCGAAACTAAAAGCAAGACGTGTATCTTTCCTTAAAGAAACTATTGCATGCTACGTATATGCATTGTATCTTAGAATTTGATATATATATATATATATATATATATATATATATATATATATATATACCAAATTTATGCTTACATAACTTTCTTATACTTTATATTTGTTGGTGTAATTGTTCAACATAGTGCAATAATAAATGGCATGCAACAATAAATATTTTAGTTATTATTTTCTTATTTTCTATTTACCATAATAATTATTAATATTCATTATTATAAGTACTATGATCATCATGATTATTAATTATTATGCGCTTTATAATTTATTAAAAACTATTTTAAATGGTCTATGGATAATAACAATACTAGGGTTTATGCAAGGGGCGGGGGCGCTAATTATACACTGCACCCGGGCGCCGGATGTCTAGAAACGGCCCTGATACGACTTCGTCAATTTCCATCCAATTTCATTTTGAAAAAAGCTCATTCGACGAATTATATCGTAAAAATATCGTCAAAGTTGAAAAAATGAAAAAAAATCTAAAAATCGCAAATACTTTCAACTGCAGTCTCGTCAGCTTTCATGTCAAGAAAATGAACAATATACGGTCGGAAAGGTCTGCTTTTCCCCTTTCAAACTAAAAAAATTGTAAATCGGATTAAAATTAGCGAAGTTATGAGTGATTGTTCACATGAACCTACCCTAAAACGGATTTTTGGTCAGAAAATGAGATTTTGTGGGTGTATGGGAAATTTCAGTGTCATCGATGATTGACGTTTCCAGGAGGAAGATTTTAGTTTCTCATGACAATGCACTATCTGGTGCATCGAAATGCATGATAAAGACGTAAGAGTGATACAGATATGTCATGAAGTGTAGGAGATTGAAAATATAGTCAGTTGTATAGTTATCTTAGTGGCTGATTGATGCGTTCATAACTGGTGGGCGTCTATTCGTTGTGTTTGTTCGGTGGAAAATGATGCGTACCGTCCTATTTAGGCTCCTGTGTCCTTTTAAATCTGGTCCCTACAATTGATCGTCATGACGTTATGTTTATTTATCATAAGATTTTGGTAATAATACACTGGAACTTGGAATTACCCATGGTTTCGGGAATTGCTTGCAGAGGTCTTCGTCGTAAATCCAGACATTCCAAACGTAAACAGACTGGGCCGCATGAAAGATTTCTGTTGTATTTGGAGGCATGACGCATCCTGGTGCAACTGATGCTCTGAGAATTACAATTACAATTTGTTAAAGAATTTAGGAGTACTCTCCGAAAACAAAGTAGTACCTAAAAATATTAAAATTATTATTATATTCTGATTATTACAATTACAATTTGTTAAAGAATTTAGGAGTATTCTCCGAAAACAAAGTAGTACCTAAAAATATTCCAACCTGTTGAAAAAATGGTTTCCAAAAGCGTTAATAAACCTCAATATTACTTAAAATTGGAATTCGTGACTTACTAGGTATTTTTTAGGAACCCTTAGAGCACCTTAAAATTGTTTAACTTTAAAACATTATTTAAAACAGAGACAAAGACAGAGACAGGGAGGGGGAGTAGAGAGAGACGGGGAGGGGGAGACATAGACAGAGAGGGGGAAGAGAGAGAGAGAGAGTTTTTAAAGTCTTTGAAATAAAATTAATGTAGATACCATATTGAATTCAATAACAAACACTTTAAATTCCTAAGATTTCCAGCCGAAATATATATTGCATTTTCAACAAAATAGTTGAATTTTCAACCAGAAAAGATTTTCTACTCAAAGAAATGAAGTTTCAACACAAAAAGACGAATTTAAAAAAAAATAATAATAATTTTCAACCGAAAGGTTTCTTTAACAACCAAATAGATGAACTTTCCAGTAAAACAGACGAGTTTTCCAAATATAGTTAAAGATTCAACCAAATTCTACACTTTTCAAGCCAAAAAGACGAATTTTTTCAAAAACAGTTGAATTTTTAACAAAAAAGTTACTTTTCAACCAAGAAAGATAAATTTTCAACCAAGAAGGGTAACTTTTCTACCATAAAAGATAAATTTTCGAGCAAGAATGATGACTTTAACGAAATAGTTAAATTTTCCAAAAATAATATGATTTTTTACAAAATAGTTCAATTTCTGAAAAAAATTGTTGAATTTTCAGCAAACAAAGATGTATTTTCAATCAAATGGTCAAATTTTCAAACATAAAAGATTAAAAACCAATAAAATATTTGAATTTTCAAGACAAAAAGACAAATTTGTTATAAGATAGTTGAATTCTCATAAAAAAGTTCATTTTCAACCAAGAAAGATGTCTTTTTTATTATGAAAAATGAATTTTCAACAAAAGAGTAAAGTTTTTATGCTAAAATGTCGAATATTTTAGTAAACAGTGGACTTTTAAATCGGAAAAAATGAATTTTTAACAAAAACCATAATTTTCAATCAAGAAAGATGAATTTTTAACAAAATAGTAGAATTATCTACAAAAAGTTACACTTTCAACCCAAAAATGTGATTTTTCAACAAAAAAGTTTAATTTTCAACCAAATAGTTCAACTATCAAATTGAATTTTCAAATATAAAAAAATTATTTTGTTGACAAAATAGTTCAAGTTTAAGGGCATGTGACACAGTCAAATACCTACATTACCGACCTCACTTTTTTAATTTTCCGAAATTTTTTTTTCAATCTAAGAACTTTTTTTGTAAATAAAATATCGGACTGAAACTTTGGAAAATGTATGAGAAGACAATAAACTACGTTTACGTACTTTATTCGAGGAGGAACTTCGCAAAAAATTATTTTCGAACAAATTAAAACTGGGTAGATTTTTTGAACCTAAATACTTTTTTTATAAGTAAAATATCGGCTTCAAACTTTCAGAAATGCAAGAGCAGACAGTAAAGTACGTTTATGTACATCATTTGAGTATAAAAGATGCAAAAAGAAAAATTCCAACTAAATGTCAACTTCGGTATTCGCGATGGGTACGAAAATGCGAAGTCTGGCGTCCACTAATCGAGGCTCTATCAGCTGGCTCGTCTACATCTGAAATATGGGGTCCACGCTGTCAAAGATAGATGAATCGGTGTTCTTAGAATAATATTTTTTTTAAGTTGTGTCCAGCATAAAACTTGAGTGAAATATGTTGTTTCAATGTTGAAGTATGTAAGTATTGAAATCGTTATTGGCTTCGTTTAGTGGCCGCCAGACTTCGCATTTTCGTGCTCACAGCGAATACCGACCGAACTGGCAACCGTTGTTGACATTTAGCATTTAGTTGAAATTTTTCTTTTTGCATCTTTTATACTCAAATGATGTACATAAACGTACTTTACTGTCGGCTCTTGCATCTCTGAAAGTTTGAAGCCGATATTTTACTTATAGAAAAAGTATTTAGGTTCAAAAAATGTCAAGGTACAAAGACAATATGTACAAAAATGGTCGCAGTTTTAATTTCTTTGAAAATAATTTTTAGCGAAATTTCTACTCAAATAAAGTACATAAACGTAGTTTATGGTCTTCTGATACATATTACAAAGTTTCAGTCCGATATTCTATTTACAAAAAAAGATTTTAGGTTCAAAAAAAAATTTAATAAACTGAAAAAGTGAGGTCGATAATATAGGTATTTGACTGTGTCACATACCCTTAAGTCAAATAATGGACTTTTCAACCAAAAAAGATAAATTCTCAACGAAGCATGTAACAGTTAATATTTCAACCAAACCATTTCATTTTTAACCAAAAAGGATAAATTTTCAACCAAGAAGATTAAATTGCTACCAAGAAAAACGAATTTTCAACAAAATACATGCATTTTCAACCAAAAAGTTGAACTCTGAACTAAAAAAGATACATTTTTAACAAAAAATAGAATAGTTTAATTTTCAGTTAACAAAAATTCATTTTCAACCAAACATGGAACGAATTTTCATGAAAATAGTTAAATTTTCAACCAAAGAGATGAACCTTCAAGGCCATGTTATACATTAGTCACGTGACCCAGCCAGTCCTGAGATCGATATTTTTTGTCCCATATTTAAAAATAAAAGTTGAAATAGAGCGGAAAAAATTTGGGAAAATATTAATAAATATAAAAGGACAGTGTGTGGTAAAGCATAGAGTTGGGGAAGAAAAAAAAGTTATTATTGGAATAACAAATATCGACCGGCAATCAAGCGATCTGCATTATCAACAGTGCTGACACCATGGATATATCAAATATCAATTTGTTTATTTGCACCAAACCAGCAAATATTATCAAGTGTAATTTTTGCAACCGATGTTTGCATCATTTTCCTCAAGACATGTGAGCCAGAACCTCAAAAATGTTTCATTGAGAACATTGGAAATTGGTTACAGAGTTCTACAGCACGGTCGATATTATTTATTTATTACATTTTTTCTTCAACATTTCGAGCCAAATGTTGTATACAAACGCAGATTACAGTTTCCTGATGCTTTCCCCAAAGTTTCAACTCGATATCTCATTTTGTGTGGACATGAGTTGTTGCACAAAAAATGCCGATATTGCTCCGGTTTTAATTTCTTCAAACATTTTTCTTCTAAATTTCGAGCCAAATGTTGTATACAAATGTACATTATTGTTTCCTGAGGCTTTTCCCAAAATTTCAACTCGATATCTCATTCGGTGTGGACGTGAGTTGTTGCAAAAAAATTATCGATAATTTAGGTCACGTGACTCATGTATAACATGGCCTTAACTGAAAAAATGAATTTTTAACAAAGTGGTTGAATTGTTGATAAAAATATTACTTTTTAACAATGTAGTTGCATTTTCAACAAAATAATTAAATATTCAACAAAATAATAGAATTTTTAACCAAACGAGGTGAATTCCGAACCAAAAATATAAAATAGTGGCTTTTTCAATAAAAAAATTAACTTTTACCCAAAAATATAGTTGGGTTTCCTGATTGGGTCTATGTTCTAAATCAAATCTAAATAACGTTATTTCCACTTATAACCCTTCCAATTGTTACCAATTTTATTTTTTAGCCCCCCCCCCCCTAAACTGGTAACAGATTTTATGGAATTTAGTACCGATTTTTTGTACCGCCAGGCGACTTTTTCTTTTAGGACTACACCATAAAAAAATTACTAAATCGCAAACCACAGTTTTCTGACTTTAATGCTGAGCATTTCTAAAAAAAACTTTTGAATCGGTTATAAGGAAGACGACGTGTGGGTGATTAGGGACAGTAAATTTCTATTCCAATTCACTGTGTGACGGTAGTCATGAGTGGGATCCCTACGTATCTTGCTGGTGCACCTCCCCTCAGCATAACTTGAAATGCATTCCAAACTGCGTGTGCGTCTGCGTAGGCGTTCGAGGATGCCTAGCCCTTTAAATGCTGCCGGAAATAAATTCAGTCCTCGCGGAGCATCTCAAAGGAGATAAGTTTGTACGCTGACGCCGAACTGAACTTACTGACAAATTTCTGTCATTCCAAACAAATTAGAAGTCGAATCAGGTAGGCCAATCAAATTTAACATAAAATTAAGGCTCCGGATGCAAAAAGGAGGTACAGAATTATTTTGCTGGAGTGGGGATGCCCGTGAGCACGCGAGAAAAAAGTTTCTAATTTTAATTTCGAAAATACATATCCACATTGTAAATTGAATGCCGCATCTTTTTCTTTTAATGAAAAAAGTTGGAAGTTTTTAGAATTTTCTTTAAAAAATTACCAAAAATATAAACTGTCATGTTCTGCGACCGATGACTTTGCCAAAAGTTGGGAATGTTCATTTGAAAAAAGGTTAATAATTTTTTGGCACAAATAACTTTGATCGTTTCGGGAGTCGAGCAAATTTTGAGCAAGCAAAAATTTTCAGTGAGAAAGTTGTTCAGGAAGGTTCAAGAAAGTTTTCAGAAGAGTTTTAGCTCAATTGAAATAGTATCTAACAAACTGTTGATGTTTTAATTTTCCGGCGCGATCGATTTTCTCCCGTTTTTTTCAAAATCAAAGCTTATGAAATTCTCCATAAATCGGTCGAGGCCGATTATAAAAAAAGTTTTTTTTTATTTATTAACAAAAATAGAAGAAAATTGTTTTTTTTTTTACATTCTCATTCTAATGAGAAGGTATTGGTTTTATGTAAAATTTGACATAGTCGGTTTTCATCAAATCTCCACGTTTTGAGACCCCCTGAGCTAGAAAAAACGATTTTTACCAAGGTGTCTGTCTGTCTGTAGTCTGTCTGTCTGTAGCCACGATAACTTTCGAAAAAATGATCAGATTTGATTGAGCTTTGGCACAATTTTTTATGGCCGAAAAATAGAGAACGAGTTCGTTAACCAGCTATTTTGGATGAAAATCCGAAAAGTGAGCACATTTTGAAAATATTTGAGACCACTTTTTTTGAAGATTTGAAAGTTCTATGTACGGTTATTAGTAGTACGCAAAATGACGAACAAAATATTCTTATGACGTTTCGTAATGAAAAAAAATTACTGGAGTTATAGCATTTTCAAAATTCCAAAAAACAAACGAAAATGAACATTTTAAGCCGAAAAACGCACGATATGAAAAAAAGTCAAGAGGAGAAAAACGTTGATTCCTGAACACCCTACAATATTTTCATAACAACTTTTTGAATTTTTTGAAAAATAAAAAATTCAAATTTTGATCGCACAAAAAATTAATGAAAAATCAAAAAAGCCATTTTGTTGTCAAACTATGCAAGATACCAGAAAAGATCATTTCACCAAAACTGTGCACCTAAAAAAGATCTACAAATTTCTTATCATTCACTTTTTGATATGACGCGTAGTTTTTGTTTTATTCGTAAAAAACAGCATTGAAAATAGAAAAATCAAATTTTTGGACGAATATTACCAGCTACGAAAAAATGACCGAAACAAAATTTGTTCATCCAAGGAAGAGGTAAAAATTATTGTGACTCATGTTTCGATAGGATGCGTGGTTTTTGTTTTATTCGTGAAAATAACATTGACAGTAAAAAAATCAAATTTTTGAAAAAATAATGCAAGGTACGAAAACAGATAAATGAACAAAAATTGTGCATTCAAAAAAGACTTACAAACCCGTAATCAATTTTTGTTGTAAGAATATATTCAAAATGAAAAAATTAACTTTTTTGATAAACGGCACAAGCTAAAATAAAATGTTAACTAATAAAATTTGTCGCCTGAATTATATCATTACTTTTCATTTGAAATCAAATACCAATTTAGTAATTTGTATATGAAGAACATATAACACGAAGCACAAAGTGCGCGCTCAGTGTATTTACCAAATCGCACGCCGTAAGTGCGCTCAAACTTTTTTGTTTCTATCATACGGTTCAAATGATTTTCAAATCAAATATCGAGCGCGAAGCGCGAGTGTCTGGATGAGAATGTGTTCCTTAAGGTCGATAGAACCTTGAGTAAATAAAGTTCCTTTTCAGTCTAAAATAAAAACAAATTTAACAATCACTTAATATGTAGAGGTTTTGATAATTTTATAATATGTGCAAACAAACTTTTTCTTTTCATCGAAGTCGAACACGAAGTTCAAAAATCTAGAGGAGCTGAGCGTAAAGCGCGATGTAAATACGCCCGAGCGCGTAGCGCAAGGTGAATACATAATCGAGCGCGAAGCGCGAGATAAATATATGATCGAGCGCGAAGCGCGAGATCCAACAGTCGCGCGCCTTAGGCGCGCTCAAACTTGCGAGCGAAGCGAGCCGCGCGCGAAGAAAAAAAACTTGGATTCAATCCAAAACACCTAGAATCAATGAAGCAACTATTCATAAATGCACGAAATTTGAACATTTTGTAGACAAAAACCATTTTTTAATTGAATTCATGAAATATAACAAATGAATTGTTATTTTATAAACAATTATTCATAGCAGGCAGTTATGTGGAAATAAATCAAGTTTTTCTATTGAATCGGCCAGAAATTATACGAAAATTTCAGAAAATTATCCCTATTATTCATACAATAACAACTGATGATTGTGTAAACAAATTTCATTAACAAATGCACTGTCTGGCTGTTTTTAGAGGTAAAAACTTGGCTTCTTTCAACGTAATAAAGTATAACTAACTAATTTCTAAACTTTTAGGGAGCTTATATGACAATCAATAATTTTCATTGTTAACAACAATTGTTTAAATAAATTTTTATCTTATGCATTTTTTAAGAAAAAACTCCGTTTCTTCAGAATATTAGCAGACTGTTATTTAGTAATGGCTCTGTGCTATCGGTCGATAATAATTGATAATTTTTTAAACAGAATTAATTAACAAATGCATTTTTTGGCTATTTCTAAAGTTAAAAACTTGTTTTTTTTTTCAGCGTAACCAACTGTTGACGGTTACGTTAATTTTAAATATCCCCATGAAACAAGGAATGTTTTATTTACAAATATATGGAAAAAATAGCCGAAAAATGCATTTGTTAATTATTTTTGTTTAAACTCTCCAGATAAAAAATAACTATGTCATGTTGCAATGTATCTACTTGGACTCCTAAAAGTCAGGAACCTTATCACGTCTTCCTAGCGTAATAAGTCTATATTTGTTTGTAAGAGCTAGACTAGAAATTGTAAAAGCTAACTAGACGTTCATATTTCACCTTCTTTGCACAGGTCTTTGAACCTAAGCAAATATCGCAGCAGATTATCACATATGTATTTATATATTCTATATATTAAGCTTGTAGCTCATGCTGTTATTAAATAAATAATGAATAATAATATCCCCATGAAGCACGAAATTTTTTGTTTACAAATATATGGAAAAAATAGCCGATAAATGAATTTGTTAATTATTTTTGTTCAAACAATTTTCAGTTGTTATCGACTGATAGCACAGAGCTATTGCTAAATAAGAATCTGCTAATTCCCTAGATAAACGCATTTTTTGTCTTAAAAAATGCATAAGTTGATAAAAATTTGTTTAAAGAATTATTTTTAACAATAAAAATGATTGATTGTCATATAAGCTTCCCAAAAATTTAGAAATTAGTTACTTACACTTCATAAGGTTGAAAAAAAAAACAAGTTTTTACCTCTAAAAATAGCCGTACAGTGCATTTGTTAATTAAATTTATTTAAACAATCATCCATTGTTATTGAATGAATAAACCTGATAATTTGCGGCATTTTCGTATAATTTTTTACCGATTCAATAGAAAAAAAACTTGATTTATTTCAACAGAACTACCTGCTATGGATAATTGTTTATTCAATTGTTTATGAAATAACAATTTATTTGTTATATTTTATTAATTCAATTGAAAAACGGTTTCTGTCTACAAATTTTTCCAATTTTGTGCCAATCAATTCACGAATCACTGTCAAACCCCATGAATCCATTTTCACTCACTTATTTGTTTATAACAAATTCAATAAATTCTTTAACAATTTTAAAGCAATTATTCAACTTTTCTGGATAGTTACTTCATTGATTCTAGGTATTTTGGATTGAATTCAAGTATATTTCTAAAACCGGTACTCTTCTAAAAAAAAACAATGTTTTATTCCATCTTTGTTATTAAATAAAAAAAAAACTTTTTTTAAACTCGGCCTCGACCGACCTATGGAGAATTTTATAAGCTTTCATTTTGAAAAAAAACACATTAAAATTGGATTAAAATTTTCGCCTGTAGACTGATTTGTCCAGAAACACCTTTTTTGCCCCACTGTGCTGCGGACCGGCCCGGCAGAGTGGGATGAAATCGAAAAAACGAGGTCCAAAATAGTTTGTAGCTGCAACAAAATTTTTTCTATGATCAGCATTGCCAGACTTTATGCACAGGGGTAGTTGAAAGTAAACAAATATTAAATTGTTAATTTAATTGTTATAAACAAATTAACTTAACAAATAGTCTACACTATGGATTCTTCGTTTGCAAAGTAAATTTTTGCGTTAAAATTACTTGCTTTCATCGATCATAAAAATTTGACATCCGATATTTTTTATTAATTTTATAAACAAATTCCTAGTGTGGACATTTAGAGGCAGAAAGAAATCGGTTTTTCTCTTACTTTTTCTCAAATTATATTGCCACTGATGTTTAATGATGGAAAATTATCATCCGATATTTTTTATTAATTTTATAAACAAATTCCTAGTGTGGACATTTAAAGGCCGAAAAAATTGCTTTCTCTGCATTATTTCCTCAAATTATGTCGCCAGTGATGTTTAGTGATGGAAAATTATCATCCGATATTTTTTAATAATTTCATAAACAAATTATATAAACAAACGGCCATTGTGAACATTTAAAGGCAGAAAGAAATCTTTTTTCCCCTAATTTTCCTTAAATGATGTCGCCAGTGTTGTTTAATGATGGGAAATTATCATCCGACATTTTTTATTAATTTTATAAACAAATTATATAATCAAATTTATAACTTGGTCATTTAAAGGTAAAAAAAATCCTTTTTTTCCTAATTTTCCTGAAATGATGTCGCCAGTAAGTTTTAATGATGGAAAAATATCATCCAATATGTTTTATTAATTTTTTAATTGAATTATATAAACAAATACCTAGTGTGGATGTTTAAAGGCCTTCAAAAGTTCACACTGGACATTTGTTTATATAATTTGTTTATAAAATTAATAAAAAATATCGGATGATAATTTTCCATCATTATATATCACTGGCGATATAATTTGAGGAAAATTAAGAGAAAAAACGATTTCTTTCTGCCTTTAAATGTCTAGATTAGGAATTTGTTTATATAATTTGTTTATAAAATTAATAAA
>CAKNYM010049818.1:116306-196953 GCA_932195095.1 Andricus curvator
TCTAGATTAGGAATTTGTTTATATAATTTGTTTATAAAATTAATAAATAATATCGGATGTAAAATTTTCATTATCGGGCATTATTTATTGGATGGAAGCAAGTAATTTTAACGCAAAAATTCACTTTGCAAACGAAGAATCCATAGTTAAATTATTTGCACTCAATCGTCCAATTAAAAAAAAACCTGTATATAAAATTGTGAAACTTTAAATTGAAATTTTTGAAAATATATCCAATTCTTGAAAGCATTCAAAATTATTAAAAATAAAAAACAATTCATTAATTAATACTTATCTTTAATACTTGAACAGATTTAAAACAATTTAAAGTAAAATGTAGAATTTTCAAGATTTCGAAAAAAATCTTTTTAAGAATTTTGAAAAGTTTCCAGAGGAATAAAGAAATTTGCTCAAGATTCCTGGGAAAATCTCGAATGACTTTTTACTTTTTTTAAAATAAATTTTGAGTGAAAATTGTAAAAGATTTCAAATGATTTCTTAAATCGTCGAAAAAGAATCAGGAGCATTTTAAGGCAATTTGAAAAAATTTAAAAATTCTGAACTAAATAAAGATTTTTAAAATTAGTTTGAGTCAGTTTAAAATGTATTTAAAAAATAAACTGAAAGTCCTGCATATCTTTTAAACTAACTTACATTTTTATTTAAATAAAGGTTTTATTATGTCCCAAGATGCAATTTGGGAATATTTCGCTCGGTTGTTAGGGTACTACTAAATTAATTCAAATCAGAATTACATATAGATAATTTATTTTAACAAATCATTGAATATACGTAAGGGCGATAATTGGAAAATAGAACTTTGGAAATGAGATTTTGAAGAGACTTGAAAAATCTTTGGCTTAGTTGACACTTCGAATTTGGAAATTGATATTTTAAAGAGTTCGGAATAAGAGGAAATAGTGCTCTAAAAGTCTAAAAGTCCTCAAAGACTGAATACTTGAAGTTTGCAGTAGGGTGGTCCAAAAAAGCATTGGAATTTTTTTTTCGTATTTTTATGAATAACGCCCGAAAATTTGTTCGAATCCACACAAAAATAAATCCATTTTTTTTTTGCAAAAAATTATATTTAGAGGTGGCGCAAGCCCCATGAAGTTTAGCACGTATTTCCCATAAGAAAAAAAGACGTTTTTGTACATTTTATTCAAAATACTCAAGATTAGCTAAATCGAATTGAAACTCAACATTTCTCTTCACAATTAGCAGTAAAATACGATTATAATATTGCTTTTCAAATATTACCCTCATAACTCTGTTTTATAGGGTCCCAAAAAACCCCATAAGTGGAAAGAATGGGCTTTCCGAGGTGTTGGCGCTAATTATGATTTTTTTGCGGCTTTTTTAACGCAAATTGATGTTTACATAAATTGTTTAAACAATTATTATTGTCTATAGCTGCCTATAGTTGCGGTTTTTTTCTGAATTTTTCAACTTTTGTCCATTTTTCAATTAGAGTAAAGTAATGATTAACAAAAACAATTTTTTAAGGCCATGTGACGAGTGGGTCACGTGACCGGATTCCTACTTTACCGACAATTTTTTTATTTGTTAACTTATTTTTACACGAATAGCCACATCAAGTTGAAAATTTGGGATAATAAATAAGAAGCACTAAGAAAGGTGGGTTTGGTCATAAATTTTTATAATTATGGAAAAAGTTTTTTTTGTAAATAATTTTTTTTGTTGCTTTTTTCGTGATTTTTAAAATTTAGGACCAGACCCCCCTTTTTTATTGCTTCTTATTTATAATCCCAAATTTTCAATTCGATATGGCTATTCGTGTGAAAATAAGTTAACAAATAAAAAAAGTGTCGGTAAGGTAGGAATCCGGTCAGGTGACCCACTCGTCACATGACCTTAAACAATTTATTATCATTATTAATAATATTCTCTTTGCTTAATGGCAGAAAGTTGCGCTTTTATCTGAAATTTTAAACTATTTTTCACTTGTAGTTTGTAGTGACTTAATAATTATTTTAGTTGAGCAAACATAATTGTTTAGGAAAATTATTACCGTTTATAACTATTTGCTCTTATGTACGTAATATAAAGTTGCGGTTTAACTAAAAAGTCAGAGCAAAACTAAAGATTTCAGAAAAAAGCACCTTTCTAGCATTACTCTAAAAGAATATAGTTATAAACAATAATCAATTGTTTAAATGAGCATGTTTGTTAACTTGAGTCAATTATTACCTCACTAAGTGAAAAGTAAACAAAAAGTTTAAGAGTTCACAAAAAACCGCAACTTTTTAGGACTTATTTAAGAGAAGATAGTTATAAACAATTATGAATTGTTGAAACAACTATGGTGGTTGACTTGCATTATTTATAAATTTACTGAGTAAAAAGTGGGTAAAAAGTTAAACATTTCATAAGAAACCACAACTATATTGCAATAATAACGAATAACATAGTTATAAATAATAATAATTTGCTTAAATGATTATTTTTGCTAAATTTAATTAATTATTAACTCACCCTATGTGAAACGTAGACAAATAGGTGTAAATTTCAGAAAAACAACGTAACTCTGTAGCATCATTCGAATTGAATATTATTAATAAAAATAATAATAAATTGTTTAAACAAATAATGTTGTCAACTTTAATTAATGATTTACCTCACTGTAATTGAAAATTGGACAAAAATTGGAAAATTTTTGAAAAAACTGCAATTTTCTAGCATTGTTCTAAGAGAATATCATAAAAAATAATAATAAATTGTTCAAACAATTGAGGGTCCGGATGCAGTAACCGACGCGACGGTACGCTCGGCTTTGTATTCCTTGCCTCCCATTCGAGATAAAATGACGCGAAAAATTATCTGAAACTCCAATTTCAAAAAAACATTTCGAAAAAAATATGAGCATATTAAGCTCAATAAGGAGCACAATTTTCGTGTAGAAAACTTTTTTCTGCGATTTCAACTTTGTGAAAAATAAAATATAAACTGAAAATTTCGACGAGCCGAATTTAATGCGTTTTTTAAAATAAACTCGCCGTAACTTTTTTTCGTTTTAACGAAAAGACTTAAAATTTGAACCCCAAGCGTATCATACTCTGTCGCTGCCTACAGAATTTTATTTGTGAATAAAAATCTCAATTGTTTAACAATATGTCGATGTTTGTCAATAGATATTTAATACCATGCTTTTTCACGTTCGGCGGGAAAAAGTATCGAGGGAATTTTGGAGTTCTAACAACTTTCCGCGAAGAAGTTCTTCATAAGGGTCTAAAGAAGTTTTCTGGAAAGTTTCAGATTTTTTAAGCGAAAAATGAGCGATCCAGCGTAGGTTGATGTGAACGCGTGAAATCTGGACCGTCTTCCGCCTGGGGTGTGAGCGTTTGCGAGCCCATGTCGAGGACGGGCGGGCAAGCAAAAATGAAAACTCATCCATTCTTTTTATGTCATTCTCGAGATAGACCGCACAATATTCTTGATTTTTATGGAAAAATTCCCGTGCAATAAACGTTGACAGAATACAACTTTTTTTACTTGAAAAAAATCAAACTTTTCTTTTTTTTCATTGTGCAATCAAAAATATGTTACACAGAAAAAAATGGAAGTGAATTTTTGTTGCCGGTAATTTTCAAGTAGATAAAATTAAATTTTTTTCGCATCGAAACAGAACAAGATTTAATAGAATTGACATGGTGAGCATTTCCTATGTGGTGGGTAAATCTTAATACTTGAGGTTAATTTTTGTTACAGGTAAAGATTACTCTGAAATCGCTGTAAAGATTACATTTTATTTTTTCTGTTTATACATCCAAATACATACAAAAAGTAGGTATTTTGATTTCATGAATTTTTTAAAGTTGAATACTTTATTCATCCATTTTATATACAGCATAATATGTTTCTCTAAAAGGACAATTTCGATATTTTCAATTTCCGCGTGTGGCATAATTTGAAAAGTATATAATTCACTTTCGATTCGATATAATTGAGCAGTTATAAGATCGTCTTTTCGATTTGGATGTTTTTAATGCAGTTTCAGGTTAATTCCCGTGTGGAAAATTTTTGTGGCATTCTTGAATCATGCTAAAGCCAGAACAGTTTTTCTCGAGCCTGTCTATTCACGCAATACTAGCCTGGCGGTACACTGGCGCTGTCTAGTTTTTCTACGTATTTGATTCAAACCTTTCTGCTGTCTAGTCCCAGTCTTGGCGCTATCTAGGAGTTCGTTATGATTTTGAATATATGAAGACTGTCCAGATTTTATCTAGTTTCTAGAAAGAATCACGGTTTGGACTTGAACAAAAATTACAGAAGTGAGTTCAGAAAATAATAATTTTTGAATAGAAGATTTAGGAAATTACAATACATAATTGCATAAATGCTCAAGTAATAATTAAATGTACACTTTTGCATATTTCAGATACTAAATAATAATGATTAAAGGTGATTGAAATCTTAATATACGAAATGTATTCTTAACAACGATTTTGCTTAAAGAATGTTCAAAAAAAATTTATTTCATTTGAATTATATAGCAAAGTTATAATAAATTTATATTAAATTTATAATAATTATATTATGTACAATGCTTTGTCTTATATTTATAATAATCCAGAAAACCAATATTTAATTTATTTCAATTATTATTGATTGTGTAAATGATAACTAAGCCTAACGAATTAATTGTTCATGTCATAATATAATTAAGCGAGAAAACATCACAGATTAAAAGAACATAATATCTCATTCAGTCTTTCCATTGAAAAATGATACTTGGCTCGGATTTGGACGTTATATCTTGTACGCACATTTTTAAAATAATTAAACATATTAGAACCCTAAGGTAAAAATATAATGTAAATTATTGCAAAAATGATTTCAGACTTCACAGTCGTAAATACTCTCTAACCAGGAGAAATAGGATGATTTTTTAAGAAAATAAGATTTAAAATCGAAATACACTGCCGAATTTTCAACCAAAAAAGAATAATTTTCAAACAAAAAACACGGATTTTTAACAAAGAGTCGATTTTTCTACCAAATAATTGAATTTTCCATCCAAAAAGACGGATATTGAAAAAAATTGATGAATTTTTAACAAAATAGTTACATTTTCAACCTGATAGTAAAATTTTTAATCAACAATATTCCGGACCAAAAATATAAGAATAGACTTTTTGATTAAATATAATTTACTCTTAACCATTGAAGACAAATTTTCAACCAAAAAAGATGACTTTTCTACCAAAAAATATATTCTCAATTCAAAAGTGTAGATTTTCTATCCAAAAGGCTAATGCTTAACAAAACAGTTGAATAGTATAATTTTCAACTAAAATAGATGCATTCTGAACGAAAAATTCATTAGTAGACTTTTTAAAGAAAAAGGATTCATTAAAAAGATGAATTTTCAAGAAATCAATACTGCTTTCTTGGAATAACGTTTAACTACTTTTCTTAGTTGCATTAACTAAGAAACGAGTTATTTCAACCAAATTCTTATTTAATCTTACTGAGAAAAGTAGTAAAAATAAAAACAGTTATTAGAACTACTCTTCTTAATTCTTTAAGGCCCTAATGTATTTTCGTTAGCTAACATCAATGGTTTAAGCAGTCAATTTTACTAAGAATTTAGTTACCAATAAATAAGGAAGCAGTTGGATTAACTATTTTTGCCAACTAAGTAAACTCAGTTTACGATTTACCAGGAATTTTTCCTAGTTTATAGTTTGCAAGACAAAATCTCTACATGGGTCAGTTTAAAAAACTGGAAAAAGTCAAAGAAATGACTTATTTTATTTTCGCGAACTTTTTTTCTGAAAATTTTATCGCGAAAGAGCCATAAGACAATTCGTGAGTTTTAGTGGATTACAATGTGCCTTTCAGTTTTTTTAAGTTGAAGATACTCTACTATTACTGGAACTTTTCGAGAATATGAAATAATAACTGGCTAATTCAAAATATTCATAATGATTACTCATCTGAAAGGTTGATTGGAAATGGATAGAATGGAGATAATAACAAATACAATATTCATAAAATTGATGAGCCCTTGAAGTAACAACTTAGAAAATAAATAATAAAGATAGACTAACAACCTATTTGGACAATACTTTTACCCGATCACGAACGCTGGACAAGATTTTCGATCCAGACCCCTTTTTGCACTCGCAAACGCTTACGCTCCAGACGGAACGGAAGACGGTCCAGATTTCGCGCGTTCACATCAACCTACGCTGGCTCGCTCATTTTTCGCTTAAAAAATCTGAAACTTTCAAAAAAAACTTCTTTAGACCCTTATGAAGAACTTCTCCGCGGAAAGTTGTTTGAACCCCAAAATTCCCTCGATACTTCTTCCCGCCGAACGTGAAAAAGCATGGTATTAAATAGCTATTGACAAACATCGACATATTGTTAAACAATTGAGATTTTTATGCCCAAATAAAATTCTGTAGGCAGCGACAGAGTATGATACGCTTGGGGTTCAAATTTTAAGTCTTTTCGTTAAAACGAAAAAAAGTTACGGTGAGTTTATTTTAAAAAACGCATTAAATTCGGCTCGTCGAAATTTTCAGTTTATATTTTATTTTTCACAAAGTTGAAATCGCACCGTCGGTTATTGCATCCGGACCCTCAATTATGTTTGTAAACATTATTAAACTATCACCTCTTCTAATTGCAAATTGGACAAAAAGTGGACAATTTTTGAAAAAACCTCGACCTATCTCCATTCTAAGAGAAAATTGCTAAAAACAATAATAAATTGTTCAAACAATCTAACTAAATACTAATTATCAGTATAAAGTAGTAATTTATGTATTAGAAACAATAATTAGCGTCAAAAACTCGCAAAACCCATTTATTCACTTATGGGGTTTTTTTGGGACCCTATAAAACAGACTTATGGGGGAGATATTTGAAAAGTAATATTTTATTAGTATTCTATGGCTGATTGTGAAGAGAAATATTGAGTTTCAACTCGATTCAGCTAATATTGAGGATTTTGAATAAAATTTACAAAAACGTGTTTATGTCTTATTGGAAATACGAGTTAAACTCCATGGGGCTTGTACCAGCTCTAAATATCATTTTTTCTCGAAAAAAAATGGATTTTTTTTGGTGTGGATTCGAACGAATTTCCGGACGTTATTCATTTTGACCACCCTATTTCACCCTATTTCAGGAAGAAGGTCCGAAATTAATAAATTTGAAATAGTAGAGGTGTAAAGTGCGCTGTCCAAGAATTTCCACGTGTCATCAATAAATCCAGACACCAATCAGACGTCGCATTCGACTAATCAATACTTTCTCATGTATAATCTCGTGCATTTCCATCATCTCCTTATTTGGTCAATGATGAGGGGCGTTGGGTGAAAACCTTCTCTCTCTTTCTCTCTCTATCTCTTATTTCATATTAATCAATACAATGCATTAGCCCTATGGGGATATAATTTTTTTTTATGTCTGCTGATATTAAATACAAGTAAGAATAAGGTCTCGATGTTTAAAGGAAATTTAGAAATTAGTTTGATTTATTTTCTTCCAAATTTATTTATTTTAATTTAATAAATTTGGATAAATGACATTATTTCGATAGGCATAGTGTGATCATTTTTTTGCTGTTATGCGACATACACAACATGTAATATTATAAAATAAAATCAGACAACCAAGCATTTAGGGGAAAATTACAATTTTTTAAATTTAATAAATTCGAGCAAGGAGGATATTTATTTGTTAAATTTTACATAACTTAGTTTGCTAAATCGAGGATATTATGGCGTTTTATTAAAATTTCACTTTCAGGAATGTAAAATTAAATCGGTTAACATTTAATGTGAAGATATTAATTACTAATAAAAATCCATTATAATTTATTTCTCGATTCAGTGAGAAATAATATAACTAGTGAATAAAGATTACCTGGCAGTTAGCGTTTGAATTTGAATATTTTTGAAAAATAAGGTACAGACTTTGACGGTGAAAATTGAACTTTTTCAATTCGAAAGCCCTAGCAGTTAAACATATTTAAACACTTGATTAAAACTTTATAAAATATTTACAGGTTTAAATGATGTCTTAACAATATATTTATAATAAAAAGCGTTTGTTCAACTTCAACTAGAAAAGAAAAAATTTTCAACCAAAAATGAAATAGTTAAATTTTCTGTTAAAAAAATTAATTTTCAACTAAAGTAATGAATCTTCATCCAAAAAAAATCCTTTTTAACAAAGAAGTATAATTTTGAACCAAAAAAGATGAATTTTCAACGAAAAATTGAATAGTTGATATTTCAACCAAAAAATACATTAATATTAAATAAAAAACAGTTGAATTTAAACAAAAAAGACGAATTTTAAATGTAATGTTTAATTTTTAAGTTCAAAAATTAATTTTCCACAACAACAAAAAAACAAATTTTGAATAAAATAGTTAAATTTTAATCTTAAGAAGCGAATTTACAACTAAAATAAATTTGTAACTATAAATGAAATAGTTCACTTTTCAGTGAAAAAAAGAATTTCAAACCAAGAAAAAGGAGGTTTGAAAGAGATACTTAAATTTGTAACCAAAAATAATGAATTTTCAACGAAAAAGATGATTTTTCAAACAAGAAGATTTATTTTCGACCGAAAAGTCGAGTTTTAAACTTTAAAATTATTTTTTAACGAAAAAACATATTTTTAACAAAGTAGTTACATTATGAACAAGAACAATTTTAATCAAAATAAATGAATTTGCAAACAAGAAGAATAATTTTCTAAAAAAAATCAATTTTCAAACACATAGTTGAATTTTCAGCCAAAAAAAAAACAAATTTTCAAGAAAAGTAGAACGAATTCAAGAAAAATTAGTTACATTTTCAACCGAAAAATGATTTTTCTACCAAAAAGATCAATTGCTAAGCATCAAGATTAATTTTCTACCAAAGGAGACGAGATTTCAATATGAATTTTTATCCAAATGGTTCATTTTTTAACTAAAAGAGGCATTTTATTTTATATATTTTATATTATTATATTTATATTATTATATTTTACCCTAAAACGGACCAGTCAAATTTACAGTTAATCAATTTTTAACGAAAGGAAACTGATATCCATCAAAATAGTTTATTTCAAACCAAAGAGATGAATTTGCAACAAACAACGTAAAATGTAATAGTTGATATTTCAACAAAAAATATTTAAAATTAAAAGCCGTTGAATTCAATTAAAAAGGACGAATTTTCAACAAATCATGTAATTTCCCAAATAAAAAAGATCAGTTTTCAACCAAAAATAAAACAAAAACAAATAAAAGGCAAATTTTCAACCAAAGAGAAGAAACTTTAACCGGTACAATTTTTATCAAAAACAGTTGAATTAAAAAAAGACGATTGTTCTCTTTTTAGTTTTCGCTATAAAAAAAATATAAAACGTTTGAAAACGTGTACTTTGAAACGTTCTTCCAGTGAACAATAATGTTATGTTTGTGAAATTCAGAACTATTTCTGACCGTACTTAAAATATTAAATTTGTTCTTTTAAAACTGGATAACTGACACTTTGAATCTATCTTCCGAAAGAACTATAAACTTTTATTAATTATTTGTATAAAAAAGCTTGTTTTCATATATTAAATTTGAATTGTTACAGAATTCGCACCCGAACAGATCGCGCACTCTGGTGAGTGGTAAACTCCCCCATTCAAAAAAATCCAATTCAAAAATTAAATATGGCATAACTCCCAAAATTTTGAAAATGTAAAGAAATCGTGTAGGCATAAAATGTCTCTCATATAGCACTATAATTTCACCAATTTTCCTCAAAATCAAACCACCATTTGCGGATTCTAATATTCCTGACGTATACTGGCCCAATTGCTAATTTATTTTATTTTTACTTACAAAGGAGTAATTACAAATTTTGTTGACATAATGATTTAAAATGAATAAATACCGTTTTCAGACTAAATTCAAATAAGGTTTGGAATTTTTCTAGTATAAGGCCAGTCAACGAAGGATTTTACATTGAAATAAATTATAAAAAGTTGTATAGGCTATATTATTCATTTAACTTTGCAAATTATTTTAACCATTTTCAACGCTTTTTTTGAAGAAGTTTGCTTTCGTTTCTCGAAGTGGAGACTTTCTCATGCACTTTTTTCATGTCTTAAAAACACATCTGCAAATTTTTAAAACTCTTAAACAATTTTTATTGATTAAAAATGAGCTTTCTTGGACCCATGTCAAAATTTTCGGGAATCCGCGTTGAGCCTAGGTGGGAAAGTAATAACGATGTATTTATTGTAGGCCCACTTTTTTCAAACGGTGGAAAACATAATGTACCGCCGAGAATCCTTACTAATAACGCAGTTGTGCTGCCGAAAACAGGAAACTAATGACTCATGCCTTCAAGAACCCCCGAGTTTCCTGCTGGAGATACTTAACAACTACAAATTTTTCAAAAATGGATGAAGGAGTAAACTTATAATAATATATAATAATATTAATTATATTTCTATGAGGATTTCAGATAATTAATAATTATTATATCAATAATTAACTAGAATCGTTTTTGCTTCACAAATAAAAAATGCAGATGTTCTATTCTGCCGTCCTGATGAAGAAACTGTACAACTGCATTTTTATCAAAAATGAGTTTTTTATATGGTTGGATTCGTAATGAAAAGACGAATTTAACTATGCCAATCATTATTAAAAATTGTAATTAAATATCGAGATAATTAGGTCTCAATTAGCATATCTACAGCGATTTTCGAGAATTCCTGATGAAGAAACAATACATCTGTAGAAATTCTAGCATATCTACACGAATTTCAGGATTTGTGATAGTGCTGCGTGGTGCGGACCCTTCAGATCCTGATAAAAGAAACACATCTGCGCAGATGTGTTTTTGCTCATGAGGATCCTCGGTCCTTCTTCAGTCCGATTTCCTGAAATCGAATCGCACAAGTACATGTCAAGTTTCTTCACCCGGATTCGAGGGTACCTTTGAGGCACCGATCCTTCTTTTCAATAGCACATCTGCATTTTTTATTTGTGAAGCAAAAATGATTCTAGTTAATTATTGATATAATAATGATTAATTATCTGAAATCCTCATAGAAATATAATTAATATTATAATATATTATTATAATTTTACTCCTTCATCCAATTTTGAAAAATTTGTAGTTGTTAAGGTTCTCCAGCAGGAAACTCGGGGGTTCTTGAAGGCATGAGTCATTAGTTTCCTGTTTTCGGCAGCACAACTGCGTTATTAGTAAGGATTCTCGGCGACTTTGTGCAATAATATCTAGCATATCTACAGCTTTGCATATAAATAATGGGAATTCGCCATTTTTGTTTTGTTTTAATGAACAGAGCATGCCCGATTTACCCAAGAACAGTAATTTTTTTTTCAAAAAGTCTCATACGTTAAAAGGTATAGATGGAAACGCGTTTTATTGAATATCTCGGTTCTTCTCAAATGCAGTTGTATAGTTTCTTCATCAGGACGGCAGTATTGAAAAGAAGGATCGGTGCCTCAAAGTTACCCTCGAATCCGGGTGAAGAAACTTGACATGTACTTGTGCTATTCGATTTCAGGAAATCGGACTGAAGAAAGACCGAGGATCCTCATGAGCAAAAACACATCTGCGCAGATGTGTTTCTTATATCAGGATCTGAGGGGTCAGCACCACGCAGCACTATCCCAAATCCTGAAATTCGTGTAGATATGCTAGAATTTCTGCAGATGTATTGTTTCTTCATCAGGAATTCTCGAAAATCGCTGTAGATATGCTAATTGAGACCTAATTATCTCGAGATTTAATTACAATTTTTAATAATGATTGGCATAGTAAAAATTCGTCTTTTCATTACGAATCCAACCATATAAAAAACTCATTTTTGATAAAAATGCAGTTGTACAGTTTCTTCATCAGGACGGCAGAATTGTGATTCTTTTCTAACATTCCCTATTTAAAATCGGAACTCTTTGAAATCTTTGAAAATTTTTAGACATCTCTTGAAATCTTTAAGAATCAAATCACAGGGAAAACTTAATAATTGACCAGAAGAAAATCGGGGAATGGCTAGGAATTTTAATCATCAATTGGATACACACCTTAATTCTGATGATCGAACTATTTTTGTGAGAGTAAATACTAGAGTTTTTTCGAAATAAAGATGCATTCACTTAGCCTCCGCGCCAACTTTCCCTCTACTCAATTAAACGCCTGAAATGGAACACAAAACGTACACACATAATATTTAATACTAAAATATTTATATACTATATATTTATATACTTCATTCACAAAATTTTGTTAGGGATCAGGATGTAAGTATTGGACAAACATAAACAACATACGATATGCCTTTTGGTTCAGCTTCTTCACAGAAAAAAGTAGGGGCACACTAAAGTTGCGGCTCAAATAAAAGTTGGTATCTTTTAGAACTTGAACTTTAATAGAAACCTGTGGAACCCAAAAGGGTTTCTTCGGAGAACACTTGAAGTAATAGTGAGAACAAACTGTCTGCTACGAAAGCGTGGCAAATTTTTGGGCAATAGTGGTGGGGAGGGGGTGGGGGGGGGGGGGTTCAAACTTGTGAGTGGAATATCTACGAGAGCCACGAAGTTGCACAAAGTACTCTCGGCAAGAGCCGAGACTGGCCGATAGTTACCGGCTATTCTGGTGCTAAATTTGAATGACACTTATCTCTCAGCCAATCCAGAGACCAATCTCGGTTCTCGCAGATATTCCACTCACAAGTCTGGAAAGCCCCTACCCCCCTACCTATTGTCCAATAAGTTGTCACACTTTTCCACCGCAAATACAATAGCATTATATGTTTACAAGTTTGCCATACACTATTGAAAATTCCGACGTCGGACACGACGTCGTAAACTACGTATAAACCGACGTCATATATTATGTGTGGAACGACGTCGGAAACTACGTGAGAAATGACGTCGGAAATCGGGATGATAAACGACGTCGTTTCATACGTGGTTTCCGAAGTCTGAAACGTATGAAATGACGTAGTAACTCAGTAAAAAGAAACTAATTGGGACGAATTTACAAGAATTCGCCGGGAGCCCCCGTGAATCTTGCTTTGCGACAATCTCGAATTGGAGATGGTGGTGAATTCGTGTAAATTCGTGAAAAGTAATAAAGTCTTCAAATATTATCAAATCCTTATATCTGTTCTAATTCCGATGATATTTTTTATCTTAATACTGTTTATTAAATTATGTCCGTCAGAGTTGTATTACATGTGTGCTTTGACGTACAAGTTGTGTTATTGGTTAGATGATCTTTCGAAGTGGTCAAAGCAAAAAATAGGACCTTTGGAACCAAAAATTGGTTCTAATAGAAACTCCAGTTTTTTCTGTGTTTCCCGGCAGCCTTTAAATCTCACTCAATACGTACGATAGATGATTTTGTTTTGTAAATGAATTCTGGTACTTTTAACCTCATCTGGTCCATCATCAAAAGTAAATATTCCAATTGGTTTTGTTTTTGTTTCTCCTGGATCGTTTGATATTTTAAGGATAGTATTGAATTCTGGCAATTCTCGAAGTGCATTTGATTCCACCATCTGTATTACCCCCACCCCCCTCCCCTCGCCCCCATACACTACAAATCGTACTTTTTGAACAGTCCTTAATCAAATATTTCTATTTCAGATTATGCCAAGTGAAATGTCTGCAATCACGACTGAGGACATGTCCTTTCAGCTGAAATTCCCAAAGTTGTATGCAGCAGTGCAACTGTTTGCACTAGCTGCTTGTGGAAGTGTGAGTGAAATTAGGGATAAATTAATGGAGGAAACAGAATATGTCCACATGCAGTTCAATGGTGAATCTTTATTGCACATGGCTTGCGCATACGAACATGTCGAATTGGTGCAGCTTCTGTGCGAAAATTGGGCTACAGTTAACGCAAAGAACTGGTTTGGAGAAACACCACTACGGATTGCAGTATCCTCTGGAAATTGTAATCTAGTCAACGTTCTGCTGACTAACGGAGCCGATCCAGAGGGATGTTTCAAAATGGCTCTTGAAAACGAAGACAGAAATATGGCTCTCCTTCTTCATAAATACGGCACTATTTTCGACATTTGCCAATCGCGGTGTTCAAATTCGCAATTATTGGAGGAATTTTTTGATATAATGCTTAGTGAGGGTAAGATAAACGTTGACGATACTATTGCGGCTGAGTTCAATTTCAATTGGTTAACCTATGAGAGAAGCGTACAGCCACTGCATGCAGCAGTCTGTGCTGGACATTTAGGTCTAGTAAAAAAACTAGTCAAGTTAGGAGCGAACGTGAACAAGGAATTGGAATCTAGGCTTACCCCTTTGCACTTAGCGCTAATGAGTGCAAGGAATGAATTCAAACTGGATATCACTAAAATTCTCCTTGATTGTGGAGCGGATGTTAATGCTGTAGATAACGAAGATTATACACCAGTATTCTATGCAGAGACTGACACACTGTTGGAAATACTTATAGTTAGAGGAGCGAATCTTAACCACTATTCACATATTAATGATTTCACTCCTCTTTCATATATGGTTTCGAAACGTTTAACCAAATGTGTAGACGTTCTGTTGTGGCATGGAGCCGACGTGAATCGGAGAGACCCTGAAGAACCAGCTATCCTAGAGAGAAATCCATTTTGGATCTACGATAAAAATCCTTGTATAATGGAATCCCTCATTCACCGCACTAAAGATTTACAGCCTGCAATTAGTCGTTATGGACTCTACGATTTTGATGAAGAATTCGCTGATGAAATTGAAAAGAGTATTCACAATTTTGCTGTCATGATTGTTAAGAGAGCAGTTTTTGCCAATATGAGCATCCATTTAGAAAGTTTAGATCCACATAATAGTAAAGACTCTGCGTACCACTTGTTTTGCACAACATTCCGTGTGTGCGAAAAGGAACTTGACCAAATGAAGGAGACGAAAAGCAAAATTCTTAATTTCAGTCTCTTCGATATCTTGTGTATGCCAACGGATAAACTTTTGAATTATACGTATAACAAGAAACTTAAGAAATTAGAATCGGATAGTATGAAAAAACAGTTTCCTCTTTACGCTGAAATTTTGCAAAGACACATTGCAATTGCAAGGGAACGAAGATGCTTGATTGAAACGAATATAAAAGCTTTCCAAAAAGTACTCATTGATAAGCAGAACATATGTTTATCACATAATGTTCTTTTCACTGTAATGCAATTTTTAAGCAGCACGAGTCTAACTTCTTTGAAAAACAGCCTTGTTTAACTTGTTGTATTTCACGATTTTACAAAATCGGACGGGCAAAAATGTAGGGCCACCGTCGAACCATGAAACAAGTCACGAAAGGTAACTGTGATATGGCAGATACAATTATTGGTTTTGTATCAAAGTTTGATTTCTTGTTGTGTCATCATCGGGTTGTTATTAATCTGTGACCCCAGGTTTCGCATGCCCTTAATTGTAATACTCCTATGCCACCAACAAATCACCCCAACATCATGATTTCTTCTACATCGGCATCGATGAAAATAAATGGGAAAATTCAGTCGACTCACTGACATTGCCAAAAACGATAAGAACAGAAATACTCAATTTACGCAACGATGCACGAATCTGTTCAATCATTACGGCATCACGGATGAAAAGACTCTTCCGTGTCAATTGGATAATTGTCTCCTACTCTCTGTTAGTTCTACGTCAACAAGGCACTTTTTGATCTAGTGGAAATGTGGTTATCTTCCTTCTTTCTGTAGGAAATTTGATTTGAATGTCAGGCCAGTTGAAAGACAAGGACGAAATGAAGGATAGACAAAGCTGAACCACTTTTACCTACTATTTCTTGTCTAAGAAGTTGTGACTAGGTCTACAAGATGTGTCATTAATCATCGCAAAAAAAATGTACTATCAACGAAACCTGCTCACCACAGATTACGTAAGTTGTATTACAAATTTCTAATTACAAAGTGATTATATGTAGGCGTGCGCATAAAAAGGGCCCATATGGTCGAATGAATTCCCAATATTTGTAGCCCAAGATAAAATCTTTAGAAACGTAAACATTCAGAGGCTTTTACCAGTATACAGTTGTTGAAATTTTGATAATGATCAACGCGTTTCGAATTGGTTTTGTTTTCTTTCAACCATTTTCTGATAGGACTTGCCTTTTTGGGTTTTATACATCGAAAATGAATAAGTCAACAATTTTACTTTTAAGCCAAGCGATATCATCGTTTGTCTTGAAATTATAATTTTTGATTTATTTATTATTATAATTAAAAAAAGTTTAATAAAAGAACTATAATTTTTTCTTCAACCATTTTTGATCAAACTTATCACTATGATTTTATTTACCGAAAATACTATGAAAAAAAATGCAAACTTTGAGCCAAACGACGTGAGATACAGAAGAAAGTTCTCAGGAGGAATTGAAACTTTAAAAAAGTGCTACAAAATTTATTCTAACCACTTTTCAATAGGACTTGTCATTTCGGTGTTATTAATCGAAAGTACTAAATAGAAAATTAAAAATTGTAGCCAAACAACGTGAGATACGGAAAAAAGTTTCAAAGATGAATTGCAGCTTTTAAACAGTCCTACACAAATTTTTGAAACCATTTTTTTCTAGTACCTGTCATCTTGGTTTTATTTATCGGAAATACTATGGACTATTGAAAATTCAAATTTTGAACCAAACAACGCAAAATACGGGAAAAAATCTCAAGGGAAATTATATCTTTCGAAAAGTTCTATAAAATTTCTCCCATCCATTTTTTGATAGAACTTGTCATTTCGGTTTTATTTATCGAAAATACTATGAAAAAAATAATAAATTCAAATTTACAGCCAAATAACTTGAGATACAGAAAAAGTTAGAAAAATAAATTTCAGCATTTGAAAAGTCCTACAAAATGTTTAAAACCATTTTTTGATAGTACCTGTCATTTTGGTTTTATTTATCGAAAATACTATGGAAAAAATCGAATATTCAAATTTTGAAACAAACGACGGAAAATACAGGAAAAAATCTTAAGGCGCAATTATAGCTTTTGAAAAGTCCTACCAAATATTTGTCAACCATTCTTTGATAGGACTTGTCATTTTTGTTTTATTCATGGAGAATACTATGCAAAAAATCGAAAATTCAAATTTCGAACCAAACGTTGTGAGATATGGAAAAAAATGATATAAAAAAACCTACAAAATTCATTAAATTTTTTTTTGTATAGTACTTGTCATTTTGGTTTTATTTATCAAAAAAATTCAAAAAAGTTAAAAAATTCCAACGAAATTTATATGCAACAATCGATAATTCCAATAGTACGCCAAAAGACGCAAGATACATAAAAAGTATAAAAGAATACTTGTAGGAGTTTTTGTTTTATCCATTAAAAATGCTATGAAAACACAAATCTTATGTTTAACATAACAACGCGAGATAGAAAGAATGTCTGAAGAAAGGCTCCATGTATAAAAAAATGTCATTTTTTGATTTAAAAAATTCAATAAACCATGGGTTCATATGCTATTAAATTGAATAAAAGCGTTTAATTTGAAATCCATTAATTCAAAATTATTCAAAAATTGAAAATAGTTCATAAAGTATCAATCGGACGCTTACATTTATTCAGCTACTAAATTCACTGCCATTTCCCGATTTTTCCGGGTCTCCAAAAATCCCAGGCATTTCCCGGTCCAGCGGCTTCAATGTTTTAAAATACACATTACCCGTTTTACGGTACTTTTTATTTTGTCAAAGCCCATCGTTTGGCTTTCAAGTTTGATTCTTCAGTACCCTCTGAATATGAATGAATCAATAATTACTAAAAATGATTAAAAAGTATGATGATTCTTGAGCAGGGATTGAAACAAATTTCAAAATATAAGCCGGTATCAGAGTTTAAAATGCAAGTAATTATACTGAAAACTTCATATATGAAAATAAATAATAAAAGTAAATTTAAGCACATGGATGCACAATAATTTGATGAAAATACGCAATACAGCTACGGGACGATAGGAGCAAGTGTGATACGAAAGTACAAAGTTAGACTTTGATTAGTGATATTTAAAGTATTTGTCAAGTGTCTTGTTTACAATGTTGCCAAAATTATTTTTGAACTTTCTAGTTTTGATCGTCCTTCTTTCTAATCAACATAAACTTGCCTGAAGAAATATGTTTTATTTTCTTTGGTAGTATGTCGACGATTTCAGATTTTCCGTCATTAGGGGTACCCACCTGTTTTTTTACACTTATCACACTTACGATACGTGTAAAAAATGATAAACTCTACATTTCACAAGATTGTACTTTCGGAACTATAAATTAAACATGCGCTGATTCTTATAATGTGTTTTGGTTTTAATTAGTTGTCATTTATAAGAATATTGCTAAAAATCAATTAATAAAGTTTGAATTTCGAATGAAGGTTCAGTGATGCAAATTGTGTGCAAATGTATGTATTAAAATGTTATTTTTCAATTATTATCTACTCACATTTTTATTCCTGAAAATTAGGTTTAGTAACCTAAAAGAGAACAAAAAACAGATATTACACTTACCCATCAGTCTGACGTTTATTTACATAGTCGTAATTTATCATAAAAATAATAAAGATTTCAAATTCAAAAAAAGCCACAGATATTCAAGGAAAATGTGACATTTTCCTTTATTCCACAAAAAATCAACAAAAGGTACTTTTTGTAGAAAAATTCAAATCAAAAGATCAGAAGACAAAATTGCGAATTGCAGTTTCCTGAAAGCATCTCAGTTTCTTCAAAAATGATAGATTAACAGTACCGGATTGACGAATTTGAGGCCTTTAGGCCATGACTTTCTGTGCCCCCCCCCCACTTTCCGTATAATTTTCAAGAGTAACCGTATGATATTATTTTTCGATGAAGAATAGATAAATTTAATTAGTTCAAATCATTATACTACTCTAATTTCATTTTCTTGCCTTTAGTTCTCCAAATATTTGTATCATTTTGTCGTAATAGGGTCATCCATAAAAATTTATGATGCCTTATAGTTAAGTTTTTTTTATAAGTTTTGACTCCCAGAGAATTTAAATGTGAAATTGAAGCTTAATTTTGTTCGAGTAATAATTTATGATAATTTATTAAAAAGTGACAAAATATCAATCGGAAATGTCGATTTTTTAGACGAAACATGTGGCGTCCTCATGGCTTGAAACACGTATTGTGACGTCACGCGCCATTAAAGATGAAGAAAATATATGGTCAGTTTGATCAAAACAATTCAAATAATTAATTATGAACGTTTTTTGTTGAAAGGGTTGATTCTCAGGATGTATCAGTATGCCTGGAATGGTTTGTGGTTGAACATTCATTTTTCTGGTTGAAAATTTAATTATTTTGTTGAAAATGAAAAGAAGTATAATCTTAATAGGTTCCAACAAATTAATTATTCTTACTAAATGCGCCCCTTTCTATTTCAGCTTCCTAATGGGCTACCCGTCTTGGTTAGTGGTCGAGCGTCGCGAGACGAAGGTGGCTAAATGGCCACACGCCGGTTCCCTGGGGTCGTGGATCCTGGACAGCACTCTGATAGACAAAACTCCTAAGAAGTACTCCCACGCTAAGTGGTTCCAAAAATACTCTTGGAGCGAGAAGGAGGGGGGGGGGGGGGCGGGGGTTCTTCATTAGAAGTTTCTGGGTTGTGGTAAGTGTGCTTGGTTTGCTTAACTGAAATGTAAATCAATCCTTTTTCTCGTCTGGAATTTAATTGAAATAATTTTTGTCTCTGTTTTTTCAGGAAAATTATATGCATCCCTTCGCGGAGTGTCTGTCCCTCTTGAAGGAAGTCGAACTACGACAGGAGTGCCGAAGGGCCTTAGCGGCCAATGCCTAGCAGGTTCGGAGAACTTTCAAATGTCCCTTCATTCCCGGGCTTTCAGCCCATGAGGCAAGACATCCAGCTCGTATGGCTTCAAGCCCACTTTCTTGAACAGTACCTGAAGCCCCGGGTGTTTGGCCACTGGACCTTGGTGAGTTCAATGTCCTAATTTTAAAATCTTGCAAAATTTACTTTCGAAATTAAATTTTAATTGAAATAAAAGATTATTGTCAAATTATTATACCATTGAGCCTTTTCACTTTCGGGGTAAGCGTGACTCATTCGGTAAGGAAGTGAGTAATGTAGTGAAGGAAGTATAGAATTTTAGATTGATCTAGAATTCCCGTGTTATTTATTCAAATAACACTATCGTTCCAAAACACTGCTCTAACCCAGGTTGCTGATCAATCTCTCTAGCAATCACCCCAAGTGAAAAGCCTCACAAAGTCTTCATGTGAGGTTCTCCCTTCGGGCCCATTAGTATCCAAGGGCTTTTGATTCGGGCGTCATTCACTCCACTGACACTCTTTATAAACTATTTGTCGCCACACTTTGCTGTCCTGGCATACATCTCTAGCTTCCTTCACGTCCATGCATTTTTTCATGCAAGCTCTTGCGTTTCTATGAATTTTCATTTCTCTTCGAATCCGGGTCTCATTTACACATTATAACCATTCTTTCAGCAGTCTACCTCTGGGCCACATAATGTGTCCCAGAGGTAGACGAGAGATAATCGTCAAAGAATGTGGCCCACATTCTTTGAGGATTATCTCGTTTTTGACTTTGTCCATCAGTATTTTCCCGCATATTGTGCGTAGAGGTTTCATGACAATCGCGGATATTTTACTTTTATCCTTTTCTTGACAGGTCCATGTTTCGCTACAGTATAGCACAGTCGGTACAAATATAGAACTATGTATTGCCATTTTAGCTTTTTTTGATATATCCTTACTCCAGATAATGGGCCCTGCTCTACTGATAACCTTCTTACCCTCGTTTATACGCCTATCTAATTCCCCATCTATCTTTCCATCACTAGTGAATAGGCACCCAAGATATACGCACTTATCAACTTGTTCTATTCTCTCATCATTGAGAACAATGTTGCACATGATTTTTTCACCTTTTCCTTCAAACACCAAAATTTGTGTTCTATGTATGTTAATTTTGAGGACTATGTTCTTCATGCTGGTATTCAGTCAGCTCAAAATTCTTTCCAAGTCTTCGATAGACACGGCTGTATCAACCTTATCATCTACGAAAGCTAATCCACGTAACCCACTGTCTCGAGATCCACAACTCCTTCGTCGAACAGGGACATTCTTAGACACTTGTTCATAAATATAATAAATAGCCATGAGGACATACCGCATTCTTGTCTAAAACCTTGCATAATATCGAAACCAGTCACTTAGTTTCCCATTAATTCTGACACTCGCTTTGCTACCAGCATACATTGTTTTTATTGCTTGTAGGAGCCATTCATTGACTCGGTATTCTTTCAGGACTTTCCAAAGTTTACTTCTATCCACCTTGTCAAACGCTTTTTCTAGGTCAACAAATCCATAGAAAACTTTTTTTCTTACTCTCAAACATTTTTCTGTGATCTGTCTTAAGCTAAATATTTTATCCGTACATGTGTAGCAATTAGTTTATCTGGGAAAATTAATTGAACATTTAATTTCAAAAATTAAAAAATTTTATACTTTAGATGTGTTTCAATTAGAATATGGAAATCATAAAAACATAAATCATATATTTAAATAATATTGACCGTCAAATAAAATTTCAAATTACGAAATTCAAATTAAATAACGTTAAGAAAAGCTAAAATAAATTAAATTTGTCAATTGCGAGTAAGGTTAAAAAGTATTGACGAGTCAAAGGTTTTAACTCAGTATGAAAATAGCAATCTATTCAAAGTCAAAACAAGCAGACATACAGAGACATTTCGAGCAAGGTTATAATCATACGCACTCTCATCGTTATTCGAATTTAACGGTTAATAACACACATAAAAATATAAGATTCACACAGCAATACATTTTTAGAGAATCGATTTAAATAAATATAAAATTCGAACGGTAAATAAAATTCAAGAGATTCAATTGCAATAAATATAAAATTCGCACAGTGAGCACAAATCGAGCATAGATTCAAAAAAAGATCAAATTATTTATGATCCAGGAGATTGTGAGATACTTATCGCAAATTTGACGCCGATCCGTTGATTTAAGATGGAAAATTCGACGATGGCCCAACACAGAGATTCCAAGATATCCAGCGATTTCGGAATTCGTCTTCGAAAGGAAAGTAGAAGCAACTACCCGAAGTATCAAAGTTTTTATTATCTGGATTCGCCTCGGATTAGAATATTTCCCTTAAAACGACGTTATTAAGGCGATTGCGTCCAAGAATTATTAAGATGGATAATTTCCCGGATTGATTGTGCACAGAGTGATAGAAATTGCTCGTTAACAAAACACCACACTATTAAACAAAATAAACGACGAACAAAATAATTTAGAACGGTTGATCTAAAGAATTACACATTTGAAAAGTTAAGCACTGTCTACAATAAAACAATAGATAGATACCTTCCTCGAATCTCTCAAAGTACGTAGAGTGTCGTGCGGATTTGATTGCAATGACCCAAAAGAAAACGATCGAATGAATAATCATCCGAACGTCTTATTCCTCGGTACCGCGCAATCGATCTTAGCCCCCTTCCATCTTTACATATGCCGTTACAGGTTTTCGGTGATAGGCTCTCTTTCGTCAATTAAATTTAGATTTAGCGACATTTTTCTCTCGCGGGGAAATTTGAATAATTCGCATGCCTCACATGATCTTCCTGGCATAAATCCACTGCGGTCTTCCCATATCTTTTCTTCTGTTATTTGCATTACCCTACGAATGAGTATTTGTGAATATATTTTACTTACGGTACTTAATAAGCCGATACCTCTGTGATTATTGCAGCTGCTTATATCTCCCTTTCCTTTGTATATTGGTACGATAAACGCTTTTTTCCAGTTGTCTGAGAGTTCTCCCATTTTGATGCATAAATTTATGAATTCGCACAACCTGTGAGATATGGACTTGCCACCGTATTTAAGCATTTCAGCGTTAATACTATCTACACCGGCAGCCTTATCATTTTTTAAGTTTTCAATTATATCCCTAACCTCAGAGGCACAGACTCTCTCAATTGAGTTTTCTAACGCATCGTGTTCTATATCGCGATAGTGGTGTCCTATAGCTTCATCTACCAATAATTCCTTAGAAGAGTCTCTCAAAGCGTCTAGTATCCCATCTGTATCATATAACATTTCACCCTTGCTATTTCCAATGCTGACGAACTTTGTATTTTTACCTCCGTTCGTATTGATCAACGTCCATTTATAAAATAGTTTTTTGTTTCCTTTAAAGTCGTTTTGCATTTTTTTCTCTTCTTCTATTCTGATTTTATCTTTACATTCCTTGACTAGTACTTTAACTTTCCTCTTTTTGTGGCTGTATTCCTTTTAAAGTCTATTTCTCTCCTCCTTGATAATGCCTGCGATTTCAACCTTCTTGCTTGTGCTTCTTTCTTGTCGTTGGCGGCTGCCTGAATTTGATCATTCCACCATGCATCACCAGACATTCTTCCTACAACCGCAGTACCACACACTTCAGTCGCACTGCTAACAATGACTTTCTGGATCATAGCCGATGCGCCCTCTACATGTTTATTGTCTATTAGCGCCTTCTAAGTTACCTAATCTATGCGTTCGTTTATCTTATTCTAAAAATCTATTCGCACTTCCGGTTTCTATAAATTCTTAATTTTAATTCGCGTTTGTTTCGTTTTTTTGGTTCTCTTTCTTCTCCATCCCTGACCTAAGTTTATTTTGGAGACTAGATGGTAATGATCAGTATTGTATTCAGAAACCCTCATGAACCTTGTATCTTTTACTAGCTCTCTTAGTTTTTCATCCGTAACAACGAAGTCAATTATACTGTGTATGTCTCCTCTACACCAAGTGTACATGTGGACCATGTTATGCCTATACCAAGTATTTGTAATAAATAAGCCTAGTAGAATGATTATTTCACCATGATCGCAAGTACTTATTGTATCATATAAAGTGTCCCAAAAGGCGTCTTTTACTTCGCTCGGATCACTATCAACAGGGGTGTAACACGCTACGATGAATAATCTTCTGATTCCTACTTTCATTCTAACGCACAACAATAATTATTTACTCCTTTCCAAAATTGAAATCCGCCTTCCATACCCCATTTTCTATGTTTCTACTGTCGCATCCCTTTTTCATTGTTTCAAATACACATTAAATATCTACCTTCCTCACGCGCATAGTTTCTCGTAATTCACTTACCTTGAGATTATTCACCCCTCTAGCATTCCAAAAACCCAGTCTCCATTCATCGAATAAAAAAGACTTACGAGATATAAGCTTGATATATTTAAACATTCGAATTAAACGATAGAATGTTGGAATTTCAATACCTTTATTATTAATTTGTTACAGAGGAACCGCCAGCGCCGCTACGCCTGTATGGACTCAAAGAGCTGGTTGTGGAAGCCCACGTCTTCTCGAGATTTTCCCCTCAAACTCTTGAGCACCACTCACGCATAGTTCTTATAATCTATACCGCTTCGATTCAGCTGCGAACTCTGGCAGCATCTATATGTCCGCTATGTTATCAACGCATCGACCAAAGCGTGCTTTTTTACTTTTTTTAAATGACAGTTATTTTCATCATATCGTGTGGAAATAATTTTTATATGATTGAAGTTTTCAATCCTCCATTGGTGCAACTGGGGGATGATATAGTGCAGGCCTGTCCAGAGAGGGGAAATTTCGTCGAAATTGCTCACTTGCCAGATGGGATTTTAACATGTGGCGATTGAGTTGATTTCCACTCTCTTGACAGGCCTGATAGAGCGTACAACTGGACAATTATGTTTTGGATGCTTTCTTTCTTTTTGTACGTTTGTAATGAACAAAAGTGTGTTTTTGAAGTTACTGATTTCATTGAAATACTGTACAATCGCTAGGCAGATGAAACGATTGTATCCTTGAAAGTAACTGTTGCGAATTTGTATATATGTGACTGGATCCGAAGAAAGGGCTGTGTGATGCCTAAAAATATCAGTTTTGGAAGTTGGAGTATAAGTCGCTATTTGTGGAGTAATTTGCTTTTGAACTGTTACTCTGATTGAGCAAACCTGTTTTGGTAATAATGCTGCAACTAGTTTAAAAATACCAGATTTTTCAAGTGGCCACAATAAAACTAATCTTGCCGAGAAGAATCATACATATATAAGCCAGTCTGGACCAGTTTCTACTCAAGTTTTCATACATCTATGAGTAGCTATGGTTTTTAACGTAGTTTTTGTATCGTCGAAGCTTAAGCGAGCTTGTTTGAGTTTTTCATTGCCTGTCTGTTTAGGAAGTTGAATGAACTTCTGTTCTAGTTTCTTAAGGATTGAACCTTTTATCATGTCAAATTTTTTACTTTTGTTTTACTGTAATTAGATTTTCTCTCGCTAAACCTCGAATATCATGTAATCTAATTATAAGATTGGTCATATAATCATCGTACCTTTCTTATTTTTCGTGTGGCTAAGGGAGTTAACTGGAAGGTTGTCGTGCGAGTTTCCCAAATACTACTTCATAAGGTGGACACTTATTAGAATTGGGGTATGATAAACAAGAGCTGGTTATTTTTTTACAAGTACCTTTGGTTCTTCAAATGGAAGGTTCCTCAGATGTGTGCTGGAAGCTGGCTCAATTATCGGTCCCAACGTTTTGGTACCGATTGATTACGATTGATTTCAATAACGATGGGCTAGATTTGATCCTTGGTTTACGCCAGACACGATACTTGTGTATCAACAAGACTGGTTGTAGAATTATAAACCGGAACTGAACTGCCCGCAAAAAGCTCGCACTGACGAACTATAATAAACTTAGATTTGCTTGGTAGAAGACTGGCACAATAAGATTGGTACGAAGACTGCCACAATAAGACTGGTGCGATGAAAACTGAAGAGGTACCTGTCCTTTACCCTTATATAATCTTCAACATCAATTACTTTACCGAGGGAACGACTTGTTCGTCCACTCAGGTTCGTCCCTCGCGAAACCGTCGTCGTGCCCGTGAATGGAAGCGCGGCTTGGGAATAAAATGGAGAAACTACAACCCTAAACAGAAGCGTGTGTGAGGAGTTGGGAGGAGAATGGGACGTGGTGGAAGATCTTGACATCAGTCAAAAGACGCCGGCTAGAATAGGTATTATGCATGCGGATAAATATATGAAGCTCAGTCAAAAAGCCCTGGATGATTTGAAGGGGGTGATGAAGGGGATGCAGGATTTCTGCGACACGAAGCGCAACATGTTTATGCCGATCAGGGTAACCTGGGTGAGGCACGGAGTGCAGTGAAAAAGCTGGAAAGCTCCATAAAGTACGTTGATTGGTTTCAAAAAGATGCCATAAAATACGTTGCAATGGACATCGGTAAAAAATGTACCGAACATAAGAAGAAGGGTAAGGCGAAGCAAGAGACCAGCCAAAACGCCACTCAGACAGAAGAAACTATGGAAGCTCACACTCCCCATCCTGGGAAGCGTGAGAGGGAGTCCACACTGAGTCCCGTGGAGGCTGGCACCTCAAGGCCACAGGCGAAGAAGCCGAGGACCCGTCCCGTGACCGAGACGATTTCAACACCGAACAAGGCTGATGAAGGGCAGCCTGCATCGGCAGCACAAACAAAGAAGGAGAAACAGAGGCGAGCTAGACCCGAGGCGGTTATCATAAAACCTGCTGAGGGATCTAGCTACGCAGAGGTTCTGAAGGAACTCAAGTCTAGGGTGAAGCAGGATGCCCGTGGTGTTAAAATCAAGGGCGTCAGGGAAACTCGTAGAGGAGAGGTCCTAGTTGAGTTGGGACATGCAGCGGATGGCAGAGCTAAGCTGTCTGCTGCCATTAAGGAGGCAGTTGGAGCCGGGGGTAGCGTGCGCGAGCTCGTCTCCCGTATCGAGGTCGACGTCCTTGACGTCGATACAACCACGGAAGTGCAAGAAATCGAGGAGGCTGTCAGGCAAACTTCGGTGAGACCGCAGGTAAGGTGAGAGTCAGCCTCACGAAAAAAGCCTTCAGAGGAACTCTGAAGGCTTTCGTTGAGCTGGCCGAAGAACTGGCGGCGAGACTGGTGCATACGGGACACCTGAAGGTGGGATGGGTGTCCTGTCGCGTCGGAAAGAAGACGGAGGTGACGAGGTGTTACCGCTTTCTACGATACGGCCAGATGCAAGCGGCTTGCAACGGCTGTGACCGAAGAACAGCCTGCTGGAAATGTGGCAAAGAGGGCCATAAGGCGGCGGCGTGTGAAAGCACGCCGCAGTGCTTCCTCTGCGCTGCAGTAGAAGGAGAGCCCCGGACGGATCACCAGCCGGGGACGATGAGGTGCAGGGCGTTCCGAAAGGCAGCTTCGTTGAAGAAGCCTCAAGGACGCGCTGCCTAACCTTGGGGGTACAGAGGTGAAATGCCAAGCAGGCAAAACAGCTAGACGCCGAGGTACGGCGTTGAATGCCTATAACCCATGTTCCCGAAGTAATGCGAGCGCGGATTCCGGGAACATGGGTTAGCAGGAAAGAGGAGGTGAGTTTAGTGGGTATTACCGTTTTTTAGGTTGAGTGCCACACTCAGTGCGTAAATGCATTCTCACCTCCTCTCAAAAAAAAAAACTCTCTCCCCCATACATGTTTCTTTCACTTATTTTAAAATTCGCTGGATTACAATTTTGTTTTCTTATTGTTAATATTATTTATTAGTTATGGCCACGTAACAGAACTAACAAAAGTGTGTTTCACAAGTTATTAATTTCATTGAAATACTGCATTCACAACTGGACAATTATATTTTAGATGCCTTGTTTCTTTTTATATATTTTAAGGCAGAAAAGAATGTGTTTTTAAGTTATTGACTTCATTGAAATCCTGTGTGATCGTTCGAGAGTTGAGACGATTGTCTCCTTAAAACTAAGTTTTGCGTGTTCGTATAGATGTGACTGGCTCCGAAGAAATGGGTGTTTGAAACCTAAAAATATCGATCTTGAAGCTGGACCCTTTTTTTCGGATTTGGTCACATATAATCATTCGTGAGTAAGTCCTGATATTTGACACAGGTGTATACTCGTAATTTTATAGATATAAGGAAGATAGTTACTTTCATTATATTGTGTGGAAATATGAAGAATGATGCTACCTGGAAAACCTAAAGCGTGTTTTATCTTGCATTTAAAACTTGCATTGCTTATAGAAGTCTTATGCATTACTATTTCTGACAGAAAAGAGCTTAGACCATGTTCAATGCATGCCTGAGGTCAGACTGGCAAAAATGGATAAAAATAAGAAAAATACGTACCATGAACGGAGTACGGGGTCGTAGAGAGGGTAATTAATCCGTTCTTACCATGCTAATAAAATGTTATATGAATTTTAGATGTTTAATATTTGTTAAGTAAATTTATGAAAGTAAAATTACTTTGAACATGAATCCTGTTTTTATTACAGAGTACATCTTTTGACACAACGTGGCGTTTTAGCCATAATCACTTTCCGAAATCCTAATATGTCCCGCGGAACCCCAGGACTGACGGTGCCATGCAGCTGAGTGCAACTAGAGTGCAAGGATCACCGCTCTGTTGATTGCCGAAACTGGTCTAAACTCAAGGCACAGATTTCTCTAGCTTGATCGATATTATTATTATTTATTGTTTATTAGGAGTTAGAAATTTACATGAAAAGAAAGAAAATGCCTACTAATGGTAAAGCTTCGCTCGCAAGTTTGAGCGCGCTTAGACATATTGAGACCTCGCTCTTCGCGCTCGAATATTTATTCTTTGCACTTGAAATGCTTGAATTAAAATTTATCAAAAACATGTGTTTTAGATCCCAGTATTTTTGTGCATCTTCATATTCTGAATTTTTCACGTAATTAAGCGTAGTTGAAGATTATGTTGCTCGGAGTTCTATATGCCTTGAAGTACTCATTCTCCTCGCGACATTTTCGATGATTGCACATCAATTTCGACAAATTAATTAAAAATCAGAAGTTCTGTCAAAAAATGGTTTAAAAAAATGTTGTAGGAATTTTTAAACGCTGAAATTACACCAAAAACTTTTCCCCGTATTTCGCGTCGTTGGGTTCAAAATTTGAATTTTCGATTTTTCCATAGTATTTTCGATAATTAAAACCAAAATGAAAAGAACATCAAAAAATGGTTGGAGCAAATTTTGTAGGAATTTTTAAAAGCTGCAATTCCTTGTTGAATTTTTTTCCGTATCTCACGCCATTTGGTATGAAATTTAAATTTTCGACTTTTTTCACAGTATTTTCGAAAAATAAAACCAAAATATCAAGTCTTATAAAAAAATGGGTAAGAGGAAAATTATAGGTCCTTTAAAAAGCTAGTAAAAACTGTAGATATTTGGAAGAGCTTAAATTTTTTTTTAAATTTAGATTGATAAAACTATAACCGTTTGTCGAGGAATGCTGGTTACAGGACTTAAAAAAAGTGTGCCAAAGCTCGATTTGATCCGTTCATTTTTCCGAGAGTTATCGTCTCTACGGATGGCCGGAAGGTTGAACAGACATACAAACAGACATGCATGCAGATAGATGCCATCGCCAAAACTTGATTTTCGGATTCAGGGTGTGTCAAAAAGTCCAAAAGGTGCTGAGGGACATTTTTACGAAAATGGGTTTATTGGCCCAAAAGTTATTCAAAAATCAATTACACATCCTGTTAAACGGATTTGCTCGGAAGCGCATTTTTTAGTATAGTAATAAAAAGTTGGTATAGCGCCGGGTGTTAAGGGACATGCTGTACTTGACCCCCATACGCATGCAAAATATTGTATTCTTTCAAATTTTGTTATTTGTTGATCCTTTACAAATGATGCTCTTCTTCTTAAGCGTTTATTATTCATTAAAATGAAAAAAAATTAAATTTTTCAAAGTAAAATACCAGTAGCACCCTAACCTGAAACTTGAAAACTTTTCAAATTTTCTTTTTTTTTTAATGCTAGGTTTTTGTGATGTAACTAGTTTGGTTTTTATTCAAAACAAAATTTATTCCAAGTTATCTCAAATTTAATATAAAAATAATCACATTTAATTACTTTTAAGAGCAAAATAGCGAAAAACAGTATGTTACTCGATAACACCGTCACACGAAAATTTCATTTCCTTCGAACTGAATATCTTTTTTGGATAAAAAAATTTCAATTCTCATTTAGCATCCCCATATCGGGAAAGCATAGTTTTATTTTTGTAAAAAATAAAAAATTCTACCTTTAATCGCTACCGCGAACCGATTTTCAAAATCTGTGAAATTCTAGCTTCAGCATTCTCGATAGATTTTCTCGGAACTGGTTAACTTTTTTACATCAAACTTTGTTTACCCATATTCACAAACTCAATATCTCAAGAGCATATTTTTATTTTTTTTTAAGCTAAAAATTGAATTTTTCATCTCAATCCGCAGCCAAGCCCGCTCCAATTTTAGGTTAGTGTTGCCAAAATTTCCTGCATTTAGAAATACTGTTTCACGTTTAATAATTTTACCAATCAAACAAAAAATCAAAAAATTGTTACCAATTTCCAAATCTTTAGACCAATGCTCTAGATAGCTTAAGCAGTGTCCATAAAAAAGTTTTACTTGTGCCTTGAACCAAATAACGGTAACATGAAAAATAATCAAATATAACTTTGATTTACTATCCTGGAAGAAATGCGTAAGAATTAGCGGGCATTTGGCCAAAGATTAAAAATAATATTTCAAATGTTTGAATATTTGAATAACATATTCCATAGCTGGAAGAAGGACTAACCATCGGGTTTTACGTTACCCTAATAATTTCTTATACTGGATGTCAGCTTCATCACGAAATTCTTTCAGCCATTCTACTCTGACAGTATAAATATGAAAATGGCAATTAATTCTGACTACTACACTTTCCATGTCGACTGGTAGTAAATAATAAATCACACCCCACACTTATAAGATTGTGGTTGAGCTGTTGGTTTAGTTTAAAGAATATCTTGTTCTAGCCGTTTCTTGTCGCATAACCAAAATTAGTGTTAGTATTATCAGAGCAGAAAGCAACTACCTTGTCTTCCAAGTCGTTTTTAGTTAAAATATCAATTAGAGAATAATGAACGATTTCCGAAGTTTCTCCAAGAAGAGATACAAAATCTAAAACTATTACCTGGAGTCCCGCTTTCACGTCGAAATATCGTATGAGTGTCGAAAAAGGTTTTACATCTTTATGGTTCGATGAATCAGTATATACTGGAATAATTTATCATAGGCGGAAATACAACGATGGCAAGTACCTGGTTAGTAGAATGACTGCGCACGCGCGCGGGGGATTGGAATTGACCAATCTGCCGCGCATCGATCTTTTCAAACCTTCTTTTTAAAACGACGTACTAAATTTCAACTTAGGGAAGATTTTTCCAGCGGAATCGCGGCCAAAGAATTATTGACCTTTTGAAATTAAAAATTTAAGAGAAGAAAGGGTCTCGATATTATTTAAAAATTAAGAATTAGAATGTCTTGAATCCCCTTATGGCTAGTCGTTGATCCCTGGAGTTTCCTTCCGTGAGCCCGCCTAATTCGTTGGTGCCTCACGTGACTTCACCTTGAAAGCGGGACAGGTCGTTGAACCCTAGCACAGGGGAGGCCGTAAATGTCGGGATCATTGCAGTGGAGTGAACTCTAAACATATATACAATTCCGGTGCCAGTAAAAGGTTCTGTGACTAATTTGGCCCGCTTGTCAGTCATCACTCTAAGCCAGCAATACAGTAAGAATTTCCCCTTTTCCCCATAGGGTTTCTGCCTTGACCGATCAAGGGAGAATAGTGTTGTTAAAAAATTCACCACATCACAGCACCCCCGGACCAGACCCAAAAATCCCTAAGCAAGATCTGTCACGACTCCGGCGGCTTCTATCAAGCAAAGAGGGCCATCATATGTGTCAGAGAGAGATGCTCAACAATGAGCCAGAACAACACAACAATAATAATTAGTAATGATGAAGGTATAAGAATTGGTACTCATCTTTAAATATTTTAATCTCTCATCGTACCAATTGAGTATAATTTATTAATAAATTGATAAATAATTGGTAATGATATTAACTGACTAAAAGGGTCGAATCTTATTTTAGAGTACTCAAGAAAAAAAAATTTCAACGAAAAGGGATAAAATTTTATTTATATTTCAAAGATTTCAGAGAGATTTAAAAGATAACACAAAGATTTCAATGATTTCCCAAAGATTTCAAAGATGATACAAAGATTTAAATGATTTTCCAAAGATTTCAAAGATTTTACAAAGATTTCAATAATTTTCAAATGATCTCCGAAAGATTTCAAATATTTCGGATAGGTTTAAAAGATTTAACAAAGTCTTCAATCATTTCTCAAAGATTTCAATAATTTCACAAAAATTTAAAAATTTCACAAAGAATTCAAATATTTCGCAAAGATTTCGGATAGATTCAAAAGACTTCGCAAAGATTTCTATTATTTCACAAAGATTTGAGACAGATTTCAAAGATTTTACAAAGATATCAATAATTCCCTAATGATTTCCCAAAATTTTCAAAGATTTCAAACATTTAGCAAAGATTTTGAAAGAAGTCACAAAGATTTCACAATGATTTTAAAAAAATTTAACGAAAATTTCAATCATTCCCCAAATATTTCAAAGATTTCAGATAGATTTAAAAGATTACACAAAGATTTCAATGATTTCCCACAGATTTCAAAGGTAAGATAAAGATTTAAGTGATTTCCCACAGATTTCAAAGATTTTACAAAGATTTAAATAATTTTCTAATGATCTCCGAAAGATTTCAAATATTTCGAATAGATTTAAAAGATTTCACAAAGAATTCAAATATTTCGCAAAGATTTTGGATAGATTAAAAAGATTTCACAAAGATTTCTATTATTTCACAAAAAAAGACAAATTTCAAAGATTTTACGAAGATATCAATAATTTCCTAATGATTTCCCAAAGATTTCAAATATTTAACAAAGATTTTTAAAGAAAGCACAAAGATTTAAATGATTTTCCAAAGATTTTCCAAAGATTTCAATAATTTTCTAATGATCTTCGAAAGATTTCAATTATTTCGCAAAGATTTTTAAAGAAATCACAAAAATTTTAAAAAGATTTCACAATAATTTCAATGATTCCCCAAATATTTCAAAGATTTCTGATAGGTTTCGAAGATTACACAACGATTTAAATGATTTCCCAAAGATTTCAAAGATAACAAAAAGATTGCATTGATTTCACAAAGATTTCAAATATTTCGCAAAGATTTCGGATAGTTTTAAAAGACTACACAAAGACTTCAATCATTTCTCCCTGATTTCACAAAGGTTTAAATAATTCCACAAATACAGTACTCTTTCCGAGTAAGACCGCATCGGGGAAGTAGGGAAGTAACTGCTGCGTTCGAGCTATGCTCCCACTCTAGCTCCGCGTTTCCCACAGAAGGACCAATAATGCCCAGCCAAGATGTCGATGGCCGAAGAGCCCGTTGCGCGACGATATCACGCTATTGAAGACGATGCGTAGATCTTGGTTCGGGCATAAAGGTACAGAAAAACAGAAAGCCAGCAGGAGCCCTAAAAACGGCACCTCCTGAAGTAATGCGTAAAGCGATTCCAGGGGGATTCCTGCCAAGGAGAAAGGGTGGTGTTTTTAGTGAGTCATTGATGACATAACTATAATGATCACATTGAGATCTTCGTGTATATACATATATACATATATTAAGATCATTTTAGTGATGACATCAGCATCCCCACAGTACCGAGAAGTTCGGACCCTTCTCGGTGTGTTATCGCGGGCCAAACAGACTGGGTGAAGGATACACCAAGAAAAAACCACGATTGTTTCCTACTGTGGACCACTGAGAGTGCTCCGAACCACGTCTGGCTTACCCGCTGAAGTGGAAAGGGGCTGATGTATGCTTGCACTGCCGATGTGTCAGCCGCAGCATGGGATCGGAAGTCAGCCCCTTCGGGCCTTGATCAGGGAGTGCGTGGTGGCTGCAGAGACCGGAATCTGCAGTGCCCCGGGCGAGTTACAGTCCGTATGTGTTTTGCGGGACTGTTTAAATGAAGGCTGGGCCTCAGGGAACTGAGGTAGGACTTAGGTCCGAGCGTACACCCCTTGCCAGCTATTTCGACCCGCCCCTGCATACACGACGCGCTAACGATAATTCATGGCGAACAAAACTCCCCAATTAACTTTAGATCAAAAGAACGAATACTTATCTGAGCCGGCAGTGACTCTCAATAAGTTGATTGAGACTGCCGAACCCACATCATTATCAGGCCGGGTTACGATAGAGGGCGCGTACGCCATAAGAAAGAAGATAGAGGAAGAAGAGATGTCTATTTCAAACATCATCGAAAAAATGACGGACGCAACGTCGGTAATGTGAAACGCGGCCGGTAGGCAGCAAAACATTAGCACGACCGTGAAAAAAGGCATCAAACATATGGAGGAATTGATCCACCTGCTGAAAACAAAACGGAAGGAACAGAATAGCGAGATCGAACATTTCTGCCATCTCACTAGCCTACTCCGGTCACATGCCCATACTAACAGTATACATACTAACATTAACAGTACATACTAACATATATACTAACAGTAGGCACTCCACAGAGACCGGCTTCGTCGAGAAAAATAACAGCGAGTAGCCCTGTTGAAAAACAGGCGGTCACTCCGATTGACAAGCGGGAAAGAGGTGAAGAAACGCCAAGAGAGTGGAAAACTGTGGTAAGTCGAAGAATGAAGAATACTGAACAAAAATCGAAAGATTTGATTTCTAAAAAAAAGAGAAGGAAAATGCTCAAAAGAAGATGGCCCCAAACCAGGAAATGAGCACAATAAATAACAACGCAGACGAAGCAGAAGGGAACGTCTTGATGTTGTGCTCATAAAACCTGCAACAGGGCAGACCTACGCGGGCGTGCCGAGTAATATCAGAAAAAAATATCAAACCTGAAGAAACATGCACAGATATCCGCTCCATCCGTTAAACGCGTGCAGGCGACATCTCGATGGAGCTACAAAAAGCTACGAAGGATACGCACGCCTTTGTAAGTGCCGTGAAGACATCAGCGGAAGAGACGGGAGCAGTCAGAAGTCTAGTACCCAGACTAACTATGGATAAAGAAGAAGCTCTGAGACGTGACCCTAGGAAAACGCTGGTGACTTCAAGGTCACGGTCTCTAAGGCGAACAATTGGGGGCAAGTCGTGGCTATCAATGACATCAACGAGCAAGAGGCCAGAAAACTCCTAGAAGCTAGACGGATAAAAGTGGGCTGCATCTATAACACTATCCGAGAGAGGACCCAAGTCGTTCGTTGTTTCAACTGCCTCGGCTTCGGTCATCAATCGCGTGACTACAAAGGACCTAACCGTACTACCCTGTGCTACAAATGTGGTAAGGAGGGACACAAGGCGGCCACCTGCGCAGAGAAGCTGCATTGCGTCCTGTGCGCAGGAAAGAGGGAAGGCACAGAGCCATTGAACCATGTTCTTAGCTCAGGTAAGTGCTCAGTATTTCGTGAGGCCCTTGACCGGGCTAAAGACAATACGAAAAAATGATAAACATAGTTCAAGCTAACTTGAATAGGAGTAAAATTGCAAACGACCTTCTTACACAACTTACGTACGATAAGAAGGCAGATTTGCTGATACTTAGCGGGCATTATCAGGACAGGGCGAGCACTTCATGGTTTTCGTAGAGGTTGGGTACTGCTGCGATATGGATAACGAACGTAGACCGGCGTCTACGATGCGTCTGGGTAAAGAATGGTAAGATCACTTTTGTGAGCTGCTACCGCGCCCCAAACGAGTCCATCAAGGATTTCCAGGAAAAACTCGCGAACATCAAAGAGATGTTAAAAGACATTGAAGGGGACGTAGTGACGGAGATGGCTGCAAGAAGAGGTCTCATCGTTATGAATACGGGAGAGACCACTTTTCGACGCGCTGGGCAGAGGGAAACCATCCCTGAGATATGTTTGGTGACAGAGAACGTTGCCCGAAGGGTCAACAACTGGAGGGTCGTGGAAGATTACACTGGAAGTGACCATTTACATATAAACTTCCATATACAAATGCCCCTGCACCAGGAAAGGCTTAAGGCATCCAAACAACAACTGAAGTGGAATGCCGCCAAGATGGACATGCAAAATATGGCATCAAAGCTTATCAGCGGACAGAAGGCAGTTACTGCGATGGCTCAGGAAGACCCAGTGAGGGTTGTTGAGAACACGATGCAGCTAATACGCGAAGCCTGTGATGCATCTATGCCCAGAAAAGAACCACGCAACAATCGACGTCCAGCATATTGGTGGTCGGACGAGATTGCAAATCGCCGGAAGGAATTTTTGGTCCTAAGACGTAGAGCCCAGCGTGTCAAGAAGAAGCGACCAGCCGAAGTAGCACTGAGACACGCAGCCTTCGAACAATCCCTGGGGTTTGGGCTACAAGATTGTAACTCGAAAGTTTGGAAATCTTACCTCAGTGGGACCGCGAGATGCCGGAAAAATGGCCAGCATTGTGGATACGCTCTTCCCCACACACCCCCTGCGGGAAAAAGGAGGTGCGTACACAACGACCCAGGAAATCCCACTCTTCACCCAGATGGAGCTTATAAAAGCAGCAAGATTTTTGCAAAATAAGAAGGCACCAGGCCCGGCTGACATTCCTGTCGAGGCGATAAAAGCAATTGCGCATGTAAGCCCCGGGATAATGCTTAACATGTACAACAGCTGCCTCAAGACGAGTACTTTTCCTAATCAGTGGAAACGGCAAAAGCTGGTACTTATAGCTTCATACGGATCCAAACGATCTTGTATATAAGCTGCAATTTTGTATAAATAGTAACCATTCACTACAAAGCCCTGAGTGTGAAGCGATTATTAATAAATTGCGTCAAAAACATGTAATATATGAGTGAAAACTTCTATAAATCTAGGTTAAGATTTTTTATAATAAATGTGAGTTATTACAATTAGTATAAGCTTCTTGTTGAATAAAAATTTATTTAATTCTGTATTTAATTCTTCAAGTTATTAATTATTGTTACCCTAATTAGTTTGTTCTTAGTTTAATGATTTATTCATTTAATTACTTTTATCTTGGTTTAATTATTCTTAACATAATAGATTTAATGCTTTCACGATGATTCATTATAATAAATTCAAATTGAAAATATAAAGCTTTTTCGGGTTTCAATCGTGTTCGAAACTATGAATCTTGCCGACGTTTCGTGAACATTGCAGTTCACTTCTTCAGGGCTGATCTGAAACTAAAGTTTCAGGTTATGTTGTTCTCATTATATTATTCTTACGATGTCTGTGATTGGCGAGAGCGCCCCATGATGGGGACTGGTCGAACTTAATTGGCCAATCAAGTCTTTTTTTCTAAATCCGAGAGGACGGAAAGCCAAATTTGATATAAAATGATCTAATGCAATTTAAAATAACTTCGATTTTAACTTTTTTCAGTGTTAAATTCAGTTTGAATTACAAATTCAGCCTGGACTCATATTTTTGAACCACAAACCGGTAATCTGTTCAATTTATAAAAATCTAGAAGAAAAAATTTTTCTATGTTACGTCATTTAATTCAAAATTCTTCAATTGAAAATTGATTAAAGTTTTTATTTTATACGTGTAAATTATTTTGCGTTTGAATACCAAATTTCTTAAATAAATATGTTTTGAGCTTTAATTTTAAAAGCTTAAAATTCAAAATAGTTTAACCTGAGTGCTTTAATTTGCAGATTAGTCTTGATTATTTCAAATGAAATAATGTTCAGGCTTAAGAGTTCGAATTTATTAATTTCAATGATTGTGACAACTTTCAGTGAACCGAGAAATAACCGAGAATTTTATGCTAAAACTGCCACCGTAGAAATTTCAAATAAATTAAAAATATTTTCCCAAATTTAAAAATTATTTTTCAATGGCAATCAATTATTTTATGGCCATGTCTACGTATAGCGAAATTTTGGTACGAATAGTTAGATTTTTACGGTAAGAGTAGCGGGATCTGGAAAGGGAATATTTGTACAAAAATGTCGGTACAAATAGTAGAATTTTTTCTGTAAACATAGAAACTGCCTTATTTTATTTTATATTTATATGCTATTTTGCGATTTTTATTCAATTAAGGTAGATATCGTTAATGAATTCCTCAATGCTTTTGCAATCCATTCACAAAATAAAACAGTTTATTAAAAATATTTGAAATAGCTTCAGGTATGTATTTCAATATCCTTGTAAAAATATTTCAAATAAAGTGGAATCACCTGATCGTAAACACGATGACAGATTACGGTAGGGTTTGGGAATTTTTAGAATACAAATTCATTTTTTCTTTAGTTTTGTAACCTTGTATATCGAATTATGTAAAAATATTTTAAAAAGTTTAGATAAAATTTCATATCTAAGTTACGTCCCTAATTAGTTTTAAAACAATCAATATGGGTCGATAAGTGGCAATTGAGTTAACTCTTATTTTTCGGAAGTTCTACGAGGTCTTTCTGGAAAGTATCCGACCTTGTGGTGTGCCAGTATTAAGAGTTAATTGTGGTCAGTGGTGATGATATTCGCTTCAAAGCGATTCTCTCACATTCAGACGCTTTCCTTAAAGTCACCTTTTGGAATAGCCAACAGCTGCTTCGTCGCATTCCGTTTTAAATCCTCTATGGCTTGAAATTGTTTTCCTATTAGAGGATACCTCAATTTGGAAAACAGCTAGAAATCACTGGGAGTCAGCTCTGGGTTCTATGGGGGCTGCCGTAGTTGAGTAAGGCCGTGTTTCACCAAAAATTGCTGGATAAGCTGTGATGAATAGGACCCAGTCGCCACTTGGCAATACTCTTTGTTCACTGTCTGACTTTCAGGAGCGTATTGATGGTGGACAACGCCTTCCTGGTCGACAAAAACAGGGAGGATTGCCTTGATGTCGCTTCGACTCTAGCGCGCTTTCTTCGCTCGCAAGGACCCAGTTGTCTTTCACTGCGAAGATTGGGTCTTTGTATCAGAGACATCGCTATAAACCCATGAATCATCTCCGGTTTGAACATTTACGGGTTGTTTCTGAATGATTCTAAGTTGTCCTAAGCGACTTCCACTCGATAATTCTTTTAGCGTTTCGTCAGCAACCGTGGTTGTGCATGGACTTTTGCAGCCACGGGGTCATCCCAAAATATCAGCTGGAAATATCTGGAACAATAGTTTTCGGAATCCCGAGGTCTTCCTCTATCTCTGTCACTGTTAGGCGACGTTTTTTACAAATAACCCTTGCATTCGTTCCATTGAGTCTTACTCTTAGACTCATCACCATACACTTCCCGAATTATAACAATGGTTTTCATCTCTTAGACAAGAAATCTGAATTTCAAGCGATTGTATGAAAATTCAAAACACGATTTCTCAATGAAAAACAAAGTTATTTTTGAAATTATCGTTATATAATCTTCATATAAAACATTGCGACATGCAGCATTAAAAAACGATCCTTAAAACTTTAAACAAGCCATAGAATCCAAAGAAAAACACGAGTGGCTTAAGGCTATTGACGAAGAGTATAAATCCTGAGAAAATAATAAGGTAGGGACAACTGTAGATCGACCCAAAATAGGGAAAGGCGGTAAAAGACCAAACATAATAATGGGTTTTAAAGCGTAAGAACGACGGTTCAAGTAAAACAAAATATAAAGCCAGACTACTTAATCGAGGCTTTAAAGATTTAAACTCTCACGAACTAAAAGAGACCTATGCTCCAGTTTCAAGATTAACCTTAATACGACTGTTATTTGCGTTAGTTGACTTTTAAGATTATGAAGTATGTCAAGTAGACGTAAAGACTACTTTTCTAAACGGAAGGCTAGAAGACGATGTGTTTATGGAGGTTCCTGATGGAATGAACATGCCCGAAGGATTACGACGGTCTAAAGTATGCAAACTTAAGAAAGCAATTTACGACTTACTAATCGGTCCCAAACGGTGGAGAAAGAAATTCACCGGAGTAGCTCATTCCTTAGGATTAGTTAGGGATGGCTATGATCCCTGCCTTGTTCTTAATAAGTCAGAGAAATCTGAAATTATTCTGCTAATTTACGTAGACGATATTCTTTCAGCAAGTAACGACAGTCACAAGTTGACAGAAGTAAAATCGAAACTCATGACTGCTTTTGAAATGTCAGACTTAGGAGAACCTAAAAATTACTCAGGTATGAATATAAGCACAAACAGAGGAACGATAGTTATGGAAATAACTCAGGAAATTTATGCAGATCAAATCCTAACGAAATTTGGTTTTAACGACGAGTTCGCACAAAACACCCCCATGATTACTCGAGAGGTTGCCAATCACGAACGACGACTGAGGGGCAATGACGAGAGTGACTTAAAAGACAAGGAAAGTCCTGATTTCCCCTATAGAGAGGCAGTTGGTAGCTTGCTATACTTGGCTGGTTCTAGTCGACCCGATATTGCGTACACGGTAAACGTGCTGAGCAGACATCAATTAAATCCTACCGAAAACGAGTGAAACATGGTTAAGCGAGTATTCAGGTGTTTGAAGGGCACTAAAAATATCGGCTTAAAATACTTAAGGCAACAAAAAGACTCAATAGCCTACTCAGATGCTAGCTTTGCAGATTGTAAATCATCAATCTCGACTTGTGGATTTGTGATACGACTGTTCAGTGACACGATCTCATGGCGATCAAGTAAACAGAGCTATGTTGCCCTTTTTCAACTTGCGAGGCAGAATACATTGCTATGAGTCAGGCTTGTCAGGGAATAGTTGCCATTAGCAAATCTTTGATCTCAATAACCAAGTACGATTTTTTTCCTGCTATACTTAGATGCGACAACAAAGCCGCAACTATTTCCCAATAGTTGGATATTGGGAACAATTGGACAATTGAACAAAATGGACAATTAAATGCTCATCCCAATATGAGGATGAGCATTTAATTGTCAATGAAGTTTTCGATGATTTCTTCTCAATTTATGTCGCTTTTCAAGAGTCGAGTCCTGAATTAAAACCTATTTATACTAAATATACAGCAACTATCGATTCACTTGACAGTTTAGGTTGTGCGGAATTTCAACGCGATTGGTTGTTCATACATCATAATGTAAATCGCCTTGATAAACAAACTAGAAAAAATTTGGAATTATTTTCAGGTGATACTACTGAATATCCCAAACGTAGTGAATTTTAAACTTGATTGAAAAAATGAATTCACGCTTTGGTGGCTATAAATTCTCAAAAACAAGATTGTAGTTCTTAACGAAATAAAAACATAAAGTCACATGATACGAATTCTAAAATTGTGTCAAATTCGAATAATTCAATTCAAACGTGTGTTCTTCGTAAAGCTCAACACACAAACGCAAAGTGTCAGCAATTTCAAATTCAGAATATAGATCAGCGTTATGATACATTGAGAGCAAATAACTTATGTTATAACTGTACTAAACCTAGTCATAGATCATTTAAATGTCCTAGCAAATATGGATGCACCAAATGTAACAGATCGCATCACTCTTTGTTGCATCATGGCTCTGATTTAAAAGCTGAGAACAATAATAATAAGTCAGATTTAAATTCTCAAAGTGTAAAAGACACAAAACTAACTTCTCATCTTTCTCAGAAGGGAATGCGACGTCGTCGTACTGCTGTGTCTGGAACAGCTCGAGTTTTAATAAAAGGTCCAAACGGAAACTCTCAAATAGTGCGAGAAATGATTGACCCTTGATCTGATCAATTCCTTATTTCTGATTCAATAGTGCAATCGTTGCGACTATCACGACGACGCATTCATGTGACTGTAGAAGGTCTAGCTGGAGCTCATTTAACCACAGCTACTGCATAAGCAAAATTAAATATTGAACCACTAATTAACTCAAATGCCAAACTTACAATAAACACGTTTGTGTGTCAAGGTGTAACATTTTTCAAGCCTCCGATCAATCATGATATAAATCCCGACGCTTGGTGTCATTTGGAAGGTTTAACTATAGCAGATCCTGAACCTTTTTCTCAGGATCGAATCGATTTAATGTTCGCTGCTGATGTCTACTTAGCAATAATGAAACATTATTGCTGTCAGGTCGATGAGATATCGTTTGCTCTGAATATAATTTAGGAAATTGGAGAAATCCCTCAAGTGAATCATCTCACCGAAGATGAGAAAAAATGTGAAACTCATTTCCGTAATGAAGCAGGTCAGTACATCGTACGATTACCATTCAAATCAGGTCCACCAATTAATATTGGTGTCTCATTTCCTATAGCGCGAAAACAATTGTTCGGCACTGAACGAAGATAAGCTTCTCGACCTGAGTATGAAACCTTGTATTCAAACTTTATAAGTGAATATGAATCTCCTAATCACATGAGACGTGTTACGTCAGGTGATCCGTTCACCAATAAACAACTGGTCTATATACCTCACCATCAAGTGATAAAAGATATCTTAACTGCAACATGCCTACGCGTAGTATTCAATGCTTCAAGCTTGACCACTAATGGTACAAGCTTAAATTCTCATATGCTGATAGGACCTAAACTGCAAATAGATCTCCCTATCATAATGCGTTGGCGTATGCATAAAGTAGCATTATGCGCTGATATTTCGAAAATGTATCGTAAAATACAGATCGATCAAGGTGACGTTGGTTATCAACGTATTGTCTTTCTAGATAACACTGAAATTTCTCCGCAGTCATTCCAGTTACTAACTGTAACTTACGGAACTGCAGCTGCTCCAGATTCGCCTTGAAGGTCATGAAACAACTCGCTCATGAGGAAGGTAGCTCATTCCCTGCAGGATCGAAAATTCTATTTGAGAATTTTTATATTGACGATGTACTCTTCGGAGCAGACGATCTTGAGCCTGCCACAATTGCAAAGTGCCAATTGATTGACATTTTACATCGCGGAGGATTTCAGTTAGGTAATTACTCAAAGATCCATCTAACCATCACAGGGATCTTGAATTTCCTGATGTTTCAGAAAATAGTGCAATCTGTGTTTTGGGACTCTCGTGAGATCCCAAACTTGATCAACTTCAAATACGTACAAACATTAAGATTCAAGATGTTTACATTAAACGTACAGGTCTATCCACTACCGCTAAAATGTTTGATCCAGTTGGCTACTTGACTCCTATAAGTGTTAGGGCAAAAATCTGTTTGCAAAGGTTATGGTTGCTAAAATTACATTGGGATGACATATTGACAGATACCATTAAGCCATTTCCCTTTCGGGGTAGGCGTGACACTACCCGATTCGGGTAGTGTTTCTAGGTTGATAATTTGTAGTAAATAACTACAAGTGTGGGCTCACCACACCCACGATGTGCCAACAGCACTCAGTTTTCTCGAATGGTCACCCATCCAAGTGCTAACCGCGCCCAACGCTGCTTAACTTCAGTGATCTGACGAGAACTGGTTTTTTCAGCGAGGTATGGCTGTTGGCAGATAATTTGCATAAAGTGTGGCAAGCGTACTACACAAAGTTGAAACAATTAGAAACGGTATCAATTTCGCGTTGGATAGGTAGTTTTTCTGATGCCAAGGATGTGGAGGTACATGGTTTCACTGATGCATCAACACTAGCTGACGCTCCATCTGATAACCTGCGTATTAATTCGAATGATAAAATCAAGACTGCTCTCGCAAACGCAGAATACAGAATGCTCCTCTAAAACAACTAAGTATTGCTTGCTTAGAATTATGTGCAGCATTATTACTCACACAAGCAGTGCAGCATCTTCAGACTTCACTACATCCCGAATCAGCTCCGCGTCATCTTTGCTCGGACTCTATAATTGTTCTCGCTTGGCTTGAGAAACCAGAAGCAAATTGGCCTACTTTCATGGCAAATCGAGTTTCTGATATCGTCACTCGACTTCCAAATGCATCATGGCATCATGTACCCACAGCTGACAATCCTGCGGATTGCGCATCGCGTGGGATTTCGCGGACTGAAATAACGTCACGCTTACTCTGGTGGAAAGGTCCATATTGGCTGCCTCAATCACCCGACAATTGGCCCGGTGATGTTGCATTGTCGGAAGAAGATAAGGCTCATCAAGAGTTAAATGAAGCGAAACATGCTCATCTAACCACTAGAGACCATACTGTATCAGAAAAACCGGAATCTCATTTAAAACAAATGTTTTCTATTACCTTTTCTAGTTAGCCAAAATTATTAACAGTCACTGCACTTTGTTTAAAATTTATAGAAATTCAAATCCATCGAATTTTTTATACATCTCAATCTAAACTTTCTCCGATATTACAACAAAAAAAAGTCACGTGCGTTCTAAACTATGACCCAAGACAGATGTATGTGTAAACATCTTCGGTAAACGTTAACTGTAATTGAAATCTTACACAAAGCAAATAATAACTCGCACACATGTAGGAGTATACAAATTTTATTTTCACTTATATTTAATGTCGTGCAAAAGTTTCTGGACATCTATTTTCCAATAAGTTGAACAAGCACACTAGTTTTAATAATAATAAACTGTAGATTTTATCTCAATTATTGCATAATGAATAAATGAAAACCAGTATGTGTTAATTTTATTAGAAGTTGTTTGAAAAAACGTCAAATGTTAATGTTTCCGGAAAATATTAATAAATTCGGAAATAATCATTTTTTTATTGTTTTTGGGCTAATTTTAAAGATAATTTTCTGCAAGTCTGTTAGAATACTGTTCTATTAATTTGTTTTAATTCAGTTATGAAAACCTGTCTTTATATCAATATTGATAAGTTCTTTAAATTAATCGGAGTGCTGAATGTAAACTTTAAAATTTTTCATCGTTTCATGTTTTTAATTTTTAATTTGTAAATTACATTTTTCAATTTAGATTCCTCAAGAAACAACTTATAATCGCTAAATTGTACTGTTTTTAAGTTAAAATTGTTTGAAAATAATATAACTTTGAACACTTACAAATTTCTTGATTGATTGTTCAAACTGTTTCAGTTCTTAAAACGCAGTCTCTTCCCGGAGCTTTGTTTATAAAATAATGATGCGGGCCGATATGATTTCTCTGAAAGAACTCTGGAGACGCTTTGAGGTTCGCTATGTCTGTTATAATAAATTTAAAATAAGAAAGTAAAAATTAAATATTCAGAAATAAACAAATTGAAATTGAATTATTTTAAATAAAATAAGACTCGAATCATTAAAAATTCAGAGTGCTGAATTTAAACTTAAAAATTTTCATTGTTTCATTTTTTTTTAATTTTTAATGTTTTAATAACAATTTAAAATCCTTTAATTGTAGTGTTTAAACCTAATATTGTTTAAAAATGATATAATTTTGAACACTTGAAAAATTTATTAATTCATTCTTCAAAATATTTTATTTCCTAAAACGCATTCTCTCCTTTGCCTGCTTAGTCAAGCTTTGTTTATAAAATACCGATGCGGACCGATATGAGTTCTCTGATAGAACACATTGTGCCGCACTTATGTTACGCATCTACGTTTAGAATTAAGCTAATTATAATTCATGAAGAATAATAAAAATTGAAATTTCATTATGGAAAATTCATTATTATGACACTTATCATTATTATTACACATCTAAGTACTCAAAAATTATAGGAAAAATATTGAAAATTGTTTCTTTTTTTCACATTAGACACAGCATATTTTCCTCCTATTAGTCTTTAAACACTTGGCGGGAATTCTCAAAACAGAATGAAAAAGAAAACGAAAAAAAGCAAAACAGCAGTTTTCTAATGAATTCATACTACAAACGGTATTTCTTGTGTTTTTTCAAAATGAATTATTTTTAATCGATAAATGACGAGTTTCCAAGTATTTTCTAAATAATTTACAATTGTTTAAACAATTATTATTCATTTAAAAAATATATTTTTCTCTGTAAGTCGTGGAAAATTATTATTTTTGAGATATAAATTCCAGAGAATAATAACTTGTTACAATTTGAGGAAGAAAAGATTGTTTAAACAAATGGAAATTGTTGAAATAATGACCAATTATGTAAAAAACAGAACATATTCTGTGAGAGGGGGGGGGGGGTCTGAGGGGCTCTGTTCTGTCGCAACACCTCAGTTTATTTATTTTATATGCTTTCTGTCTATTTTAAATCATTTTTAAATTCGTATTTGCGGTGAAACTCAAATTTCGTTTTTAATCTTCTCTTCTCGAGTTTTGGCGCGTTTCAACACTTTCAACTTTTCCTTTGTACACCTTTGTCAATTTACTATCTTTCGCCTCTCTATTCATTTACAGATGCAAGAATGGCCTTGCAAGGGCAATTTAGCTCCAACCTTTAGAATTTTCAAAAATCCTATAATAAAATGGTATAGCCCTTTTAGTTTGCTAATAACCTTAATCTTAGGAAATTTATTATGTACTCGCAGCTGTTGAGCAAATAACTAGATTTTGGAAAGACCCATTTCAAGGGGCTCATCCCCCATCTCCCACTACTCAATTTCCATGATTTCTATTCCACGCCTCCTCCTCCTACGTTGCACTTCCTCGGTCAATCGAGGCCCTCGACGTCATCAATTCTCCCAACTTACCAAATTTGTCAATTTTCGCACCCTTCCCTTTGCTTCATCGCCAACAGTCAATCTATTACATTTCGTCGGGGATTCGGTCCCTAGCTTTGGACTCGAACGGTTGTTTAGTGGTTACTTAGTGGTGCTATGTGTATTGAAATTGTGGAGCGTGATTAATACTCACGCAGTTTATTTTGTGAAAAAGGACCTGAATTGGATATACAAGGAATTGCTCAACCATGGAAATATGATCAGATTTTGGTTTGTAATCGTGCCAATTAGCCGACGAACGATTGACGAACTCATACTTAACCTACAGGATGGTTTGGACAATTTTGTGACTCCAAGGGTCTTTGATATTATCTCCTTTTGATTCTTCGAAAATCTATGTTATTCGAGGTAACATCTTTTATATTACACCGAGTTTCCTGTGGGTTGCATTTTTTTTTGCTGCTTAACCCCTTTTATCAGCTGGAAGCGTGAGGAGAACAACGGTTACATTTTGAAATTTGAGGCAATGCTCGCTAACTGTCCTCTTCAAGGGCATACATACAAACACAACAGTAGCCAACCCAGTGCTCTTAGAGGTTGGCAAAACAAATAACACCCAAATATCTCTGCAATTAACCGCTTCCTGTCTCCTCATGCTTATCCATCCTGCTTTCTCCTTCCTATCCGGGTAACTACTTTATTATTATTTTTGCTTCGTGCATGGAAGGTGCTGATTTGATTCCGCACATTTATTTGACTGCTTTGTAGATTTTAATTTTCTTGGTTTATCGCTTTTTGGTCCCAGCTTTTATTTTTCTCCGCTACACTGCCTTCTAATAAATAGTTTTTAGTCATATACGATTGTTGCCCCTATCTCTCTCACTCATTTTGGAGTGGTTTGACTCTCTTTGGTTTGAATATTACAAGCTTATCCTATTTGTTTCTTCCGTTAATCACTGTTTGAAGAGGATGGTTAAGGTCTATCCGAAAATTAGTTTGTAATTTAATTTTAGGGGCGGGATAGACATTAATTCTATATCTGTTACCCAATCTCATTGAGCTCTTTTTTTAGGTTCCCGCCATCCGGTAAGATGAATCCGTCTGGGTCTGGTGGAAAGCCGAATTTTCTGGGCGCGGCATCCCCACTTCGGGGGTTTAGAAGAGGTAGACCTGTTACCTCCCACGGAGCGTCCTGGGAAGGCGTGATTCCCTCATCGGAGAGTGTGAGTCTGGTGAATCTCTGCATATCTTCCTCTCGGTCCGGTTCCTTCAAGAGGCCCGGAACCTCCCCTCTGCAGGCGGCCTCTCAGAAGGAAAGTCGCCTGGATCTTATCGAGGCTTCCGGGAAAGAAGCTCTGGATGCGAGCAGCAATCCCAACACATCTGCTCACTCCCTGGGGGTCACGGGCTCAGAGAGGGCCAATCTTTTCCATTCGACAGTTATCAGGGAAGAGAGTCGGGTCGACGAAGATAATTCCCCCTCCTACTCTGAGGATCATTTCAGATGGTCCAACCCAGAATCTCCGGTTCCCCTTTATCCGGAAAATGCCATCCCCCCCTTCTTAGTATTCCTTCAATGCGAGTCGCGTGGCAGAAACGTCGGCAAATATGATCCCCTGGCTCTTGCTGACAGAATTAGGAATATTATTTCTGGTCCGAGACAGATTCATAGAAACGGGCAAAATCGTGTTAAGATTTTTTGCGAGAATAGGGAGGACGCCAACACCTTGGTCGTCTCCGAGGACCTTAAGGCCCAAGGCTACTTGGTTTCCATTCCCCCATCCCTCATTTACAAGAAGGCGTTTGTTAACGGTATTCCGTTAAAGTATTCAGCTGTTGATATTCTCAATAGGACCACGGAGGAAGTCAGGGGGACTATCCTGTCTATCAGACGCAGAACCAAGACGGACGGCACTTGGGACGAAAGAGTTGAATTTTTATTTGCTTGTTCCAGGGTCCCACGTGTCATCTATCTTTCCAGCTTTGGTTATAATGTAACCCCTGTAATTCCTCCCCCCAAGAGATGTTTTACCTGCCAACGGTATCGTCACGGCTCCGACCAGTGTCGGGCCTCTAAGCCGACGTGCGAGTTTTGTGCGGAGTTCCATCGGACGGAGGAATGCCCGAACAAGCTTACTCCTGCACGCTGTGCTAACTGTGGGGGTGGTCACATGTCCTCTTCTCGGATCTGCGGAATCTACCTGTATGAATTTGAGGTTATGAAGTTTCGCTTTTGGAACGACTGTGGTTTTGTGGAGGCTGTAGCAGCCCTTACTGAAATGGGTTGCTTTCACCCTGGTGGTCGAGGCTCTTCGGAGCGCCCTCCTAGTCAGACCTCTAATCGACGTTTATCGGGTCCACCTGCTTCCCCCACTGTTTCCACTCCTCACTCTCCCATGGATCATTTGGGAGTCATGGAAGAGGAGCTCAGGGAAGCAGCTTCATCTCTTTTAGACTTGAGGAGTACTTCCGATTCTACAATCCAGAATGTTTTGCCCGACTCGATTGCACAATCGGTACGTGCAGGATTAAACCGAAAGAGCTCGCCTTCTTAACGGCCCATTCTCCGTTCAGTTGAACGCACTTAGGAGCTAATTAGTCTGTTTACTTTTTGTTATATTGCTATCTTTGTTTGCATGTTTGTTGTTCTAATTTATTATCTATTAGTTATAAGGCATAGCCTTTTCTACCTAAAGATTCTTGTTCTCCGCTATTTTAAGGCTTTTACTCGTTATTTAATCAATATTCTTTTCGTTGTTTCTCGTTGTTAGTCTAGTTTTAGTTTTACAGCACCAATGGGAGCCTTAAACGTTTGGAAATCCCTCCAAGTTTCAAATTATATGGAATCCCTTCAAAACTTCAAAATAATTTTAACCTCATCGAGTATTTTCCAAATGAATGAGTGTTTAATTGCTATTATTACCTTAAAATTTATCTTTTTTAATCTTATTTCTTCTATCTTTTAAATATTCTCTTAAAGCCAGTTCCTAAAATTTAATATACTCTAATTTTACAGGAAGGTTAGGGGATTTCTTCACTTCCTCAAAACCTCTGAATACTCATAAAAACCTTTACATTTTCCAATCTGTTAATCGTCCAATTGTTATTTTGCATCGAGTTTCAATAGTTTCATTGAACTATTAAATTTGGGTTGGATGGAACGGACGGAACTGCAACATTTGAATTTTCAGATCAATTATTCGTCAAAAATTTTCAAATGTTTAAAATCCCGCAAACTTTGTTCGTCATCCTTAAAACCTATTTTGGGCCTTAAATGTTTTGCAATCCTTTCCCGTTCTAAATTATTCGGGAATCTTTAAGCCTTGATTTAAACTTTTTTCTCGTTTAAAACTGTCCATACGTTCACAAAGCTTATGGATCGTGTTTACTGTCCTTATATTCTTTACTGCGTCGTTAAAGCTTGAAGTTTTACAGGTTTCAAATGGGTTTGGAAATGTTTTAAATCTCTAATAATTTTAACTTACCCGTTTACTATTTAATCCAAAGTTTATTGTTTAAAGTTGTATATACTATTTAAACCTTCGAATATCAGCAAAAAGCTACAGAAAATTTACTTGAAATTGTTGAGTTTTTGATATATGATTTGTTATTTCTCATGGCTTCTCATTGCTATCTGTGCTATCATTCCAGATTTTAAACTAAATTAAGTAAATTTTTCATATAACTAATTTGTCCATCTTAAACTAAACAGGTGGAATTTAGAATTCTTCGGATATAAGCATCCTTCACTTGGAAGATTACATTTCTTAATTACTTAGACTTATGAATTGATTTGGATTTGGATTTGAAACTTGGATCGCTCTGTAGAGCTTAGCATAGCTAAATTTCCGATTTTGAACTTCAGTTCAGCGGGATCCATTATAATAGAAATAGTATTTAGTAAGGTATTCTTTTTGTTATTTATTCTATTTCGTACATGATTTGAATTAATTTCTATTTAATGGCTAAATATCACATTGGATCTACCGGGTGTATTACACTTATCATTCTTAGTTCTTCTCTCTAGATTTAAGGTTGGTTCCTTACAGACCAGGTTAGATTAAGTATAAGTTAATGTTATCCTGGGCTTCCCGCCCCTTTGCGAATAGATTACTGATTACTGATTAGGTCCTGCCCTGCTCTTAAACAATAAGTTTCTAGTTTGGGATTGTATTCGGCGGCTATTTGTTTGGGTTGATATGGAGGATAAGCGCAAACTTATCAAGTTTGCTAACTGGAACGCTCATAGTGTTGTGGGCAAGAGGGAGGAAGTCGAGTCGTTGTTATTTCAGAACGACCTTGACGTACTCTGTATATCTGAATCATGGCTGACTCGTGATCAGACCTTTGAAATCAGGGGTTACATTACCCATAGATGCGACAGAGTTTTCGGTAGGGGTGGAGGATCGCTGATATTGATTAAGGACGTTTACTGTGTTGACAGTATCGACCTGACAGGCCCTTGGACGGGAGACATGGAGGCTGTTGGTATAACCATTAACACGTCGCTTGGGAGGGTGGTCTTCCTCTCTATTTATGTTTCTCCGGATGCGAGAATCACACAGGATTCCTGGCAGGGCCTTATCGACCTCGTGTCAAATCGGGGCTCTCTGGTAATGTGTGGAGATTTTAACGCCCACTCCCCTATGTGGGGCTCCCCCAACTCGAACTTTCTGGGCAATCAGCTGTGTCCTGCGGTGTTTGACAGTGGCCTGATTCCTCTCAACGACTCGGCGCCTACTTTCATAGCGGCTCCGGGTCGGATGGCCAACAATCTCGATCTTGTCTTCTCCACAGCGGCTCTGGCATCGATCTCCACGGTCAGGGTTGGAGACAACAGTTACCACTCGGATCATTTGCCGGTCTTTGGAAGGTTGGATGCCTCTCCATCTCTCTGCCGCTCCTCTTCCAACAGATTTAACATTAAATCGTTGGACTGGGCCCTGTTCAACGGGAAAATGGAGAGTCTAATCCCGGCCTTCAGTTTAGAACTGGCAGGGGGTGCCATACCTGCAAACATTTATGATAAATTCATAAAGGAGGTTTTTGACTCCCTAGAGGAGAGTGGTGCCTATAGAGCAGACTCCCTGGGTGGGGTGAGGGCTAGACAGCCGCTCTGGTGGAATGCGGAATGCGAGGCGATCCAGTCTAGAAGGAGACTGGCAAGAAAGAGATTTTTATCTAACCAGTCTGATGAGGAATTGGATGCCTATAAGAGGGTGGACAGCGAGGTAAGGGCTCAGTTGAGGGGAATAAAGCACCAATCCTTTCGAACATTTTGCGAATCCTTGGATCCGGCGACTGGTTTGTCGAGGATTTGGCGGACGGTTAAAGCATTAGCTTCTAGAGCCGGTGAACCTCACACTGGTGTGGTCACAGATCCGGACTCGCCCGTCATCAGGGGCCTCCAGGAGGAACTGATTCGTCCAGACATTCCTCCGCAGACAAGAGACCCTTTTCCTGACCCCGATGAGCTGGACCCAATGAATCAGCCTTTTTCTTGGGAAGAGTTTCGGGTGGCGTTATCTCATTGCAAGGCCAGGTCTGCCCCTGGCATGGACGGCCTGTCTTATGAGATTATTAGGGGCTTCTCGGACCCGTTGTTGAGTTTTTTGCATGGCTTATTTAACGCAATGTTCCATGTTTCTTCTTTTCCGGAAGCTTGGAGAGACACTCGTGTTCATTTTATACCTAAACCGGGTGGGAAGAGCTTTCGACCAATCTCTCTCACTTCAACTTTCTGCAAGTTGTTTGAGAGACTTATTCAGAGGAGACTGGAATACTTAGCTGAGCACAACGACTGGGTCCCTGAGTTCCAGTTTGGTTTCAGAAGGGGCAGGTCTTCTATGGACTGTGCGGCCTTGGTTGCTTCGGATATTATGATGGGCTTCGGCAGACGTAAAAACACGCTAGCGCTAGCGTTGGATTTGAGGGGGGCTTTCAACGCTGTTCTGCCGGGGCCTTTGATTGATGAATTGAGGGATTTGGGGGTTCCGGTAAGATTGCTTAACCTTGTTTCTTTCCTGATTAGCAGACGGAATCTCTTCTTCTCCTCGGATGGGAGCAATCCAAGGCCCTGCGGAGTTGGTGTTCCCCAGGGGGGAGTTCTCTCTCCACTCCTTTTTAACTTGGCTCTCCGTAGGCTCGGACAACACCTGCCGGCTGGAGTGAGAGTGGCCATGTACGCAGACGACCTGCTTCTTTACGTCTCCGGGGGCACTATTCAGGAGGCTTCTGATCTATTAAGATTGGCATGTGAGCAATTAACTCCCTGGCTTGCGACATTGGGTCTTTCCATCTCTATCCCGAAGTCGCAGCTCTGCTTTTTCTCTAGAGGCAGGCAGGGGATCCATGACATCTCCATCATGATAGCCGGAACTGTCATTCAATGTCAGTCCTCTCTCAATTACTTGGGGATAATTCTAGACAAAAGAATGACCTGGATCCCCCACATCAGGGCTGTTGCAGCTAAAGCCTCAAGAGCAGTCAATATCCTCCGGGTTATTGCGAGAATCTCTTGGGGCGCCTCCCCTTCTCTTTTGCTCACAGTCCATAAGGGACTAGTTAGGGCATGCCTGGAATGGGGGGCTCCTCTATTTTTTAGAGCTAGCGCCACGGCCCTGAAAATGCTCGATACAGTCCATCATGCTTCTCTCAGGGTTGCCCTGGGGTGCATGAGCTCGACGCCCATCTCTGTGCTCCTCTCTGAGGCCTCCGTAACTCCCCTGTCATTCCGTAGGTCTTTGTTGGCAAACAGGTTCATCCTCCGTAACTTTTGTTGGAATAACAGCCCTCTAGCAGCAAGGCTGGAGGATCAGGCCATGGAGGCTCGATCTAGGACCTTCAGAGTTAGCCCGGACAAGTTTGGCTTACTATCATCATTTGAGGCCATGTGTGCATTCACTGGGGCCATGGAATGCTCTTCACGCCCGGGTTATTTTGATGATCCTTGGAGCGACTTGCTGGCGGAGATCTCCGTCGATCTGGAGTCTGGTGAGGCTTTCAGGAACTGTGAGTTTGTGCGGCAGCTCTTTGATGAATTCGTGGACCGGCAGTTCCCCGGGGCAACATGTATCTATACTGATGGATCGGTTGATCCGTCCCGGGGGATTGTGGGTTGCGGATACTATATCCCCTCTGGGGATCGCAGGTTTGGAGTTCGGCTGCGGGATCATATGTCTGCTCTCTCAGCGGAATTGTATGGTCTTTTCTACGCGGTCAAGCACGTGGTAGAGTCGGGTTTGAGAAACGTGGCTATATTCACGGACTCGCGCTCGGCTCTGGAGCGTTTGTTGTGTAGATTCTCGGAATCCACGGGTCCGGTTCTGGCACGCGTGGTGGGTAATGGTGTTGCAGCTGCTGAGAGGGAAGGTTTTACCATCAGATTCTGCTGGATACCGTCGCACAGCGTGATTGGGGGCAATGAGGTGGCTGATGGGGTGGCCAAGCAGGCCTCTAGATTTCCAGTTACTGCATTAAAAGGAATCCCTGTACGGGATCTCCGGGATATCTGTCAAAGGGATTTTAACTTCTGGGAGGCGTTGTGCTGGCCCTATGGCAGTACTGACGGGTCAAGAAGGGACTACTTCTTGCGGGTTAATGTTAAGACGCCTAGGCCTTGGTTTCGCGGTCTCAATCTGCCCAGACGATTTACTAATTTGGTCACTAGACTTAGGACTGGACACATATGCACAGGGTATCATTTTGCAAGGATGGGCTGGAGCCTTCGGGTTGATTGTGAATGTGGGGGACAGTTCAAGGACCTTACCCATCTTCTGAATCAGTGCCCTATCTTGATGGGGGGAAGGCCGGCACTGCACGAATTTTTTGAACGTGTTAGTCCCGGGCTTCCTCCCGGCCTGGTGGATATAAATGACATTGTTTTCAGTCCCACAGAGGAATCAGTGATTGAGCTGGGTCGGTTCTTTCAGCGGGGTAATATGGTAATTTAAGCTCAATAGCCTTATACTTTTTGTTTTTGTTGGCACCTTAGAGTGTTAATCTTTTATTTGAGTGGATAGTGCTTAAATGGGTGTGTGGTTTGAATTTTGCCGCCTTCCTGCGCGGGCGACTCCCTTCCCTTCCCTCCTAATGGCGGGTCTGGTATGGTGTGAGGTGGTCGCCTTCGTGGGAACGAGCCAGTCTGATCTGATATCTAGAATTGGTTCTCTGATTACCTTTGGTCTACTTCAGGAATTCGGTGATGCATGTGATTCAACTGTGGCAAATTTGATGGAAGAGGAAATTTGAAAAGGTCTGGAGGATTTCTACTGGATTTTATGGAAATATCAAAATTTTGTGGTTACGTCATGGCTTGTTGATTGAATCAAAAGGCCAAAAACAACAAAGAAAGAAAGAAAGATTACATTTCGTCGGTTGTATCGCATTTGTCTCTGTTTAAAACTTCACTTGTCCGCCACTTGTAGAAACTTTTTACTAAAACTAGACAGTCCACTACATATTTGCTTGCATGTATACATGTACATTTCTTTTAAAATATATGTATTATTCACACAAATCCTCGTTCGTGTTTTTATTCACAAAATTCTCGCAAATCGATATATTAAAGTGAGCAAAAACATTATGGTCCAATCGAGCCAAATATTCTTGAAAAACGTGAATCCACTAGCATTTCGGAAAGTGACAAAATAGTGAATTTTTTTGTGAACTGAATTGAACAGTGATAAATATAAATTAGGAAAAGTGCATTTGTTTGTGTGCCCTAATTAGAAATTGTCGTGCTTACAGCGATTTATCGTGCTTCAGCAAACTGTCGTGCTTAAGCAAACTGTCGTGCTTATAGCTAATTGTCGAGCTCATAGCAAGTTATCGTGATTATAGAAAATTGTCTTGCTTGTAGCAAATTGTCGCGCTGAAGCAAATTGTCGTGCTTTATAGCAAATTTTGCGCTTGAAGCAAATTTCATTCTCATCGCAAAATTCTTACTGATTCAATTTGACTATAGAACTGTTCGTGTCGCGTGTTCACAAGCTCACATCCGTGTTAAAGTGAACCTTTGAATAGTGAACTGAACTTCTGTGTTTCGAATAAATTCGAAAAAATAATATCGTGCTTCAATGCGCTACCGTGAAAGAGACAATGTGAAATCAATAAATATTCCTCTTGTGTACAAGTTGTCAGAAGCTGTCACCGTCGGAAAGAGAATCCAGAGGAAGCTATCTGGTCCAAACTTTTCGAAGTCCAGGACTTTGCAGACTTTATTGCTCTTGTCACATGTCGGACTTCAGCAACAATCAGTTAAATGAAAGCCTGTCATCGTCTGGGATAAACACTTAACAACATCCAGCAGCGCTGATCCAGAGTTCATCTTCAAAGTAAGAAAGTTTTTGTACCACCAAATTTTCCCTCATATCTTCTGTGTTCCCACCACATGTTTGCACTTGCTTGTTTAATGATTCATTTTAACTTAAAAGGATAGAGGAAAAACAGATAGCCGATCTGAAAATCAAAATTGCCAATGCGAAACGAAAAATTACAAACTTCGCAACCTATCTTGAAAAATTTGTCCCGGAGCGTGATTTTCCGAATTTAGAAAAAAGAAATCAAGAAAATGATGAAAGGTTCTTAGAATTTGAAAATTTACAAACCGAATTAGAAACTTTTGAGAACGATTCCACCTACCCGGGTATAAGTACGGAATATGAAGAAAAATATTACACTTCACACAGTATCGCGACGACTTTGTTGAAGGAAAACCTTTCCTAAACAAACAATTCAATTCGATCTAACACCTCGACGTTTTCGCTAACCACCGTCCATGAAAATCCCACAAACATCTTTCAAGGTTCAAAAAAGAATCCTCCGCGAGTGAATTTACCCTTATTTTGTGGATCCTAGGAATTTTGTCTATGATTTCACGATCTTTTCAAATCCCTTGTTGATGATAATAAAGACATCCCTGACATCGAAAAATTATACAATTTGAAGGGCTGTTTAAAAAATGAAGCTGCGGAAGTTCTCGCGTCAATTGAATTATCGTCGGAAAATTACAAGGTCGCTTGGGACTTGCTAAAAGAGCGTTATGACAATCGTAAAATCATTCGCCAAACTCACGTGAAAGCACTATTAAATTTACAATTCATTTCAAAAGAATTTCCCGTTCGCTCGTTAGTCGATCAAATACAAAAACACGTTAGAGCACTTGAAGCCTTCAAAGAATCCGTCAATCAATGGGGCACCCTTTTAATTGGAATAATTAAGCAAAAATTAAATTCTTTTATTCGTGAAAAGTGGGAAGAGGCTAGCTGCGAATCTGATAACCCCACTTTTAAAGAAATGTTGGCTTTCCTGCAGCGTCGCGCTCAATTTGAAGATAATAAAGTTTATCAAGTACCAGGAAAACCTCAAAACTTGTCGGAGAAAAAATCGTCAAGTTCTCGTTTTAATAATCAGCGTTCGCAGCACGCTTTTGTGACTGCAACGACGAAATCTCCCTGTACATTTTGTGAGGGGGAACACTCGATATATACTTGCGAATCATATGAAAAATTGACACCGTCCGAGCGTTTCGAAGCCGCAAAAACGGCCGCGCTTTGCCTAAATTGTTTGCGTCCAAGTCATCGCGTTGCTGACTGCACCGGCTCTCCTTGTCGTAAGTGCCGTAAAAAGCACAATATTTTACTGAATTTTGAAAGACAATCTGCAATGGAGAATGCGGTGTCAGATCCATCCCCCAAAAGTCAGTCTCTTATCAACATGCACGCTCAAGTTTCCTCTGAGGGTTTTCTGGCCACTGCGAACCGTGGACTTAGTCAATACCCACGGAGAATCCAAGTCTTGTCGAGTGTTTTTGGATGCTGTATCTCAGGCCAATTTTATCACTGAGAGCACCGCATCTTTTTTGGAACTTCCTAGAAAATCTGTTGATATTTCGGTCTCTTGTGTTGAGAATATTTCCACAGAAATAAAGCATTCGGTTTCAGGAACATTGAAATCTCGTTTTAGTAAATACTCTAAGAATCTCGATTTTCTGGTTCTCAATCGAATCCCAAAAACAATGCCCTCAGTTGAAATTAATCGGGCAGCCCTTGAAATTCCAAAAAAATATAGTCCTAGCTGACCCTGAATTCCACAAGCCATCAGAAATCGATGCTCTGATTGGAGTTAAATTGTTCTACAAACTTCTATGTGTGGGACAAATTTCGCTAAGAAATCATCCAGAGGCGGCGCTGCAGAAAACTCAGCTTGGCTGAATTGTCGCTGGAGAAATAGATAGTTCTCTCTCTAAAAATCACGTGCAGTGTAACTTTGTGAGCCACTCTACCCCCATCGACTCGAATCTCACAAAATTCTGGGAAATTGAAGAAGTTCCTTCAATAAAATTAATGTCCCAAGAAGAGCAAGCTTGCGAATCGCATTTCAAAAATAATACGCAACGCGGCCCTGAAGGTCGTTACATTGTAAGATTGCCTTTCAAAGAAAATAAGGGAAAACTCGGAGATTCGCGCTTCATAGCTCTTCGCTGTTTTAATTTTGTAGAAAAACGTTTTGAGAAAAATCCTAAATTAAAAACAGACTATTGTAATTTTTTAAACGAATACAAAAATTTGAAACATTTTTCGTTGATAAAAAAAAGGATCTCGTTAAGCCTGGTTTCTATCTTCCCCATCACGCAGTGATACGGGAAGATAATATCACCACAAAACTTCGCGTTGTCTTCAACGGATCCACGAAAATTTCGACAGACGTGGCATTGAATGACTCGTGGATGGTTGGTCTTAAAATTCAGGACGACCTTTTTACCCTTTTAACACGATTTCGTTCTCACAGATTCGCGTTGACTGCCGACATAGAAAAAATGTACAGAGAGGTGTTAGTGCATCCAGATGACGCTTTCTATCAAAAAATCTTGTTTCGCCAAAATCCAGATGAGAGCGTAAAAGAATTTGCTCTAGATACCGTCACATACGGCACATCCGGTGCTTCCTTCCTCGCCATTCGTGCCCTTCATCAGCTGGCCGATGACGATCGAGCTCAGCATCCCATCGCAGCCGCGGTGCTGAAAAGGATTTTTACGTGAACGATCTGCTCACTGGCGCTAATACGCACAAGGAAGCCGCGTTTCTGCGTGATGACCTTAATGTGCTTTTGCAAAAGGGTGGCTTCCTAGTAAGAAAATGGGCTTCTAATGACGCTATCTTGGTCCCTGATAGCTTATACAATTTATCCAGCAATCCCTTATCGCTCGATCCAAACTCCACTGTAAAAACATTAGGTATCGTAAATAAACGTTCGATTCTCTCGCAAGTCGCGAAATTATTTTACCCTTCGGGATTACTAGGTCCAGTTATTGTGAAGGCCAAAATAATGATCCAACTTCTATGGAAAGCTGGAGTTTCGTGGGATGAATCAATTCCAGCAGATATACACACTATGTGGTTGCAATTCAAGGATCAATTACCACTTTTAGGCAACATTAGCTTCGGTCGTCTAGTTATCGCGCCTAATTTTTTCGAAATCCAAATGCATGGCTTCTGTGACGCGAGTGAGAAGGCATACGGTGCCTGCATTTATTTGCGCACAACTGATGCTCAAGGCAAGCATCACCTGTCACTAGTCTGCTCGAAATCTAGAGTTGCTCCAGTGAACTCTTTGACCTTGCCGCGCTTAGAGCTTAGCGCTGACCTTCAACTTGCACGCTTGTACACAGTGACGAAGCAGGCACTTCCAAGCGAATTCAAAAAGATTTATTTATGGTCCGACTCCACAATAACCCTTCAGTGGATAAATACAGAGCCTCATTTATTAAAAACTTTCGTCTCAAATCGAGTCGCGGAAATTCAAAATTTGTCGAAATTCTGCGAATGGAGGCGCGTGCTGTCACAAGACAATCCCGCGGATTTAGTATCCAGAGGTCAAATGCGTCAAGAATTTATAGATACGCACATCTGGAAAATGGTCCTCAATGGCTTTCGAGAGAAAAAAAATGTATGGCCTCAGGAAAAAATCCATCTTAGTGAAATTCCTGAGAAGAGAAAAATTATCGCCTCAACTATTCGCGTGAAAACAAAAATGATTGACAAAATTATCAAAAAATATGGTTCCCTCAAAACATTGAAATTCATACTCGCTTATGTTTTGCGTTTCATCCACAATTCCAAAAACAAATTGGAAAAACATATCGGTCCTATTACTATGAATGAACTCGAGGCTGCAAATAAAACAATAATTCGTATGATGCAATCCGACGCATTTTTTAAGGAAATTCAGTCTTTGCAACACGGAGAAAATATTGATAATAAGAGTCGATTGACCCCTTTAAAACCATTCCTAGACAAACAGGGCATTCTTCGAGTAGGTGGCAGGCTAACTCATTCAAAATTGCCCGATGAGCAAAAACATCAGATTTTATTACCATCTAATCAACATGTCACTCGTTTAATTATTCGTGAGGAGCATGGAAGGCTCAAACATGCGGGAACTCAAGCGACCTTGTACTCCATCCGCGAAAGGTTTGGCCCCTCGACGGCCGAAACGTCACGCGCATAATTGTCCATAAATGCATTCGGTGCTTTCGCGTAAGACCTCGAGGAGTTGATTACATCATGGGGGATCTTCCTCAAGAACGCATGTCTTACTCTCGTCCTTTTCTTAATGTCGGTGTTGACTACTGTGGCCCACTGTACATAAAGGAAAAACGCTTTCGTAATCGCAATAAGCTCAAAGTTTATGTCGAAATTTTTGTCTGTATGGGCACCAAAGCAGTGCACCTTGAATTGGTTAGCGATCTGACCACAGAAGCTTTTATCGCTTGCTTTAAAAGACTTTTCTCTAAACGAGGAATATCAAAAACAATCCATTCGGACAATGCCACCAATTTTGTCGGTGCCAGCCGAGAACTCATCGAACTTCACAAATTATTTCAATCGCCTGAGCACAATGAAATTGTTCAAATTTTTTTAGCTCAGCAGAAGGTCACTTGGAAGTTCATTCCTCCGCGAACACCCCACTTTGGTGGTCTTTGGGAAGCAGCGGTAAAATCCTTCAAACACCAGCTTTCTCGAACGGTGGGAGACACTTTGCTAACTTTCGATCAATTGGAAACATGTGTTATCGAAATCGAAGCTATCCTTAACTCTCGACCTCTTTCACCAATGTCTTCCGATCCCAATAACCTTCAATCTCTGAGTCCTGGTCATTTCCTAAATGGTGATCCTCTAACGAGCTTCCCGCAGATAGACCTCACGGGCACAGCCTCAAATCGCCTATCAGCCTGGCAGTATGCACAAAAATTTCGCCATAATTTCTGGAAGAGATGGCAGAAGGAATATCTCCATCAACTGACCGTTCGCAGCAAATGGCAAGGTAATTCAAGTCCTTGCATCCAGTTGAATACCATGGTCGTTATCAAGGAAGATAACCTCCCACCCTTGAAGTGGAAAGTCGGTCGAATTTTCGACATTCATCGTGGTCCAGACGGCATCATCAGGGTAGCTACTGTAAAGACTGATACGGGGGAGTACAAGCGCTGTATTAAAAGGCTCTGTCCTCTTCCTATCTAGTAGTTTTCAGAAGCAGAAGAAGTGAAGAAATCTTAAAAATAATTGACCCTCCAATAATTATAGACTCCATCTTCGACAAAAACCATGTATCTCCGTTTAGAATTTATTTGTACTTTTTGATTTTTTCGTCGCCATGTTAAATTTGAATTTCGCTTTGTTTTGTTTTTATGTATAGGTTTAACATACGACATACTTAATTTTTAGCATTCTTGTTGAACGTGTTCGTTCAAAAGGGGCCGGCATGTTCAGTCGCAACACCTCAGTTTATTTATTTTATATGCTTTCTGTCTATTTTAAATCATTTTTAAATTCGTATTTGCTGTGAAACTCAAATTTCGTTTTTAATCTTCTCTTCTCGAGTTTTGGCACGTTTCGACTATGTTTAAAACTTCACTTGTCCGTCACTTGTAGAAACTTTTTACTAAAACCAGACAGTCCACTACATATTTGCTTGCATGTATACATGTACATTTATTTTAAAATATAACAGGCTCTTTTCGGTGGGTGCAGAGAAGCAAGCCTCTGGTCTGTGACATAAGACACAACGCGCGTGTCAGAGTATTGCGTTACACTTTCTAGCCATGGTTTTATTTGAATCAGGCGCGACTCTCCATATCGAGGTCCAAGATGTTTACACATCAAAAATTACAAGTTGTGGTTGAGCATGATTCAGATTTCATTGATGAAGCCCGCATTCTGTGGTACAAAGTTATTCAAAATGACGTACTCTCGAAAGAATTGTGAATGCTGAAAAAGGAGAAACCATGTCCAATATCAAGTGTAATAAAGCAACTAAATCGATTTATGGATCCTGATGGCTTGATTCGAGTAGGGGGTCGTCTTGAGCATTCGCCTTTGGTTCACATTAAAAAGCGTCCAATGATTTTGTTGGATTACACGTTTAGTAAGCTAAATATACGTCATGCTCATCTACGAGCACTTGATGGTGGTATCCAACTGACCGCACGTGTTCTGAGACAATCACTTCGGCTAGTTCGTTCACGTTCTTTGATAAATCAATGTATTAAAATATGCATGGAATGCACACGACAGCGCGCCTGTACAGCGACAAGTACAATTTGTCAAAAATTCGCAACGCGAAAACTGACAAAGCATATGTATACATTTTTGTTTGTCTGCCTCCTAGAGAGGGAGGTTGTATCTGATTATACAACTGAAGAGTTCATAGCAGCACTTCGACGATTTGGTAGTCGTCGAGGTTATCCTAAAGTTATCTATAGCGATTACGCAAAAAATTTCGTTGGTGTTGATGGTTTGAGATGAAAGATTTTACCTCCCACTTAACCCCATTTGGTGACTTATGGGAAACCGGGGTAAAAAGTATCAAGCTCCATCTCAGACACGTTATCAAGAATCACATTTTGACCTATGAAGAGCTCACTACGCTTACATGTCAAGTTGAAGCATGTTTAAATTCTGTCTCTGACACCAGGACAGTTCTGAAATGGTGGAGCACCATTGTCGCTACCTGAGCTGTCCACGCTGGATCTAAATGAACAACGCCCTAAGCGTTGAAGGCTAATTCAGCAGAGGCTTGAGCAATTATAGCGTTTTTTGCGTCATAATTATCTAAACACATTACACCATTGTAACAAATGGAGGCATGAAACTCCTAACTTAAAACCCGGTACACCAGTCTTGAAAAAGAATAAAGATTTACCACCTGGCAAGTGGGAACTAGGATTGATCGAAGAGTGTTTCCCTGGTAAGCACGGTAACGTTTGCAGCATTGCTGTGAAAACAGCTAAAAGCAAACATAATCGCGGGATCACTGAAAGTCCACCGCCAGTCATGACATCTACAAATTAGATTGTAACTCATAAGATTATGTAAACTATTTCTATATCCCAAATTGTAACTTGACTATGTAAATGGATGCTACGCATCTATGTTATTAGGATTAAAATTTAATGCATACGTATTCTTTTAAAAATTAAATATGCAATAGGGATGAAAGGGGCTGGGGGAATATGTTTATGCGATAAGCATAAGTGCTAAAATTTGAACCCTCATATTCTAAATTGTAAATGTTCATAGAGGTGATTTGAACAACTAGTTGATTCATATGTGATAAAGTCACCTCCCGTTTCCAGGTACCGACTTCCGTCGTCTTGTTACGTAGCATTCGTACAAATACTCTCTCTCTCTCTCTCGATACGGCTCGTCACGTCGCGAAATTATAACGACTCCGTCTGCCATTAGGCATATTGTACTTCGTGTTCTTATTTTTGGCCACGAAATCCTTGTTTGCATGATTGTTCCATAATTGTTCAATATCAGTGCTTATCATCAATAAAGTACAATAAATTCAACATATTTCTTATAAGTGTTAGCGCTTTATTTGAAACAAACCATTACGGCTATAAGAGCCTTTATTCAAAATACAGTCCACTGCAATGAAAATCATAAGATTTGACTTTCTAACCATTTGGTTGCGTGCAAATTGAATTGCCTCTTAATAAAATGGAATGAAAGTTTTAGGAACTTCTAGGGATTTAAACGAATTTTATGGTATTTTATCCGGTCTCAGAGGATTTCGAAGATTTAAACATTTTTAAAGGCATTTTGAAAGATATTCAATATTTTAAGATGTTGTATGGGAGTTCATAAGAGATGAGGGATTTTGAAAAAAAATACAAAGGAATTTAATGAGATTTCATAGAATTTTGTAGGATTATCAAGGTACCCAATGGAACAGAAAATGACAGTGAATTTATTTCTCTGAAATTAAAGATTTTGCTGTGTAACGTCATTTAATTTAAAATTCTTCAATTGCAAATTGGTTAAAGGTTCTACTTTATACGTGTAAATTATTTTGCGTTTGAATACTAAATTTCTTAAATAAAAATGTTTTAAGCTTTAATTTCAAAACTTTAACGTTCAAAATAGTTTGACCTGAGTGCTTTAATTTGCAGTTTAGTCTTGATTATTTTAAATAACCAAGAATTTTTTTCTAAAATTTCCACCATGGTTATAGAAAACCGCAAGTATTTATAAAAGTAAGAAATTTCATATAATTAAAAAATATTTTCTCAAATTTAAGCATTATTAATTTTCAATGGCAATCAATTATTTTATGGCCGTGGCTACGTATACCGAAATTTTGGTACGAATAGATGGATTTTTATGGTAAGTATAGCGGGACATGGAAAGGGAATATTTGTACAAAAATTTCGGTACAAATAGTCGCATTTTTTCTGTACAAACGGTTTATTACATCGGTTTAAGCACAATGGTTTAAGTTACATACGTAATAAGTTTTGAAACAATCAAGTATATATGGCTCGATATGTGGCAATTGAGTTAACTCTTATTTTTTGGAAGTTCTACGAGGTCTTTCCGGAAAGTATCCGACCTTGTGGTGTACCAGTATTAAGTGTTAATTGTGGTCAGTGGTGATGATATCCCCATCAAAGCGATTTTCTCACATTCGGAAGCTTCCCTTAGATTCACCTTTAAGAATAGCCAACAGCTGCTTCGTCGCATTCTGTTTTATATTCTCTATGTCTTGAAATTGTTTTCCTATTAGAGGATACCTCAATTTGGAAAACAGCTAGAAATCACTGGGAGTCAGGTCTGGGTTCTATGGGGGCTGCCGTAGTTGCGTAAGGTCGTATTTCACCAGAAATTGCTGCATAAGCTGCGATGAATAGGACCCAGTCGCCACTTGGCAATACTCTTTGTTCACTGTCTGACTTTCTGAAGCGTATTAATGGTGGACAACGCCTTCCTAGTCGACAAAAATAATGAGCATTGCCTTGATGTCGCTTCGACTCTAGCGACCTTTCTTCGCTCGCAAGGATCCAGGTGTCTGTCACTGCGAAGATTGGGTCTTTGTATCAGAGACATCGCTATAAACCCATGAATCATCTTCGGTTTGAACATTTACGGGTTCTTCATGAATTATTCCAAATTGTCCTAAGCGACTTCCACTTGATAATTCTTTTAGCCTTTCGTCAGCAGCCGTGGCCGTGCATCGAATTTTGCAGCCACGTGGGTCAACCCAAAATCTTAGCTGGAAATATCTGAAACAATACGTGTTTTTGGAATCCCGAGGTCACTCCTCTATCTCTCTCACTGTTAAGCGACCATTTTTTTTAATAACCCTTGCATTCGACCCATTGAGTCTTACTCTTAGACTCATCACCATACACTTTGCGAATGATAAAAATTGTTTTCGTACATGAATTACCAAGTTTATTCCAAAGTTGAATGCACGCTCTTCGTTCGGTGTTCCGTCATCCTGAAATGCGACGCGTATGTGGGTAGATGTTTACGCATCTGCGTACACTAATTGTCTTGAGAATTGTAGGTCCGTGTCACTAGAGGCCTCAGAGTGGTCCTCTTTAAATGGCAAATACCTGTTTTTGACAATAGTACACATTATATATATATAAAATACATATATGTGTATATAATACATATATGTATTTAAAACAAGAGTTAAGCAACCACCGCAGGGTCCCACTGAGAGCAACTGCCATCCAAAAAAAATGTCAAAAGCCCCCAGTAGAACCGCGGTAAATCACACCTATGGGCACGTCTCACAACCGTGAGATGGGTGGTCACAGGGAACGACGAAATCACAACGACAGGCCGACGATACCCTCGTGTGTCTTGAGGACACGAAGCGACCCAAGGATGACAACTTTCTGCATTCATCTCGCAAGTGCCTTGGCATATTTTGGGCACGCGGGTATGGCTTCAAGTTTACGAACCAGTGATAGTTTCGCACCTCCGAGAGCACCTATCACAAGGACAAGTACTTGCACCGAATACTTTGAGTACGGTCGTTGCAGCTGTCTTTTAAGGTCTTGATACCTCTCCTCTTTTTCTTTCTCCTTTGCAGTGATGTTGTATTCGGACGGAGGCGAGAATTCGATCACGAATATAGTTTGTTTCTCGAAGTCTTGGAGAACAGTGTCAGGCCTCGATTGCGCAACGGAGACTGCTGCCCGAAAATCGTAGTTCCTGAAAATTTGGAACTTCTAGTTTCGGACAATTGACTCTATTTCCCTTGGAGCGTTCTGCAGGGCAGGGTCGCGACCAACACCGTAAGAGCGACAAACATGGTAATAAAGTACTAGAGATGGGGCCGCATTATGTTTATAGATATACGTAGTTCCTGCGTGGGTCGGACACCCTGATAGTATGTGTTCTAGGTACTCAGCGTGTGCATGACACGCTCTGCACCTATCACTGAGAACTTCTTGACATAAAATGCGGTCACGGTATGCTAAGGTGGGAATGACACCGTCCTGGCATGCGAAAATAAAACCCTCTGTACCTGAATTAGGCCCTGATGATTTGAGGAAAGCAAAAGTTTGCTCCTTGGACAAGGACTGTTTTTCTACATTTCTGTGAAAGTTCCCGTGCATTTTCTTGTCGAGTAGCTGTTGGTAAAATTTTCCAACCTCTGCTTTCTTAACTTCGGCTTTTAGAAGTGAAGCATCTAGATGGAGTAATGCACTGTCCTCACTTCTGATGTTAAAATTCAGGCCAAGGGTCTCGACCGCTTGCTCCGCGGCTTTGTAAAGGAACGCTCCTTCGCCAATCATCTTGTGGTTCCTCACCATCTTTAGGAGAGGATCTCTGCCATTCGCAACGATGTAAGCTGTACTTAGAACAATTCGGTTATGAAGACACTGGAGATTCAGAAGTCCGCGTCCGCTTTGACGGCGTGAAATGTATAATCGCGGAACTGACGAATTGATATGCAAGCTTTTATGCATTAGCATGATCTTACATGTGGTGACATCCAGGGCCTTAAGCTCATTATTCGTCCATTAAACCACCCCAAACGAGTAGGGTAGAACCGGGACGGCAAGCATGTTAGTCGCAGATACCTTGTTCAACGCCGACAGATAGGAAGACCAAATCTGCCGAGGAAGATGCTTGTATCTGCTTCGGAGAGACTCCTTCACTGATGTTACGTCCTGAATGCGGTTTTGAGGCACGCCCAGGTATGTATAGGTTTCTCCAGTATTAAGATGTCTAATAACACTTATATCCACAAGCTCAGGGCCCTTGGGCACGCCAGTAATCTTTCCTTTCTTGAGATTAATTTTGGCACACTTTTCCAAACCAAAGTCCATCTCAATCTCTCCTGTGTTGTTCTTGACGATATTTATAGCAGTTTGAAGTTTGCTTTTACCAGAGGCATAGATCTTCAGGTCATTCATATAGAATACATGTGTGTCCTCATGCTCGCGCTCATTAGTGTCGCCACAGAGGTATCCAGGAGAATTTCGTAGTGCGAGAGATAGAGGCAGAAGTGTGATGCAAAAAAGCAAAGGGCTCATTGTATCACCTTGAAAGACACCCCTCTGGAAGGTGACGTTGTTCGTTGTCAGACGATAATTTCTAGATGAGATAGTAAATCTAGTTTTCCAAAGAGGAATCAATCTCTCTATGCATCTCACTATGTGTGGATGTACCTTCGAGCTTTCCAACAGACAGATGATAAGTCTATGAGAGGTTGAATCGAAAGCTTTCCGGTAGTCAATCCAGGCCATTGAGAGGACGCGCTGATGGGCTGCAGCGTCTTTACAGACACACCTGTCAATCAGCAGGTTCTCTCGACAGCCCGCTACACCTTTTTTCGAGCCACGTTGTTCGTACATCTCTCGCCATACAGGCTCAATTCGTCGAACAATCCTGTTGTTGAGGACAGCTGTAAAGATCTTATACAGCGTGTTCAAACAAGTTATTGGCCTGTAATTCACTGGGCTGAACAAGTTTCCTTTTTCGGCAGGAGTATAGTGCGTCCTAACAACAGCCACTGCAGAATGGGCGTCTCCGACTTTAAATATGAGGTGAATATGCGGGCCAAATGTTGGTGTGTAAAAGTGAACTTTTTCTACCAGAAGTTCTTGATACAATCTGGTCCAGCAGCAGAAAAGTTCTTCGTGCCTCTAAGTGCGTTTCTCACCTTTTCGGCAGTGAATGATGTACATTCTTCCTCAGATTTTATGAGGTTGTCGCAAAACTCCTTGAAGAATATGATATTGTCAGTATCTTCTTTCAATTCTAGTGTTTTCGGGATCTTGTATACCTCTCTCCAAAGAGTCTCAACCTCCTTGGGAATGGGTGGATTTTTTACAGAAACAGGGAGATCGCTGAAGAGGCGCGATAGCTCAGCGAGAGACTGTTGATCCTCTCTGATCCATCTCTCCTTCTTCTGTATTCTCCTCCTTGCGTCAGATAATAGCCGTATTTTGTCAACAATATGCTGCTTGATTGTAAGCAGCTTTGACTTGTTTAGTGTGCGATTCTAGATCCTTAGTTCGTGGGCGACCTTCCGAACCCTTTCCGTGAACGGTCTACCAGATGTTATGTAGTCAATCACACATTGAACACGGGACGCATTCTGCCTTGCCCATCCAATCTTCTTGTTCAGTTGATGCAAGCGTCTTTTGGTCTTTTGATCCATCGTCAGTTTTAGCCTTCGATTTGAATCAGTCAAAGCTCTCGCAGCACCATAAACTGAGCAATTGATGGTCCAGAAGTCGGACTCTTGCAAAATATCTCTACGCAGGGAGGCGTCCATTTCAGGCATATCGTGGGGCTTAGGAGGGACATGCATGTTAATGTTCCTCCTTGTACTGGAATTGCGATCATCTCTCAGAAGGTGCCTGCTTTCTGCGGTTCGTCTTAATGTTGCTTCCTCATCTTCGTCTGCAGCTTGATCAAGCAGCGGTTGGGGAAACGCTCCGCGTTCATATCCATTCTTCCGGAGGTTGTCGGCTTGATTTCGAAAAGACTGATGCGAAACGTGCTGAAGGTCTGGGTAATTCTGGCACCACAGAGTGTGCGTACGCGCCATAAAGCCTCCTCGAACAGGGATAATGTTGGCATCGTAGCTTTCTAGCACATTATCCCTGAGTTGATCCGCCCACTCAATGTGGGCGTAATGCCGGTTCGTCGTCGTGTTTCCATCTAAATTATTTTAGCACCCCGAACTCTAGGATGATCGGCATTGTTTGCCGAGCCATTGTCGGGTGCTCTGCGCGTTCTCTCTCTCTCTCTCTCTCTATATATATATATATATTTATATATATATATATATATATATATATATATTCGGTTTTGATTGCTTTGGAATCTAATCGAAGGGCCAATGACAAAGCCACCGAACGCGTCCTCGGGTTGCGGATAGAGTGTCCCTGTACCAAAGGTTTTTGCTGAATATGGTTACAATAATTAATAAGCAGTCGCGGACAATTGTACAGGGATGGTCCCGAAGGAATCACCCCTGAGCGAAGGCGTAACAACCGTGCCAAAAGCTGAATGGGACCTGGGTGAGGTGTCTCAAACGATGACTTTGGGATACCAAGCGACCTCTCAGAGTATCAGCCTTATCCTTGCACGCGGGGCTCTACAAGGATGGACGAACCCTTTTCCCTAGCTGCTCGCGGGAAAAACAATGACAACACCAAACATAGTTGTAGGAAGTGCGGTTCAAAACAATCAAACGCGCAGGGCTCCCGACAATGAGTCGGAAAACAATGCCGACTACCATAAAGTTGGGGAAGCCAATCAAGACGGAGGCAATGCGATTTACCGGCAGAATCTCATTACTTTTAAGTGGACGGATCGACTCAGGAACGACCTGCTGGAGTGCTATGATACCAGCATGGCCCCTGAACGAAAAGGTTACATGGCGCGACTGCATGCTCTGTGGTGCGAGAAACACCCCGAGCTCTCGGATTTTTCGCAAAAACGTCTGCGAAACCGTGCCGATGACCTCCGGAAAAGGGGTTATATAAGCAGAGCGCCTACTCAGCCGCAGCCAGAACAAGCCGGCAATAGAGAAAGAGAGGCGACACTGAGACCAACTTCGAACAGGCATCCAATAGAGGAAGAACGATGCTTCAAGGCCCGGAGAAACTACAACATTCAGGTTTCTCCCTAGTACAAAGATCTGACTGAACTGGATGATGAGCTTCGTAGAGCTTTTTCCGAAAAATCCGACCTATGGACTATCAATTGTGGTGTGTACAATGCAGCGAGAACTTTGGCAGATGCAAACCGTAAAACAAAACCAACGATTGATCATAAGACCAAAAGACGAATGCATCAACTCAGCACAAAGATAGGCTGGGCAAGACAGTACGCGTCCCGTATTCAGTGTGTGATTGACTACATAACATCTGGCAGGACTTTCACTGCCAAGGTTCGACAATCAACAAGTCACAGCTACTGACCATCAGGCAGCATATTGTTGACAGAATACGAGTACTATCTAACGCTAGGAGAAGTATAGAGCGGAGAGAGAGGTGGGTCAGAGAAAATCAACCGTTCTTGTCTGACCCATCTCGACTGTCCCAAGACCCTCCAGTTACTGTCGACTATCCGCCCAAACCAGAGGAGGTCAAAGCATTTTGGAGAAATGTCTACGAAGTCCAACATCCACTTGAAGAAGGCTCAAAGAACATAAATAGCGTCAAGGAGCTGTGCAATGCCCTTATAACAGCTGAGGAGGAATGCTCACCTATCACTACCCAGGCGGTAAAAAACGTATTAAGAGGCATGAAGAACTCTTCCGCTCCGATACCAGATGGTATCAAGACCTTCTGGTGGAAGAAGTTTCCTTCAACGCACCAGCATCTGGCCCAAATTTTCACCTCATATCTAAAGTCGGAAGAGCCTATTCCGGAGTGGTTGATGAAAGGGCGCACAGTGCTCCTGCCGAAGACGGGCACCTTAGCTGACTCTGAGAATTACAGGCCAATAACTTGTCTGAACACACTGTATAAGATCTTCACAGCTATCCTAAATGATAGGATTGTTCGGACAATTGGACCTGTGTGGCGAGAGATGTATGAACAACGCGGCTCAAAGAAAGGCGTAGCAGGATGTCGGGAGAACTTGCTCATCGATAGATGTGTCTGTAAAGAAGCAGCAGCCTATCAGCGATTTCTATCGACAGCCTGGATTGAATACCAGAAAGCTTTCGATTCAACCTCCCATAGACTTATCATCTGTCTGTTGGAAAGCTTAAAGGTTTATCCACACATCGTGAGGTGCATAGAGAGATTAATACCGCTTTGGAAAACCAGATTTACTATCTGATCTGGAAAACATCCTGTGATTACTAACAGTATCACCTTTCAGATAGGTGTGGTTCAGGGCGACACCATGAGCCCTCTCCTCTGTTGCCTCACATTATTGCCACTATCTTTCATACTTCGCCATTCCGAAGGGTACCTCTGCGGCATACCTGGAAACCGAAAGCATAAGGTCGTTCATGTATTTTACATGGATTATCTTAAGATATATGCTAAAAATCAAGAGAAACTACATCTAGCTCTAAAAATTGTCAAAGAGTACACTCAAGAGATTCGAATGGTGTTCGGGTTAGAGAAATGCGCCAAGGTTAATTTGAAGAGAGGAAAACTTAATGGCATCCCCGAAGATCCTTTGCTCATTGATAGAAGCGCTATACGACACCTTTGCGCTGGAGAGACCTATACATACCTGGGCGTGCCACAGAGCCGCATTCAGGACTTGACATCTATAAAGGATACTCTCCGATGTAGATAAAATCGTCTCATCCGACGGATATAGTCTTCCGAACTGTCGGCGAGGAACAAAGTATCTGCAACGAACATGCTTGCGGTCCCCGTAGTACTCTATTCATTTGAAGTAGTTCCAAGGACGAAGGACAAGCTCAGATCCCTCGATATCGGGTCCCGAAAGGTTGTGCACATGAACAAAAGCATGAACCTTACGTCTTCTCTTCCACGACTTTACATCTCACGCCGTCAAGGTGGTCGCGGAATACTGAATCTCGAATATCTTCACAACAGAATTATTCTGGGTACAGCACATATGGTCGCAAATGGACAAGAACCTCTTCTTAAAATGGTCAAGAAACACGAAGAAGTGGGCAAAGGGGCGTTTCTGTACAAAGCAGCGGAGGAGGCTGCTGAAACAGTCGGCCTTGACTTCAATATCAGGGGTGAGCAAAATGCATCAAATCTTATCCATCTTAAATACTCACTCCTGAAGGCCCGGATTAAGAAAGCACAGGAGAAAAACTTCCGCGAACAGCTCTTCGACAAGAGGATGCACGGCCTCTTCCACAGAAATGTGGAAGATCAGTCTATGTCGTATGAGCTTTTTATGGGCTTTCCTTAGATCACCCGGATTGAAGTCGGGCACGGAGGGCTTCATTTTGGCATGTCAAGACGGTGTCATTTCCACTCTAGCATACCGTCGCCACATTTTGAGCCAAGACATTCCCGATGATAGCTGCAGAGCGTGTCATGCACACCCCGAGCATCTAGGACACATACTGTCTAGTTGTCTAACTCATGCGGGAACGACCTACATCCAAAGGCACAATGCGGCACTAAGAGTGTTTTATTACCATCTCTGTCACCCTTACGGCATTAACCCAAATAACTATCCGCTAAACGCTCCTAGAGAAATAGAGTCAATTGTCGAAAATGAGAAGTGCCGCATATACTCGAACTTCATATTCTCGACAATTGTTTCTGTTGCGCATTCGAGGCCTGACATAGTTCTCCTTGACTTCGAGAAACGGTTATACCCGGAATATTCTGTTAAGCTACTCTTCTTGATCATTGGCGCTCTTGGAGGTGCCACGGTTTCACTGGTTAATAGCCTGAAAAGCATCCCTGCGTGTCAACAAAATTCTGAGACACTTGCGGGGAAAATGCAGAAGGCGGTCGTCCTTGGGTCGCTCCGTGTCCTCAAGGTGCACGAGACTTTTGCCGGATCATCGTATTGAATTCGTCGCAGACTGTAACCACCTATCTCACGGTCGTGAGACGTGGTTACAGCTGAAATTTTACCGCGATTTCGCTGGGAGCGGGTGCAATTTTTCAGATTAGCACCCGCTCCCGGCGAAATCCTGCGGTTGTCCTCATGACAAACTTGTAACTATATATAATAGGTACCCATGTGGAGCACAAGATCGGATACTTTACGGACAGGCTTCGTATGGGCAATTTTCAAATAGACCGCAATTTTATATTCCTGGAAGTTTTTTCAATGAGCCAGCCGCTTTTTTAAAAATCCGCTTACGCTGAAATCGTTATTATATGCATTTTTTAGGTCTAAGCTCGAATATGGCTCCGTAATTTGGAACTCGAACACTAAATATCTTTCCGCAGTAATCCGCAAATGCCATAAGAAATTCTTTAAATTTCTCCACAAGATAACTTGCGGGAGATTTGTCCACCAGGCTCGAATTATATAGGAGCAGATCGGAATTACCATTTTATGCAGGAGATTCTATTTGAGCTCTATTTAAACTATATTTTACCTCTATTTGAATTATATTTGAACTCTGTTTGAACATATTTGAGCTTTATTTTAACTCTGTTTCAACTCTATTTGAACTATATTGGAACAATATGTGAAGTATAAAATTGATTAACCCTCCGTTAGACGCAACCGGCTTGACGGGCCACCTCAAGCTGTTTTCGTTCATCTCTCTTGTTACAGAGCGCACAGGGGCTTGACCTTCTTAGTATTCGTTAATCAATATAAGCTTTTTCGAAAACCTTTAATAAGTTTTATGGCAGACTAGGTAAAATGTGACTGTGATCATTCAAACATGCCAGGTTCCCTGCACCCGAGCGGACGAAGTCGCCAACAAATTAACAGAGAGAGAAGCTTTCATAATTGAAACTTGAAATTTTACTCTCAGGGGTTTTTTGGTTGCCAATAAGGAATTTGATGTCAATTCCACACACAAAAATGGCGGTTGCAATATGGCGGACACTTGTATGAACAGCTTTTTCGATTTCGATGACAATCGTCACACTGGAGTCCCATGAGTCGATGATAATATATTTGTCGTCATTTTTACCAAAAACATAATGGCGGATGCAATATGGCTGACAGTATTTTCGAAAACTTATTTCATTCCAACGAAAATCAGTATACGAAGATTTTTTGAGTCACTAATAAAGTGTTATTTATTCCGCAGGGAAAATTCATAGCAAGAGGTGCAATTAAAAAAACCCAAATTCGGTGATTCGGCCTTTCAATAGTCGCCATATTGGATCCACCATTTTAAGTTTTGCAATTCTAATGTCAGAATCGTAATGAACGATCTCAAAAACCCCCGTACATCAAGTTTCAGACGAGTTGAAAAAAAATCGCTAATTCTGCGATTCTGCCTTTTAATAGTCGCCATATTGGATCCACCATTTTGAATTTTGCAATTTCAACATCAGAATCATAATCAGCGATCCCGAAAAACTTGAGATAACTTTCTACAACAATTATTTCTGATGTGCTTCTCGAATGAATACAGGTGGCCTGTCAGGCACATTGCGTCTAAACTAGGAAGTTTTAGGGTTGCGTCTAACGGAGGGTTAATTTTGATTAAAACCTTGCCCGGTCGATGCTTAATCGCTCGTTATGAGAGTTTTGAAAAGAAACACACATAAAATTGTAAAATTTTATTGTACTCAAATTACACATATTTTCATTCTTTTCGTTAAAAACTTCAAAGTTAAAAATCATTTGAAATATATTTTGGAAGTTAAATTTTAAAGGGCTTTAATTTAAAAAATGTAAAATGCGGTTTGAAAGCCCTACCGTCTACAGTCGGATTTTTATTAGAAGCGCTCACATTAGCATGGACTTTGGACCCAGGGAGAGGAAAACTGTAGAAAACCGAAACTCCTGAGCGCAGCTGGTTATCGACAGAAGAGTTTAGACCTAGACATTCAATAGTATCGAGTGGAGAAAATGATGTTCAAGTGTAGAAGGCATTGTTCCATTTTTACAAAAATAAACATCAGCAATATCCTTTTTGTGATCGCTACCTCAATTTTTTGCGGGGGGATATTTGGGTGTGACAATTGCTTTGATATTCTGACTCCAGTTGTTGACGCTGAAAAAGAATAGGACTGTTGTTAAGAAAGCCGTCAAAAGAATAAATTGTAAACTTTTTAAATCAGATAACCAAAGTTTTAAGCTTATAGATACAAAACAAATTTTCAGGAAACTTACAGTGTGTACACCACGCTACAAGCCTCTTTAACAATATCGTGTTCAATTCTTGATTCTTTTGCTCCCTGTTTGCAGACACTTTTAACAACTTTTTCCGATAATGATTTGAGATCATCATCAGATTCGCAAATCATTTGTACAAGAACTTTTAACGATCCTTGATGTGAACCGGTCGCAGACCAAACCTTGTTAGCTATAGTCCCATAATAACACTGAATTATTGCATCCATCGCTTTATTGGGACCTTTTAAGGGGCAAACTGAGTTGGGCTGCCTTGAAAGAACACCGTAAACAGGTTCCGGTATTTTTACTGGAGAATGCGAAACCTTATCAGAAAAACCTGTAATCACAAAATAGGGCAGAGCGATAAAATAACCAATATGAATTTTCAACATGATTGCAGGTAATCAAATTTATTGCTTCCTACAAACAAACATTCTTAGCCTAACTTATCATACGTCAGTCCACACATCATTATTTAAAATAAGCGTAATCCCTATCACTAAACTTATTCTCTCTCGTCGGTTTTCCTTATCGTCTTTAAATGCATCCTTATCTCACACAAAGTGCCCCGCACCCCTTTAACCCTCACTAACACTTTTCGCTTGTTCTTCTCTACACTTCTGCTATTAAATCCACTTATCCAATAATCCTAATTATTTACCCCCTTCTCACATACGCTGTGACCTAGCCCCGAACCTTACACTGCCCTATCACTACTTTACTTTCCATTACTTCACCTTTCATACTTTTCTTCTGGTTGACTATCCTACCTATTCTTTTACCATTCTCCTTACTCAAAACTTATCCTAAACTATCTTACGCCATTTGCCGCACAACTAATGTTTTCTCTACTTGTTGTCTTCAAGATGAATTCAGAATGACCACAATATTTGAAATTGAATTAATCCGAGATGACAAAAGAAGAAAATAACATCTTACCTTTTAAAACATACTGACTCAGCAATGTGCCAGAAACAAAAACATTATTTTTTTGTTACTGCTCTCCTAACACGAAACATACGTTTATCATCTCAAGATGCGTTCATATCTGTAACCCTAGCACACCTTTACATGACACATTTAGACCACGCTGATGCTTTCTCTTTCACTTTTTAACACTTATCACCACCCCCGCATTCTTCTCCAACGCACAGCTTAGACCCCGTTACAGCCCAAGACATACCAATTGAAAGCTCATAGGCACGTCTACTGTATCGTCACAATTTTATATTAGTTTTTTAATTTGTTAAGAGTATTGAAAATAAAAAATTTCACACACAGACAAACTTGAGCTTCACGCGGGTACCCCAGAGTGTGGAACGCAGCTGTCCCAGAAAAAATTTACGTCCCGATTATCTCTCATTTGAACCGTCGCGTCGCATCACATCGTAGAATGGGGTATAGAATATTTCTCGACGAGTAAGAGGACAGTCGCTTGGGTTTGAGCGAAGTTTGGGGGCACCCCCCCCCCCTCTCATGGAGGAATATTCTATACCCCGTTTTACCATACTGCGGATTATTTGAGCAAAAAGTGACAAATTAGTATGGACGTATCGACGTGCGGTCTCTCAGACATCATGCTTCTGATATGTGGGTCCCTCCCCCACTTGTGTTAAAGATTATTAATAATAAAAGTTGATCCAATTTTTTAATTTCCTACTTACTCCGATGTTCCTTTATATGTTTGTATAAATTAGAGGACAAAAACTTATTTACATATTTAATTAGACATAAATATTTACAGCGGTCTGTGAGACCTCAGGTGCATATTAGTGCAAAAATAAAATCACGTGAATGCTTAGAGGTTGAATATGTATCAGGCATTTGGAGGTTTCAGGCATTCAGCCGACTGTCGGCATTCAAAAGAATTTGGGACGATATATACACTACCGTCAGAAATTGTCGGTACGAGCAGCGAAAGTACTATTAAAAATCACTGCTGTCTTTGAAACGTGATTACTCGTTCCAAAATGGAGCGAGATTTTTTTTTAAAAACCTTTAGAATTCTTATGAATTTATGCCTCAATTGAGCCCTGATAGAAGTATTTTTGACCTTTTGGAGAGAATATACTAAATACACTAAGTCAGGGGTCTCCACAATCCACAGGTGCAGCGTGACCCAGGATCGCACGACCTTTTTCAAGATCTACCATTTTCTTCGGAGGGAAACTGAGAGAAAATGTATGAACTTTCGGAAAAAAATCCCTGTTGGGAGGGCTCCGTTCTGAAATTTGAACATGGAGGACCCTTTTTTTAAAGGGTTCCAAGCGGCTCGAATCAGGTAAAGGATTTTTACAGTTCTGGGTCAGAGCGAAGTAGATCCGACCTACTGGCCTGGGATCCCAAGTAGATACAGGATCTACGTTTGGAGACCCCTGCACTAAGTATACTAAAAATTTCCAAGCCTTAAATGTCAAGTTTCAGTCGGTGATTACTGCTATCGACCGCGAGCGCGATGATCGCGAGAGTTTCTCAGATTTTATTTCTTCGTTCTGTGACTTAGGATATCATATTGAATTTAAGCCAATTATTATTATCGATTAGCGATTCGAACTCGAAAGTTCATCGCCTCATCTACCCGAAACCGCCACGCATCTCTATCCTGTGCATCCTCCATCCAGTTTAAGTAATCATGTCCTAGTTCTTTCAGATCATCCGTTACATTTTTCTCCCATCTGATTCTCGGTCTTACCAATCGGTTTCCCTCTTAAGACTTGCGCCACTGTTCTTTCATTGCCCATTCTTGCTACATGCGCCGCCTATCTTAATTTACGCGCTTTCATTACTCTATTAATATTTGCTGACCCGTAGAGAGCGTGCAGCTCATCATTATACAGTTTTCTCCATTCACCAGTCTCTTCGTCCCTCTTTGGACCATAGATTTTTCTAAGTACTTTATTTTCAAAAACTCTAAACCTATTCTCCTCTCCTTTTGTCAGCGCCCACGTTTCACACCCGTACATGACAACCGGCATTATTATTGTTTTGTAAATTCTTACTTTGATGTTTCTAGATAGCAATCGCGATTTTAGTAGTGTGTTTGCCGCATAATAGCACCCATTGCCAGCGTGCAGCCGCGCGTTGATTACCGTTTTAATATTATTTTTGCTAGTTATAATAGACCCGAGGTATTTAAACTCGTTAACCCTTTCGAATTTCATATTTCCGGCCATAAGATCCCCGCCTACATTACTTTGTTCGGATCTGACGACGGTCATATATTTTTTCTTCGATTCGCTAACTTCCAAACCAATATCTTTGGCTTTTGTGATCAAGATTTCTGCATTTTTAGCTACGGTTTCTTTATCATACCCTAGTAAGTCGAGATCATCCGCATACCCAAGAATTTGTATTATCCCATTGAGGGTAGCACCGGTCGGATTCACTTGTACTTGTCTGACCACGTATTCTAAAACTAAGTTGAAAAGCACGCACGAAAGTGCATCGCCCTGTTTCAGGCCATCGCGGATCGAAAACTCTTCAGATAAACTTCCGTTTGCACGTATTCTACCCCTACTGCCGCTTAAGCAAATTTCGATAAGTCTAACTAATTTTCTTCGTACACCCAAGAACTCTAGGATCCAGTACATTCGTGCGCGTATAATAGAGTCGTAAGCTTTTTTGAAATCGACAAATAGCTGATGCACTACTTCATTAAATTCCCATTTCTTTTCTAACAGTTGTCTAATTGTAAACATTTGATCGCTTGTAGATCGGTTTCGGCGGAATCCACACTGGTAATCCCCAATGATTTCCTCGGCAAAAGGAGTTGGACAGGATCTTATAACACGAAGGCACAAGTGAAATTTCCCGATAATTGTTACAGTTAGTTTTATCGCCTTTTTTAAATATAGGAATAATAATAATAGAGGTATTCCATTCCTCCGGCATGCGTTCTGTTTTCCAAACTGCGCGTATTAATTTACAAATTTGCCTTGTGAGGCAAAGGCCTCCATTTTTTATCAGTTCTGACGGTAGGTCATCGATGCCCGCGGCTTTGTTATTTTTTAACTTCTTTATGGCTATTTCTATTTCTATATCAGTAGGATCATCAATTAATAGATCGGCAGTGTCGATTTCACCGTGATTACCTTCAACGGGGGCTTCGCGTACATTTAATAACTTATCGAAATAGTTTTTCCATAAATTCAGTCTCTCTATCGCATCGGCTACTAGATTGCCATTTTCGTCCCTCATTACTTCCGTTCTACTTTGAAAGCCTTTATTTATAAAATTGATTCCCCTGTACATCTCACGCGGGTTATTTTGTTTATTATGCGTTTCTATTGCTAGTATTTTATTCTTTTCGCACTCCCTTTTCTTGGATCTATAAAGCCTGTTTGTACTTTTACTAATCTCGAGATACTTCTTATGTGTTTGATCGCACGTGTTTTGTAAACTAGTTAGTTTGGCCTTCCGACGTTTTTCAAACCAAAGTTTGCACTCTTCGTCAAACCATGGTTTGCTTTTGGTTACTTTCTTTAAACCTATAGTAAGTTTCGCGGCTGTCTTTATCGCCTTTTTCATATTGCTCCACAGGGTTTCCGAGTCCTCCGCGTAATTATCTTTATCGTCTCTCTGTTCTTGGAGAACGTCGAAACTGTTAGAAATCTCAACTTGATAGTTTAATATTTCTGTTGGTGTTTTAAACTTATCTATATTGAAACGAACTGTTGGCTCTATGCGGCTTGTTTTCTTACTTAACGCTAGCCTAGATCTTAGTTTTACTATCACGAGAAAGTGGTCTGAATTTAAATCCGCTCCCCTGTATGATCTTATATCGAGAATGTTTGTATGACGTCTTCTGTCAATTAGAACCTGATCAATCTGATTGTGAGTGTTACCATCTGGTGATGTCCAGGTGGCCTTATGTATATTTTTATGCTTGAAAAATGTGCTTTTGTCAACGAGGTTCTTTGAAGCTGCAAAGTTTATTACTCTAGTCCCGTTATCATTACTGACGTCATGCAAACTTTCCGACCCTATTGTAGGCCTATACATCGGTTCTTTTCCAATTTTCGCGTTGAAATCTCCCAATGCTATTTTTGCGTCATACGTTGAGAACTGGTCAAAAACCTGTTCGATTGTTTCGTAAAAAAGATCCTTAGTGTCTTCGTCTTTGTCCTCGGTGGGGCAGTGCACGTTGATTAACACCTGTTTCCTGAAATTACCCTTTAGTGAAAAGTATAGTTATCCTTAGAAATTGACGCGAAATCGCACGGCCAGCATGTTTCTTGAAGTGCTATTAAGTCAGTATCGTATTTGTTTGCTATCTCAATGAGTTCGCTAAATCCGCCAGTATTTAGACTACGCGCGTTCAGAGTTCCCGCCCTTAGATATTTTACGGTAGTTTTTTGTTGTTGCAAGTTAGCCATGATAGTTTCGTAGAAATCTGCACGTTAGGATCCTATTCCGATCGTAGGTGAGTCCACCGTCCCAGAAGTGATAACCCCCATACCTCTTTGGGTCTAAGTATGGGAGCTTTCCGACTTTGACAAGGACCGTGTCAACTTGTCGTCAGACACATTACAGTTTCATCCTCGTA